>VZRJ01004786.1:480193-852310 GCA_013397565.1 Ptilonorhynchus violaceus | reverse complement strand
CGCCCGGTCCCGGGCCCCGCGGAGGCACCGCGGCGCTGCCCGGCGCCCGCAGGTACCGCACACGTGCCCCCGGAGGATGCCCGCGCCGGCGCGCCGCTGTTTACTACACGCATGGAAAAGGGCGAGGAGGAAATCCCCCTTCCTTCCCCCCTGTGCTCCCGGCTCCCGCCAGGCCTGCCGCTTTCCACGCAGCCGAGGGGAAAAGGGTTGTTGCGGAGGCCGCTGGAGGGTTCCTAAAGTCTCGCAGTTTTCGTCTCAGAATTGCAGTTGGACTCCTTGAGGTTTATTTGGAGTGAGCCGCGGGGGAGCTCCGCACACAGGCGGGCTGGAGAGCGGGATTCCGTCTCCCGATATCCCCTGGCCAGCCCTTTCGCAGCTCCTGACTGTCTACAAACACTGCCATGGACTGCCCATGTAGCACCGTGTGCCCTCCCTGTGCTCCCCTCTGCTATCATCATGTGCCCGCTCTCGGTTTTCCCTCTGTCCTCACAATTTCACGAGAAACGTGTTCCCCCTGCGTCAAGAAATAAACGTGAAATGCCCACAGAACCAAACAAAGCGTTGAGCTCTACAGCCGAAGCAGGTTCTCCATCCCTGTTCACCAGCAGCCCGCCCTCTTGGACTTTGTTAGTGAACTGTGGAGTTCGGACACGTGGGACCACTCCAAAGGGATACCGGCTCCAGGAGCTGGTGTCAGGAGAGGCAGCCTGAGGAGAGGCAGCAAGCTGTAGATAAAGAAGTTATCCAGGGTGAGCTGAGGAAACAGTGCAAGAAAATCTAAAATAGTTTTGCTAGTCATAAGAAGAGTGTTGCAATGCCATGAACTACTCGAGCCAAAAATGCAATAGCCAGATCTCAGGCTGTGTTATCCTATACCATAAACTGCACAAATCCAGGCTTGGAATGAGACCCCCCACCCCGCCACTGGGTGCTGTACTAGGATGTGATAAAAAAATATTCCACCTTCAAGAGCTGCCACCGTGCTCCTATCAAAGAAGTGAGCAAAGGGGGGACTGAGAACAACAGCAAGGATGACACGTGATTCCAGGGACAGCCTGTCAGCAGAGCAGACCTGCAGTCTGAGGGCTTTCTGTAGCTGAGGCAAGTGCTACGTTAAGCAGATGTTTGTGTTTGCTTATGTCTACTCGGTTAGAAATTCCTCATGGGCACAGTGGCAGAGGTTGGTCTTTAGAAATCCATGGAGGGCAGCGAGGCTGCAGCAAAGGCCGGGGCGGGCGTATCACGCCAGAGGAGGTGCAGGAAGGAAATAACAAAGGAACCTGAACAAGAAGCACGTGAGCTGGATGAAGGCCAGTATTGCTGGCAGGGCTAAGGGGATCCAGTTAACAGGATATAGGAGCAGCAATTATAGCTATTAAAGATGGAGGGTATTGGCTTAAATGTCAGATGGACAGAGATTAGGGAAGAGGGTTTTGTTTGTGGTCCCAAAGTGTTTGTTTCTAAATGAATGTGAAATGGATACATTTGTGGGTACACAAATGAAGTGCTCCATGTCCTTTTCGTTGCTTTCTTTTCCTTTAATTTTTTTTTTCTTTTTGCCATTGGGCTGTATGTAAATTAAGTAAATTATTATATAAGTTGTAACAAAAGAAGTACTTTAATTCCGGTGAGGCATAATCAGTTCCTCGCTAGAAAACAGTATTGGATTCTCCTTAGGAATCCCTGTGTGGTTTGTGTTCAGACCTCTAGAGCTTGCAGTGTCTGTAAGCGCTGACATTGTTATTCTGGTCCATAACTCTATCTAGCTTTTCCCATGATTTGTTATGTCCTTTTCCCCAAAAATGGTTTTTACATGACTATAGGTCATGGCTGCCTGCCTGTGCAAGGAGATTTTATTCCAGGGTAAAATTAGGCCTATTATCTTCATTATTGTTGTTCTTAAAACAGTTTTAGCAAAACATAGGGACTTGAAATGTTTGGGTAACTGCATGAAATGCAGGCGAGTAGTGGCATCTCAGAATTAGTGGAAGTATAGTTTCTTTAGAAAAAGCTGCTCTTTGTTCTCTCACAAAGAGTCCTTCCCCTTCCGATGTCACTCCCTGACCTGGACTCTTCACTGAAAGAAGGGCAGTCATCAAAGGAACGGTGGTCAGGACCCTGGTTCTGCAAGGAAACAGAGGTACTGGCAATGTCAGTTTTAACAGCAAGTGCTCTTACCACTAAAAGATGTTTAGAGCCATAGAAAGTGAGCCCATGCGGAGGGTCTGAAACTCCCCTCACAGTTGTAAAGGGCTGGGTCAGGCCCACATATCAAGATTAATTCCCACTTCTGTGAATTTCATTGTAGTCCAACTCTGTTTACACACTTTGACTTCTAAACACAGCACAACTAATGACAACACTTTCATCTTTGTTTCTCCACTGATTCCCTCCTGACTTCAGCAGTGTGAATTGGCTAGTTAGGGATAAGTTAGGGATAAGTTAGGAGTGAATCCAAGAACCTTCTTAGGTTGACTTGCTGCCTTGCTGTGGAACACACACAGCTGTCCTCTTTCATTTTCTTTCTTGCAAAATATTAGTATTTCCCTCATTAAGAGTCATTTGTCAATACAGCACAACACTTGGTAGTTATAGCTTTAGGAGTAGTAAATATAAATGTATGCAAATGCTTAAGATTTCACCCTCATGACTTGACAAAAAGATTTAGGAAAAGATGAACAGTGCCAACAATTCATGTCAGGTGAAAACAATATGTCCCAGGAAACACAGCAGAACAATCTTAATCTCTGCAGTGATGAGCTGAAACCTGGTGCATTTAAACTAGTTGCCTCTCTTAGAGGTAGAGTGCCACATCACCTGGTCATGTCAGCAAAAAACCAGAGCTGCCTTCACAGGAATCTACTCAAGCTGCAGCATATTCAGATTAAAAACTATTCTTCCAAAGACATTGAAGCTTTGGTAAAGTAACATGGTCTTTCACTCTTATTTCTTCTCTGGTATGAGGGTGCAGGACATTTTGCAATCACAGCCCCACTAGGTCTCTGAATATTCACCCAAAGGAGTTTATGCTCAGTGTTTTATTTTCAGGTTAAGGCAGAATTTTCCTTGGACGTCAACATGTGCAGCAATTGAAAGCAGGCAGTGGACGTGGAAACATGGCAGGTATTTGGAGTTTGAACACGCAAAATTCGGTGAGAATGTTGAAGCTGTGGGTCTATTCCTTTAGTTGACAATCTTTTACAGATCCTGTGTTGATCTAACCTGTGTGTGCTTCTTACTGATTCATACCACCTCTTGGTCAGGCCATTGATTATTTTCTCAGCATGGATGTTTCCAGTTAAATACGTTGATGTGGAACACTAAGGTAAGTTTCATGTGCATAATTAATTGCCATTATAAGTGTGGCTTATTAACCTGGGCTTGGTGCTGTACACAGCAGCTCCAGTGCCTGTACCTACACGGATTTACATCCACACAGTCCCCAGGGAGAACTTGGCTGCTGCCCCTGCTGCCAGGAGGCTCAGCTCGATGTGTTATCATCTGCCACTAATGGTGCTGCGCTTGGTATCGATGGGTAAAACACTGGGCTCAGCACAGTCGATAGCAAAGCGTCCACTTAGAGCAGTGATTTTCCCAGTCTCACATTGCAGCCAGACCTGAGCATCTGCAATGTAAAAATGCAATCAAATGGTTACTCGAGGGGCAAATTGGAGGCTAAAGTA
Organism: Ptilonorhynchus violaceus; assembly: GCA_013397565.1. Lineage (NCBI taxonomy): Eukaryota > Metazoa > Chordata > Aves > Passeriformes > Ptilonorhynchidae > Ptilonorhynchus > Ptilonorhynchus violaceus. The sequence continues at coordinate 848,627 of VZRJ01004786.1, read as the reverse complement.
GACCTACACTTCATTTCAGGTCTCCTTCCAAAAAGGAGCTGGGGTGAATAATTTTGATTAAAAATATTTTTGATTTTTTTTTTCGTAACTATTTTTGTGAACACTGCTGGACCATTTTGGTGCAGCTTGAGGCAGACAGCAAGCTTGGAATATTTTAGTCTGGTAGTTAAAATTTTGGCAAAATACTGAAAGTCTTGGCAGTTTTAACTGTAGATGTCTCTACCAGCTCTCTCCCTTGCAAAATGTTCAGCTATACAAATATTTTGGTTAGGCAGGACACAGCAAAATGAAAGAGATTTTCTTCTTGAAGCTGTTCTTTTTATAATTTTTTTTCCCCCAAGACTGTTAATTTTCCACACCTGTAAATACCATCCTGTTCCAGACCTTCGTGGTCCCAATCATTTGAATCAGCTGTGATACCTTTGTTTTGTGCACCCATATCCCATTAAATGCTTTGATTTTAAAAAAGCTGAGGTTCCCTTACTGAATGTTCTCTTAAGAAGCAAAATTTCTTCCAGTATCAGGTCTTTGATTCATTATAAAATAAAATTGTCTGTGATCATTTTTCAAAAAGACTGTTAGCTTCTTCCTAGGCTTTGCAGGGAGCTACACATACAAAGATTGATATAATAGGAATGAGTGGGAACAAAGGGAATGTTTTTCCTCTGCCTACAATATAATATTAATGACAGACATTGCAATTATTATTTTTGAGGTCTTTCTTATTAAAAGGAGTGAATATTACTAATCAAAAGTGCCATAGTTGAGCTATTCACGATGCTAATTAGTCTCTTCATTGTGCTGAGATAAATATATCTTCAGCCTTGTGCTCCAGGTCTTCTGAATGCTGCAGTACAGAAGCATAGGGCCTGAGAAGGGTTCCTCCAGAAGCTACATAATGCAGCAGGGAGGAAAACAGAGCTTTCAGGGTAATGCTGCTAATAAGATTGTGTTTTTCCGTTTGGATGTTAGGAAAGAAAAAAAGGTCGAGTTTCTTTGCCTGGTTTAATAACAAGAAATTGAATTTAGCACTCAGCAATACTTTTTGTTTCTTTTAAGGTAGCAGTATCTCCACCTTCCAAAGAAATGGCACCAGCATCAAAAATAGCACAGTACTATTCATCCTTGCAGACAAGGAACCAGTCTGTGTTTATGTGTGCAAGACAAGGGTCTCTGTCCTTCATCAGCATCCCTGTCCCCATCTACTATGACCTGAACAACATCTGTTGCTGCCTGACTTCACTTTGTGCTAGAGTCAGCAGCCCGAGGAGGTAGCCCTGGGGCTCCTTTCTCACTTTTGAGAGCTCATTCTTCATTCCTGTCTTTAGAAGAACAAAGCCCCACTGACCCAATGTATGAGAGAGTGCATTTCACCTCCAGCCCCACCCTCCATTATTTTACGTGGCCAATGAGACTAAGGCTGCCTGCTGAGCTCTTAAATCTTTTTCTGCTCCCCCTCTCAGCTGAGTGTCTGCAGTGGTGCAAATCAAGTTGACTTTTGTCTAAGTGTTCAGGTGAGCTGAAGGAGTTTGGCATTGCCTGCAAGGAAATCATGAAGGTATCAACACAACCAGGCTGAAACAACAGTGCTCAGTGTTGTAAACGATGTATAGAAAGACAAGCAGGTTACGTAAAAAATGCTCTTTGAAAATCATAAAGGAAAACATATTAATAAACTGTAACAAATCTGTGCTCACTCAGAAGTACTCTGCTTTAAATATTAATACAAAATGCAAGGATTTTTCAGTTCAGGATTTTTCTGTCTATGGAAAGACTTTAAAGAAGTCAAAGAAGACAAAAACAGTCCAACCTTCCTGTGTGACTTTTACTTTAGCAGTTGTCTGTCCTTTGTTTTCAGTCCCATCAGATGTTTTTCAATACCCGTTTTCCTGGTATCTAACCACTTGTGATTCATTTATAATGATGGAGGTAAATTCACCATCAGTGAATTTCAGTGGGAAAGCCAAAGTTGCTCTCTAACATTAGCAGCAAGTCTTTGCATTAGCCCCTCAATGTAAACAGTGAAGTTGAGAGACTCTTCAGTTTGTAGCTTTTTTGTTTTTATCATGGATTGTATGACACATTGCTTGCAGTGGAATGTCCTTTCAGATGTGGGTAAATATTTTCTATATCTACTTCTCTGTATTTTCCTTTAGATCTTCTAGGAAAAGTAATTTAACCAATGACATCACTCTGTATCCCCCTCCTACAGACACGTTCCTGTTCTTCCTGTTCCGGGACTCAGATTGTTTTCTCATTCTCAAAACTTCCCTGGGAAGTTGTTGGATGATATCATTGATCTTACTACAATGCAGAAAGCATTTAGATGTCACCTGAGTCTGTATTTGTAGAATGCAAGTCTTAGCACATGCAGAGGCTTGCCATTCTGCTTCAGCACCAAAGATTGCCCTGGAAAGTGGCAGTGTGTGTAGTCAGACTGTGATTCTAAGTAGAACAGTGAATAAACAAAAAAAGTCACATCAGCATACTGTCTGAATAACCTTGATGTTTCAATTCTCCTGCCACTTGTCATGTTTCTCCTCTGATACCATTGCAGAAAATCGGGTGGACTTGTCTTTGCTCCCACCCAGGGGAGGGGTACAGGCTCCCTGGGAGCCAGCCAGCCGTGTTTTGTGTGACAGGGAGTTCTGTGGTGCACTTCACCTGACAGCAACAAGGGACAAGGCTGGCTGCTGGTGAAAGGAGAGGGTAGGGGAGCACAGGGCAGAGGGGCCCGAGGATATTAATGCCGCCCACTGCTGAGCCATCTGCAGGTTATTACGTGACTTGACGGACAGTCAGTTATTAGAAAGGAGTCACACCAAGTCCACTGCGTGGGCTTAAGCACATCTCCTCCTGCTATGCTGTTATTTATCTCTTCACTGTACTTCCAGCATTTGTTTTTAATTCATATACTGACAGTGACACATGGCAGGAGTCCACAAATGCATAACATAGCAGCTGGTTGAGCCCCAAAGGAACTGTCTTTTGGCAATAAATCCGAGGAGCAGACAGCAAACCACACTTTGATAGGTACAGAGCAGGTTGGTCACTTGAATGCTTATGTACCTGCTTGCTGCAGGGCACTTACTTGCTCAGGCAGCACGAATGCAACATCAGTGCCCTGCCAATGGCAGTCATTCCCTGGAGACCAGTGAGGTGAGGATCACAGAAGGTCCACCAGGCTTGCACAGGGGAAGTGCAGTTACCCGCCTCCTCCCTCCTTTTGACATGAATTGTTGCCACATCCTCTTCTTGAATAATTAAACTACAGTTGAATAATTCAGAGTCTATTCAGAGTCTATTCAGATTGTCTATTGTCTGGTGTTGAGCAGGGGTTGACTGTCTGCAGCAACACAGAAAACACAACAATGGTGTAATATTCTTGCTAACTCCAGGGGCAACTTTCTTTTTCTACAAGGCCAGAAAGTTTGGTTGGTGGTTGTTTTTTTTTTCTCCCTCTCTTCTCTGTGCTAATACTGCCCATAACCCTGGATCATGAGGTATCAGTAACCAACATGCCCTTGCCACAGAGTGGGGAGCAGTGTCTATATCAGACTAGTAAGGAACTTCCTTCAGACATCACCTGGACAACAAGCTGCATCAGAAAAATAACGTGGTGTCCTTACTAGCAGCCTTTGTCAGGCATGGAATAGGGAGGTCCTGGATCTCTCCTCAGGCTGTCTGACAGGGTTTTATCCTGTGGCCTTCAAGAGCTGACTGTGGGTGGGCTTGAAGGAGCTGGAAAGGGGCTCTTGTGATTGCAACCAGGAGGACCTGAGATGCAAAGGAAGGTTCCCACTTCTCTCAAGTACAAATTGCTGTGAGAGGCAGAATCTTCACCAATCTTCATCCCCACCACTGCCCCAATGGGGTGTTTCCCCTGCACCTGGAGCACAAGATGTGATCCTGCTTGTCAGCTTGACCCCAGGCTGAATGGAGGGTGTGATACACTCATTGAACTTAAAATTCAGCACTGCCAGCCTCAGAACATATCCAAAACAGATAGTAAATATACTGTTTCTGTGTTTCCTTTTCTGTCATTCTCTGCTCCCCCTCACTTTCCTTCCTGTCATCTGTTGCTGCTGCTGCCTCCCACAAGCCTTTCACCGTATTCTGCTATCCCAGCAAAGGAAGGGGCTCTCCCTGTGGAGCAGTGGATCTGCCCCAGGTACTCACTGGCTGTGAGGAGCAGACAGGTACCAAGTCACCTGGGCCCAGCAGAAGCTGGGAACAGAGCACAGAGGATGCCAAGCAAGCAGTTCTGAGCTAAGGAAGTCAAATGAATCATTGATGCAATTTCACCAGTTTCACCATCTCTGCTGAGCATGGATTTAGCCCAAGGAAGCAGCAGGAGGGCAGCACATGAAGAAGTCAGACCCTGGGAACCAGAGCTGTGCCCTGCAGCCCACACTGACAGCACTGTGCACACACAAGAACAGCCGTGCAAGCTCCACAATTGCTCATCTTCTGTTCTCCAACTCTGTAGTATCACTCCTCAGACTAAAACCTTAATGAGTGCTTGCCAAGTTCTTGTAATCACACCAAATTTCATAATTTAAACATGTTTTGAAGCTCCAGAGAAAAAATGTACATCAGTGGGAACCAGCCATCTGGAAGGCTTTGGAGTCTTTTTTTTGCTCATTTGTTTGTTTGCAATTCAGCTATTCCCATACTGTAAGGGTAATTTGGTTATTTATTTAATTTTAAAGTTTTTCGGTTACAACATGTTTTAACTAATTGATGAAGGCACAACTCAAGCAGGGATAATTCACCACTATGAAAAGTAAATGATTCCTGAATGATGAATGAGGTTTGTGGTCATGCCAAGGTATGCTCCATACCGGTGACACCCGTTACTTCTTCCTAATGCTGTTTGCACAATAATTTCTTGTAATGTCATTTTTCTCCTGCCTCCAAGTTGTAAGAGAGGGGTGGGATCATAAGGTGCAAAAGAAGAGACAGAAGCAGCCTCACCCACCATGACCTATTGAAAGGTCAAATCATCAAAAGAAAAAGAGATAGTGATACAAAATGCCTTCTAAAAAACACCCTTTGGAATATGCCATGATCGTGGCCCAGGTGCACTGTATATTATGACATTGTGTATTACAATACATGCCAGCTCTGCTTTCATACAAAATCAAAACTGCTTTAAATAAGTGATTAGGTTATTCCTTCCATGTTCACACTTTTTTATTATTTATCCTTGCTGACATGAGCTTATGTACCATATTATCCCTTTCTTTTTCTGGACAGTGGTTTGTTGTTGTTGTTATGATTTGTTTTAGTAGTCCTTTTGAGGCACGTAAATGAGAAAATAAGAGTCAGAAGAATGGAACAAAAATTAAAGCGAAGGAAGAGAGGGACTAACAAGTGAACCACAACAGCAAAGATTACTTTTGTGGGAAAGAAATCAGCACAAGCCGAGGAATGAATGGACACAGAAGAAGCAGTAACGACAAGAAAGAAAGAGAAGACACAGTAAAAGATAAGAGATGGCAAAAAATGTAACACTGAAGCAAAAGCTACACAATAATCTGCTATAAGGGAAAGAAAACCATTGGATTGCAGAGAAAACTGAGAAGGAAGTCAAAAGAATACAAAATTTCATTCCAAAACCAATTGAGAGGCCAATAAAGTGTCAAATATAGAACAATATTGACTATTCCTTTAACTGACAAGATACATGACCTTGGAGGAGAGGCAGCAGTTTTCAGGGGGTTTTTTTCCCAGCCATATCTCAGGCAAAAACTGTAGGTGTGGAGTAAATTTTTAATTGAGAGCATGAATGATTTACATGTTCACAGCAGTGCATCCCTCCTTCCTCTGCCACCAAGTGAAATTCTTTCACAGCAAGCATCAAATCTTGATTTCCAATGTCATTGTCATAAATAAAGGCTGGTCCTCTAAGCTTTCTCTACTTTCTGACAGCACATTGCTTTGTGCCCGCTGTCAAGCAAAGCTCCAATTGAGAAATTTCTCTTTGAAAGTGTATATTTTAGAGGAACATGGCAATCTAATCAAAATAGCTGTTTATAGCCTTAGGAGGCAAAAAACCAACTGTTAACATTTGGATGTTTCTACAATTAACGTTTGTATGATCTTACATCTTAATGTGAATATATTTGAATGCTTTTGGGTGCTGCATAATAAAGAGCTGGTTACTAAACTTAGCAGCACTTCATGTAGATTAGACATTATAATTGATGCTTACAGAACAGGACCCAGAGAAATTAATTTTATGTTGCTCCAATTTCACTGGTTTAAATTAAAGAGTTACAAAAGGTCTTTATACCATAGCGGGGGAAAAACGTGCATGTATTTGTGGGTGATGGCAATCAGGTTTATTTGTTCTCTGGAAGTGAGTGGATGTCTTGTAATTCCTGCCCAGGGTGAGCTCTCCCTAGCTCAATTCCCTGTGCTGCAGTGTTGCTGCATCAGACTTCAGCCTCCTCCTCCTCCAGCACCCCTGGGCTCAGGCACTTTCCCTGTTTCCTTGCCCTCTCCTTCTCGTGTACTGACACCATTACAGCCTTGAACAACTCCCCCGTCCCCCAAAAAGCCAGAACAATACTGCTCACACTGGGGTTTTCTTCAGTCCTATATCCATCCTTTTCCAGCACTGAGGCCTTGGACATCCCATGGGTTTTCAGCTCACAGTTCAGGAGCAGTAGCAGGAGAGGTGTTTAGCCAGGCTGGCTTGGCTTATCTCCTTTGGCTGGCCTACCTAGACAAAGAAACAACCTGAAATCCTCCTGTACTGGTACATATTACTCTGCCCCCTTCCTTCCCCATCCATGCTCCTCTTCATGCTTCATTCAGGTCTTCCAGGGGGTCCAAATCTGTGCTAACACCTCCTGTTAGTCCAGGCTTTAGATTCATGCACGAAGTTGGGAAGAGGATGGCTTTGCCTAGAGCAGAAATACTCTCCTTTCTTTGTCCAGAGCCTGTTCATGTTCCAAAAGCCTTTATTGATCAACCTGTATAGATCTGCTGGCACTGTGTTGTGCCTTCAGCAGAAGACTGCCAGAGGCATAAAGTGTGGATAATTCATATTAGTCAGGTTGGGACCTGTATATTAGGATAGATAACCCAGATCATCTCAATACATGGGAGACAATTGACTGTCCAGATGCCAGACCTGAGGTCAAGCAGTGAGATTTGCACCTCCAGAGCCAGGAATGTAATTCAGCTGCAGCTGATCGATGACAGCCTGAAGTAGATGGAGCAGCTGCAGGATTGTATTGAGGTACAAAGCCCTTATCCTGAGAACAGACTGAAGCCTTGGACATCCCCCTCCCAAGCAGGTGCCACAAGGCTCCCAATCTGGCATTGAAAGGCAAAGTGGTACCACCACATTCTGGGGTAAAGGAATGACTTGAATGTCTGGACCCAGAAGATGACTTTGAGTTGTGCTGGATTCATAAGATACTCCTGCTGTGAAAGGAGAGAAACCTCATCCTTCTTCACATACCCTGTGAAGGAGTAGCACAGAAGATGTTTTGTGTGTCAATAAGGAAGAAGGAACCCCCTGGATCTAGAATTTAACTCCATCACAATTAATCCTGAATAAACACCATTAATGAGCACGGACTACGCCAGTATGAAATTCTGTCCCAGCAGTTCCTAGTTAAGCTGGCCTGTTCCAAACACTCTAATCTAAAATTATGTTTATCAGGGAAGTCATAAAAGCGGGAACTCCGATCAGCAATGTTTGACAAAAAAAAAGGAATAGATAAGATTTCTTGTATGCCCGGAATCCCTAGTTAAATAATGGCAGAAAAGGGAGGTGAAGACAACAACAGGCAAGGGAAAACCTGTAATCAGGCCTCATTAATACTATAGTTAATTGATTTTCTGCTTAGATTCCAAGGAGGAACGGGAAACTTTCTTTAAGGTGGGTAATAGATTAGTAACCTTTGGAGAAGCAGAGAGGAAGGGAGGTACTTGTATGTAAATAATGTGAACTTTTCCAGTTTTGAAAACTCTGTTTTCTTCAGAAGTGAGTATGAAACTCAGTGGTACAATTTTCACAGGCTATTTTAAGCCTTAAAAGAATTTTTTTTCCAAAATTTGCATGCTTAAAAAAAAAAATAATTTTCCCCTGTTTGTGAGACTTCCCCTCTCCTTTTGTCATATCTGGGGAGCCATAAATTGAAGAATCCAGCGTTGCTCAACTCTGTCTAATCACTTGGCCTACATTTGATTCTCTTTTCATGTACTGATTCAGATGCTCTGACTAGTGAGACATGGAGAAAGAAACAAAAATTATTTTCCCAGAATGAAAAAGGGCTGTTTTAATTCAGTTCAGGTAAACCATACAGACTTCTAAGTGGTTAGTGGTGACTAAGATTAAACAGGAGCAATACAGTGCGAGACGGGTTGTCCAAGAATAGTATCAAAGTAATGGTCTGTCTAAACATATAAATATGTTTAGATGGGTTATTGCTCTCTGAAATCCCATGGGCTGCAGAGTTGTTGTCCCATGGCATCCCACCCAGGCCTTGATATGTCCATTATATTAGTGCTGAATTCATCCTGATAGTCCAAATCCAAGAGCAATGCTGCCTTACAAATCTGTCTAGCTCAGAGTGCACCTTTTTTTTCCTTCTAGAGCCTTTTCCTATTTATACCCTGCTTCAACAGCTGTGCTTTATTCCCCATTCAACATCCATTTTCCCTTAAGAGGGATAATTAATTTAGAACTCCAGGCAATAAGACATAGGTGAGAAACCAGCTTTCCTGGTGTTGCCTTTCTTTTCCTAGCCATGAAATGTTGCAATTCTACCTCACGTTTACATGGGAACAGGGGAATACACCTAAAATCAAACCCAGAAAACAATTCCTTTTCATGCTACACTAACATAATGAAACATAGAACTGCAGAAGTCATATTCCTCTACTACAGTATTAATTCATCTTGGGTTCTTAGGTACTAAAAAGTCAAGAACTGACAAAATTAGGCTTTGATGTGTCATCTTCACTTAAGCAACCACATGCTTGCCCAAGTAAATAGTTTCAAGAAGTGTTTTCAGGAACCTCGGGTGCAGTAATACTTCAGAGATTTCTTTTTCCCATCAGAGCAGAGCAGCCTGTTTGCATTTATTGAGCTTTCCGTACGTGCTCCCTGCTTTGTAGTCCTGAAGGCTTCCAGCAGTCGGGTGCTTCAGTTATGGGGTAAATCTCAGCCCTTCCTCACCTGAGATGATGGATGCAGAACATCACATTGACATTGCAAAAAGGCAAAAATGAGTCCCCAGGCTATGTAAGCTGTCAGTTTAGGTGTTCTGTCTGAACTGGTCTTAGGATGTTGTTGGTCCTTAAAAAGAAATTCATCCTCTGGGACTTAAAAAGGAAGAGGGGAACTGAGGAAGAGTCGATGTCATCCTCCTCTCAGTCGGGTTTTAATTCCCATAATCTGAGAAATTACCTCCCTCGCTGCCTTGAGTGATCTTGGTGCTCTCAGCAAGCTTGTCCTACTATCTCAGGGAAGCTGCATACACAGGAATCATGACAGGGCATAGGTGTCCTGAGAACATATAAACAGGCACATATTGGTGATCTCAGTTATTTAGCAAGATCTGTGCTCATGTTTCATCACCAGCACTAGACTGAGGTGAAATCCTCTTTTGATTTTAGGAAAATCTTTCCTTGATGCTGTAATTAAGTATGTGGAATGGTTTATTCCATACCCTTCATACAATGAGTGACTTCTTCTAGCCTGCTTTTTGCATGATTTCCCTTTAGAGCCGAAACAGTCGGGATAGTGAAAAATACATTACTTGTCACCTCCCACCCCCCAATATTGGCACACTGCATAAAAGTACGAAAGTGAAAACATTCACACATGCGGCATTCTATCACTGTGAGTCTACTTGGACTCCTCTTTTAATAAAATCCAGGTGATTCCTTGTGATTCTACCTTTGCAACACAGCATGTGCTCACACTGGATGCGTTGTGTTTTGCAGACGCTACGGGAGAAGCCTTTTGGAGAGGGGCTTGCGGATGAGAGGGAGAGAAAACTACACTCACAGTAAATGAAAGCATCACCCACAGAGGATCTCTGCACACAGTGACCTTTGAAGTTGGAAGGACACACGGCCTAGACAGGTAAGGGAATTACATTACTGATTATTTTATGGTGTTTTTGTGCTGTAAAGCATGCTTGTACAAGGAAAGAGCAGTTTGCAAAACTGTGTTTAAAAAGAACTGGATTTGTCAGCCATGACAATAGCTAGGGGAAGATTTAAATAAAATAATAGGTGTTTTTCCTCTTTGATGTCTATAATTAGTTAATGCAGTGTAAAAAACAGCACATCATTACTCTTCCTCTCTCCACTGTAGAAAAAAATCAACAAAGAGAAAACATGCACACCCAGTATTTTTTAGCTTGTCTTTTAAGAGCCTGGCTCCTGTTTAGTATGCGTTTAGTAACGATGCATTCAAATGAATAATTTAGACCTTTGATGACAACTTTTCAAGAGCAGTTTTATCAATGTCAGACAGCTTCCCATTTTCAACCATATAAACACAAGACAGAAACCACCACTGCCATTATTAGTTTTGGCTCCTTTTCCTGCTGTTTGGATAGGAAAACCCCCCCTTTTTTTTTCCTGGTAGTGAATTAGCGTCGTTACTTTTAGAACTTCCTGACTTTAAGTGCTGAATCAAATGTATTACCATAAAAGAAAAAAAAAGCCTTGCCTTGTACCAGCACTGCTAAAGCTGCAAAGCCAGACACTCCTGGGAAATGTTAGAATTTGCACCGTCTTAATTTTGCAGGTTATTACTTCTGTGTTCTTAGGCACAGACAGTAACCTTACAGGTACTGACAAGCTTGCTTACAACAGACTCAGTGATGCCACATTTACTCACACAGATGTTGGAAGCAGGAACCCATCCCCACTCAGCAAAGCAGTTTCCTTTGTTGACAATACTTTCAGTGGCAGTTGTGTGAGGAAGGATTATTTTAAGGACTTTATGTTCAGCTGCACACAATTGCTCCACATTCTGGTGCTCGCACCAATAGCCTCACAGGGGTTAGATTTAAATTAAGGACTAGGTCTATCCCTTTTTGTTATGGGTGTATGGATCTAGCAGGTGTAAGGAGTTCATCTTGCCCTGCATGAAACAGCCCAGCTGAAAGCAAAACCAGTTCCAACCTGGTAAGAAATTTTCCCATCCCTGGGGGTTTTTTTCTAGTTATAGCTTACTATTTCACTTTGTTGGGGAAGGATATTTAGATAAAAAAGAACTTTGAAATCAAGATATCAGCTAAAAATATCACTAAACATTTAGTATTCCTTTCCACATGCTCATGGAGATTTTTTTCCCAGCTTTTTCTTCAAACCTTATTGATTCTTGTTATAATCTTATGTAGGTGCACACCCTGCATAAGGTGCCAAGCTGCATAGCCTTCTGTTGGATTCAGTAATAGACTTAAATTTAGCAATTTTCTGATTGGAAATAATGCCATTATTCATGTGCCCTTGTACCAACTCCCAAGCTGCTGCCTGGCTCTCTTGACAATATGACGTTCCTGATGCACATTATCTCAGAGGTCAATGCAAAAGGAAAGGTGTTATACAACCCTCAAGAACAAATCCTCCAAGGAGGAGATCACAGATAGGCACAAAAATCTTACATACTAATCTCGGCACAACATCTGCCGGGTCCTTACACACTTTAAATATATACAGTGCTCCCTTATTGGGTGTTACTTACAGCTGAGACACCAGCACTTGTTCAGTACACAAGTATAGTCATTGGGACAGCTGGCTACAGGAGTGGTAAAGAGCAGTGGCTGGTGGGCAAAACTGGGGGAATGTGATCTTATTCTTATTTGTTGAGGTTATATGGAGGTTTTTCTTATAGCTTATGTTACATTGTGAGCAACCTGCAAAGGCACCTAAAGACAGCAATCTAAGTCCACAAGCAACCGAGCGGTGGCAGTCGGTTTGTATTCAGAATTTTGCTTCCCCTACAGACCCAAATTTAAGGTTTTAGGTTCAGTTGCTCAGTAGCTTGATTGCTATATCTGAAAATTATGTGAAAAAGCAAAGGCTAAAACTGCATCAGCCCAACAGCCTAGGTGTGAGCACAGAGTAAGCTGGAGGTACAAGAGCCATCCTTAGAGCAGCCTTAGTACCAGGACACACACTGGCATGCCCGGAGCTCCCTGCTGCTGCAGCCAAGCACTTCCCGGCAGCCAACCTTTCTCCTGCCTCCCTGTGCTACAGCCCAGGCACAAGTCAAGGCTGACGCTGCCCAGGTGGAAAGGGAGAAGCTGTGCAGCTGCAAACAGCTGGCACGGCCTGGGACAGGGAGCCATCAGCTAATAATGGTTAATGGGGACGTGAGCACCTTCAGGCTCTGCCCTCCCCAGCCCTGCATCTGCAGCTCTGAGCCTCTTCATGCAGAGAGTTGCGTGCAATTGGGTACGAAAGCTGTGAGGACCTGGAGATTAAAATATTTGATTTGCCTGAGCAGAAGGGACTTACTGACACAAACCAGGGCCTGTGATGAGATCTTGTTTACCAGGCAAGTGCGGGGCTGGAAATCAATACACCAAAATTGCTGTGACCAGAAATTAGACTCACTTAGTGAGCAAAATTCATTAAAACAAGCTATGCCTCACATCACACCTTTTGCGTGACTCCTTTAACGCTGTTACTTCCTTCTTGCTTTTTCCCAGAATGACCTTTTTAAAGCAAAACACTTGTAGAGTGTCACTTGTAAAAATTCTGAAGTAGAAAATAATAAAAAATGGCAGTCTTTTTAAATGAGGCACTCTCTAATAAAGGCTTTAATTAAAATGTGGTTGAAAAACTTAAAAGACAATTTAAATAACTACAAATGTGTGCAGAAAGTCACTTGTGCAACTTCTTTAGCAATTGCTTTTAAAGAACCTTTGATGGGTTCTCTTTATATTAAAACTTTCCTTTATTCTTTCCTACTTAAACATCAATTGTCCCACACTTGCACTGGTCATAGTCTTATTAAATAAGTAAAAAGATTTTCTTACCAGGAGTTATTCTGCAAAAGTGATGTGAAGTCGAAGCAAGAAGCTTTGTGAATCAGAGACGCAGCAGACACAATAGCAGGAGTGTGTGAAATTGTAGAACAAGGGGAGACAGGAGTTGGTGACTGGATTACTAATAGAGCTGGGAGAGGACCATGAAGTATCAGTATCTAATAAAATCCGTGTATGCCTCATGCTAATGTGCCTTTCTTCAGCTAAAGGACAGAAAGCCCCAAGGCCCTGCTCACAGAAATTGGCATGGTGCTGACTAACAGCACCTCTGGCTAATTTAGGCAAGCAGATTAAAGTAAGCCTGATAAAAGCAACAAAAGGAAAGATTTGTGTCCCTTGTATCTTCCTTTCAAATTGATATCCTTGGGATGGCAAAGGAGAGCTGGCAGGACCACCAGTTTGTGGTACAAGCATCTGGTGTGTGTGCTGTATGCACATTTTTATGAAGCACATTTCTTATGTGCTTATACTTCTTTTCTTTTTCTCTCCACTTTTCCATCCAAACAGAAATATCCTCCAGCTAGTGCTCATCCCAGCAAGAATAGTAGTACAGATACTTGTAGATGGTGGGGGAAAAGAGCTTCAGTCTACATTGTATTGCTGGCAATCAGCAGAAACTGAGAATTGTCCTTTTCCTCCTAAATCCTCACCCACAAGCTCAGCTCTCACCCGAACATAAACCTGCTGAGCCCTTAGGCAGAGCTATATCATAAGATGTTCATTGCCAGCAGATTAAAATTCAGTTTAACACCTATTTGCCCACACAGAGCTGAACTGGTAGCAAGGAGCAGGTCTCATTAGCACTCTGCTGTGCTGCCCTGTAGACCCAGGAGCTGGTAGCAGTTATTTATATTTTTAGAAAGTAGGTATAAACTACAGAAATTATTACAGTTGTGCTTAGACTGAGAGGCAAAGGTGTGTTGGCACACTCCATGGTGCTGGGTGTCCCAGGATTTGGGATATGAGGCTGGGTAAGGGATATGTAGGGCACATAGGCCAGGGAGAGAGCAAGTGATTCACTTGGATCCAGAAGCCAGGAGATGCTGTGTGATCCTATGGTCTGGCCATGGCTCTGGGCAGCATCCAACAATGACAGGCAAGTCCTCTGAGTTGCACCAAGAGAAAGGTTTTGTTAGGAAGAAACCATCTTCTGACATGGAAAGCGTGCTTTTACTATTAATAAATGTTAATCAAAAAAAAATCAATAGGAACCGGGCTTTTAATTTTTGAAGGCACAGAGGTCCAGAGCCATAGAACAGTAGTTGACTTTCACTGCAGCTGGTTTCAAACTGGGATTTTAAGAGCCCCATTCTTTGTGCAGATCTTTCTTTCCAAGAATTCAAAGAAGAATGGAGGCTGAGTTGCATTTAAAGCTTGGCCACACGTTGTTAATCTGCACGTCCCACACGTTGGTAGACAGGATATTGCATTATATTTGTATTTGCCTTTCTGATTTAAACAATAGCAGATCTTTCCTAGGAAACCAACAGTACTTAACTAGTGCTGAATTACAAGTGACATCGAAGGAGCTGGTTTTGCAAGGAAAAAAAAAAAAAAAAAGAAAAAATTACATTGCTTAAAGTTACCAGCTTCAAATTATTTGTTCAAAGTTCACCTACTGAAGTGAAAGCCCCCAAAAAACCATCCTATAGTAGAAATTGTGTGCATATAATTTGCATAGCTGCCATTCAGAGCCAGACAGGGTAGAAAATAAGAGGTTACATGCTATTCAAGCTCTAACCCCAAGCCTCAGCTCCTTCCACAGTCTCAGCACAGCTGGAGGTTTTTTGCTAAATTTGTCACCAGTGTAGCAGGGAACTACCAAGAAGGATGAAAACAGCATAATTAGACTTCAGGCTCAGTATCTCAGGGGTGGGAGCAGAGCAGCTCACCACCCCTTTGAAACCAAAACTGATCTCAAGAAGTGTCACAAACCCAGCCAAAAAAAGAGATGTCATTGAGTGGTTGCATTTCTATTTAGAATAGTTAAAAAGAGAGCACTGTATTGTCATACTTTTAAAAGAAAGAGTTTTTGAAACTGAAATGCTGTGTTCTGGTTTGTTTTATAAGTGTCCATAAATGCTGGACTTTTAGGTGATTTGAAAAAAAAAGTTGGTGAAATCTTGCAAAGCTTTTTTGCAACATTTTCAGGGAAATGATGCTTCAGGGGTAGTGAAGGATGGATTAACATTAGGTAGGACTTTCCACGAGTGCCAAATCCTATGTATTCTAGATTATCAAGGCATATCTTGATGCTTTGGAAAAGAAAAAAGCAGTCCATTTTGAAAATTTTGCCTATTTCTCCTTTAGTTTCTCAAAAAACCTACTTCATTTAGGGTGATACTTCTGAAGTGGATATTGAGAAAAATGCTGCTCTGATCTGAGGATCCCCAGTTTCTCATGAAATCAATATTGTGTATTAGTTGTCCTCTCCATCTCTGAAAAAACTCAAGTCATAAATCTTTCTGGCATCTCTATTCATTCTCCTGATTACACCATATAATGCTGAGGAACAAAGCAAGCTTTTTTTTGCTAAATTGCATGTCTGGAGAGGCTTGTGGTTGTGGAGATAAAGCCTCTAACTCCACATTAACATATGGTTCGAAAAGAAATTGGAACAGCCCTAAAATATGGAGTACAAGATACACCTTGCATTAGTATTTCTGAGCTGAAGGAATGGGCTATCAAGATTTAGGTGGCATAATATTCTGAATTCTATTTTAAAAGTATCATTATCATCAGAGAACATTTATTATAAATCCTTCCTACGGATTCCCTGCAGGAATAAGGTGGCCTAGCTAACAAAGCCTTGATTTATTCAATAAAACATACTCCTTTTTCCCTATGAAATGTAGACAAGGCACCTGCTTCTACCATCTCCATGGCTCAGCTGCCACTGCACAAATGTTCCTTTATATCCAAGGAGTACCTGGGCGCTACCACATGTCCTGGTGTACAAAGGTCTCCATTCACACAGCTCACAAGAAAGAGCAAACAAGGACACAACAACTGCCAAACACACAGGAACTTATTCAGCTCCAACAGACACAGCATTTCCCACCCCCTGCCAGCATTTTCACATAACCTTAGCAGGCACGTGAAGGAAGTCAAAACAAGAGCAGGATTTGCTGCCTTATCTCTTCCCTTTGCAGCCTTGCAGGAGGGAAAGGAGACAGTTGGGGTTCTTGCAACTCACAACCTGTAAAACCAGTGTCAGTGCACCTTTACCTGTCCCCCAGGTATACTTTTGCTTCTCATCTCTCAATCCTGCCTCATGAAAATGCTGTGCCATGGACACATGCTCATCTCTCAGTCATTATATGCTGTCACTAGAATCATGAATGCCCCTTAGATCCATGAAATGCCCAGGGAGTGGGGCACACCGCAGAGCTAGGACAATCCAGCAGATCTTCTGGATCTGGGCTGTGTTGTGGGTTCCCACTGGCAGTGCACATCAGGAGCAGTCTTTGGGGTGATCTAAAATAGCATGTCTGTAGACTGAGTAGGTCTTATTTATCAGCATCCCAGCGGGTGCCGACCCGCTGGCAAATTCCAGCCCTAAATTAGGTGCACAAGGAGCCCCGCTGAGGTCAGGGAGACTGCTCAGCTGAGCCAGGCTTACGCACAAGAACTGCAACACAAGCTCCTGCTAATTGCAGTGAGAGCAGGCTTGGCCCCAAGGAAGGGATGTACCAAAAACGTCCAAGAGGATTCTCAGGGCGGGAATTGTGTCCTTGCATGAATTTACCTGCGGAGTACACGCCAAACATAGTTATGTACTTGGAATGAGTGATACAGAAGTTTGAATGGCGTCCAGAAAATATCCCTGTCATCCAGTACACTGATTATATCCCTAGATCCAGCCCGCTGTGTTACAGCCCTCCTTCAAGCCCGTGTCTTACGTTAGCAGAGCAATTTTTCCAAAGGACACTTTCCAGTGACCGTGCATCAAAACCTACTTCATGAGAAAGAAGTTGTGATGCTGTTCCCTTTACAGCCATCAGAAACCCAACAGGGAGAGAGATGCAGCTCAGGAAGCGTAACTCGGAATTACATTGCTGCAAGATGCCTACCTTTTAGTGCATGGCTCTGACCAGATCATAAATAGCACACAGTGAAGAGTAACATCCAGACATTCACCAATGAACCTATAAATGCACATGTTGCCACCATGATCAGGCTGAAGACATAGCGGGGTTTGGTACTCTCATTACAGATTAGGATGACAGATCACTTCCATCCCCACAGCTTTCACAACCTGGCCGTAAGAAAATGAATTGCAGCGTAGGGAACTGGCGAGTTACAGTCTGTATTTAAAAGAGGAGGAGATGGCAAATAGCTGTGTGTAACATCTAGTGCTTTGCACTGAGAGTGTGTTATGTTACGAAACCCTCCCCTATTTTTCTCTGAACAATTATGAAAAAAATAGCAGCCTGTCTTAATGCAGCCCAAACCCAGCCCCTCTCTGATATACGATTTAAAGTTGCCTAAACCTGGTTTGTAAGCAGCTTCTTTTCTGATTAGGATTTAAAAGTATCCTGAGTGTTAATCCTGCATTCTTCAGTAGGCTTAAAGAAAGGAAAATATATAGCAAAAAATTCTTCACTAACCAACCAACCAACATTAGTGCCAGGATGGCTGCAAAATTGCTTTCTACATGTCTGCGATAATTCAAGTATCGTTTGTGCTTGGGAAAGAACATGAAGTGTTGGTTACTTTGGGACAATACGCTCCCAGCTCCCTTTGGAAACCATTTGTGCTATTAAATCATTTATTCCCAGTACTGTGCTCAGCTGACAGTCCCATACATCAGCTCATCCTGAAGAGAAGGTCTATATAAAGTCTTAGAGTGGCACTTCCCCAGCACAGGACTCTGATGTCCTGTCTGCGGCCAAGACATCGGTACAATACAGCACCACCACCTCCGGTTTTATCAAACCTCAAAGAAGGCTGGTAATTTCCATTTCCCCCCTCAACACCCAGACCTACTTTCCTTTAAAAACTCTGATCTTTGCAACCCTTTCCACCCCCTCGTACACCACAGTTTCTATAATCATCACCTTATATAAGAGACCCAGAACCGGGAGCGGTTATTTATCCATGTTTGCGTGCCCTCGCTTTCTCCCCGGAGAGCACTAAAATAACCTAACAGGTCCCCATTTGGCACACGTGGGCTGGCATATCCTTGTAATCAGTGGTGCCCGCTGTCACCCTTAGGGGGGGAAAGGATGCTGGGGACAAAGAAGAAAGGTTCGTGCTGGTATCATATAGGGTCCTTGCTCTGGTGTTCCCTCTCCACTCACAGCAGAGATTCTGCGCAAACAGCAGGACACGGGGTACCTCACTCTGCCAGGGCCAGTTAGGCCCGAAGGGAGACACGCAGGAAAGCAGGAGGAAGCACCCACAGTCCCAGAGCCACTGCAGCACACAAAAAACAGGCAGCCACCCCCAGAGCCAGGCTTCTGACTTGGCCCTTCTGTGTCTTGGCTTGTTTATTTTCAGGTGGCCCGGTTGCAGCATTGTCACTCAGCTGGTTTCTAACTGACCTGGCAGGTTTCTACTGCTCTCTCGTCCTGCTTGCTGGCAGAACAACAAAGTCTGGGGGATTTATGTGCCCCGACTCCCACACAGGAGCTGAGAGAAGCCTCCTCCCGAGGAGAGGAAGTTTTTGCTGACAGATGCCTCTGTTTGAAGTGTCCATGTGTATTTAGGCCCTGATCCATCAGAGCACGGGAGCACTCGGCCCGAGGCACATCCATATTGCTGTCACCAGGCTATGTAAAGTAAGGTGGGTGAGTCTTTTGTGGGCCTACAGCTTCGGTTTATTGTCCTGGCAGCCCTTGTAGCCTGCAGTGCTCTAGGTTGATGATTTACAGGGCAGCTAAGGAAGAAAGTTTGCAGCATACACATATTTCTGCAGTGAAAAAGCACGGGATAACTTGCTTGATCCATTCTGGGGAAGGGCTTTTACAAGCAAACATGCATTTGCCCTTTTTATTAGGCACTTCAGCCACAAAAATTATGAGCTCAGCACAGTTTTCCCCTGTGCAGAGCACCTGTAGGCAGGAGTTGCTCCAGGAGACGTCAGTGGTGCATGGCCTGTAAATGCCTGTTAGACACCATACAAGGTGCTGGGGTTAGCAGCAGCCTTATAGGGATAGATTCACCCAAAATTTAGTCACTGTTTCAACCCACTCCTTGTCTTGCCAATTTGATTCGTGCTGAGCTCTTCACTGAATTTGTCAAGAGATGTTACTTTGAGGGAAGCAGATGGGAACTAGTGTTATTCCAGAAGGCTGGAAGGGTTTCTAAAGCGTCCAGACAAGTTTGACAACAAAAATCTAGTAGTAAAAAAATACTTTTCTTCTTTAAACCAAAACCAAGTTTGGTTTTATTGTGAGGAAATCTCAACTTATTATCAGCATGCAGATTTTTTAGTGCAAACCAGCACCACAGCTTGAGTTTTGTGTTACTGGTACCCTCTCTGTCAGCTTTGTTCTTTGGCCAAACCATTTCTTCAGTGAGCTGCTCTAGTCTGGTGCCCTCAAAAGCTGATTGTCCCTGCCACTTGCCAGACCACCTTCCTTCCATTTCTCCCTCATTTTCTGCAGAAATGAACTCCAGACTGTACGATCCAAATTAAAAGACTTCATTTTTATAACTTTTCAGCCAGACAAAATTAGTTTTGCTGATAAGGGAAATCCGCTTGTTTGCTGGAAGAGAGATGGGAAGTAGCTGTGCCAGCTTGGGGGATCGTACTCAGCCAGGACTGGAAATAGCAGCACTCAGCCTCAGAGTTCATCAGTGAGCCACTTCTTCAATAAAATCACCCAAACAATTTCCTGATGGTTCCCTAATCGTGCCTCTCCGAAATTCTCCTCCCCCTACCCGTTGATTTGAAACAGTAACTCCCTTTTTTTTCTCCTCAAAAGCTACATTGCTTTACTGACAGGAAAATGGACATTATGGTTCTTGATTGTCTTATTCACTCATCTTCCACAGTGCTGGTGTATAGCAATAATCAATAAATACAAGTTTTTACATTTGAAATGTAAAGCTACCTGGTGTCGTCATCACCTCATCCATGTTATAATAATGCTCAGTTTTCACCTGACCTTTAGAAATCAGCAGATTCAATTACTTGTAGCATTTGCTGAAGATCCTCCAGGGATCTCACCATAAATTATACTGTATTCTACAAATAGATATGACAACACTAATCAGCAAATTAAACGACAGTGATCATTCCTGCAGAGAGACTTAAACATCTGATTGAGCTGGTGCGTTGGACCTATGCAGCCTTCAGCTCCAGCCTGCAGAGCCACTGCTCTCATGCATAGGAAATGCTGACTGCAAGCAGGAACCTGTAGGTTACTGAAGATGTCTGATAAGGGAGAAAAAGGCTGATGCCTCCGAGTAAGGAGACATTGATGGATGGCAACTCCAGTCCCCTCATTAATATTTTGCTCTGGTATTGCCACCCGTTTGACTTTACACAATTATTTCCAGACTGACCAGGGCTGGACACTCCCAGCTTCAAGATGATGCCTCCCACCAGGCAGTCCTTGCCAGATGATCCAGAGGCAATTCCTCCTTGAGCTATATTCCACAGCCTACTCAAGAGCCATTTTGCAGTGGATAGAGACTGGATCTTATCCCACCTCCATCCTCAGTGCCCTGTCAAGCTGCAGTGCAATAATCCTTGCCAAAATCCCAAAACATCATCAGCTGGCTGCTGCTGGGGCTGTGCTCCATGTGGTACCTGCACAGTGTGGTAAGATTAAAAATGCTGGGCAGGATGCAGAACAGCAAGGCTGGAGGGTGCAAAAGACCTTCTACAGGTCACGGAGCAAAGGAGACCATTGGTGGGGCCAGGCTTAAAATGCAAAAGGTGTGGAGGGGCCTGAGGGCATGGCTCTGCTGGGAAGGTCAGCCCAATGAGACATATCCTGTACTCACAGCCAGTGTCACCTTCGTTTGGCCTCGTCCTCCAGCCGTTCCTTGGAAGCAGGTGCCGCAGGAGAAGGGCAGCGCGGAGCCGAGAGGTGCGACTACATCCTCTACCACAAGCTGTTATTTTGACAGCTCTATTACAGTCACATAGAAACAACTCCTGGGAAGTGTAAAGCACTATAAAAAAACAAGGCAGGGAAATCATCTGTCCTGCAATATGCCAGCTTTCACTGCAGAAGAGGACTAGATGCCAAGGAAGATTTGCAATGAGTTCTTTCCCTGGCTATTTCTTTGGCCACAGCTGGTTATTGTTCATCCCCAAACCACTATTTCTCTTCTTAAATCTGTCTGGTTGACATATCTGATATTTCATATCAGCCCTCTCCCCCAGAAGATTAATTCATTTTTCATACAAGCATGAAGACCTCAGCCCCAGCTGAGGGAAAGGGATGAACAGCCCTTTCTCGAGCTGCCTTTCTTAGGAAAAAGTCAAAGAAGCTTATCCCAGGAATCACCAGCTGTGCTCAGAGTTAAGGTGCAACTCTGCATCCACATGAAGTAGTAGAGATTGTGGAGAAACCACAGGGATTTCCTACCCCGGGTGCCATGGACACAAAGTCCTTGTGTGCTGCTGCTTGCTGTGCATGTCCATGCCAGGACTTCAGTGAGGGTTTTGGGAAGGCAGGTACATTTCTTTGTTTAAGAATGATGTCAAATCCTGTACAGAGCAAGACTTGTCTCATATGAAAAGAGCATGAGACCATCTGGAGTCACCTCTGCAATAGCAAATAGAGCTGTGCACTCAACCCAGTCCAGGCTGCAGCAAGGGAGCCCTGCTGGGACCCCAGCCATGTGTTCCCACTGCTCTGCTCCTTCAGGAGCCTGCAGCATCACCTGGAGGGCGTGCACACCAGAAGTGGTCTCTGCTCTGCACACCTTTGTGTACTAGGGATCCATCTTCCTAATCCAACAACATGCCAGGAGCAGATATACTCAGCCACTCTAGCACCAAAAATTCAGTATTAACTTTCTTTTTCTTTACCCCCTCCTTCTAACCACACATAGTGCTTTGCAGCAACACCATCTGATAAGCCAACCCAAACAATCCTGCTCATTTGTGTTGCCTCGTTGGCGTTCTCCATAGAGACACAAACACAAGTTGCTCTTATGTGCCACTCCTCCCACTTTGGGGAAGGAAATTAGAAGTGCTGATGGAGGAGCTCCAGTCACACTTCCTTTCAGCTTCTGGTGGCATTAGCTCAACAGTGACAGTTTGTAAGGCAAAACAAATGGCTTGTGAAGTAAGTGTGTGCTATGGAGCCCTACCCAGAAGAAATGCCTGGCAAGTATTCCAGAAATTCACTGTCACTTTGGTGCATTTTTGTTTGACAAGAGGTACGCTGCAAAGTTTAGATTTCACCCTCATTACTGCAAATTATTCTCCCAGCTGAAGTGGCATTTCTCTTAGGCAGTACACTGCAAAGTGGTGCTGTACTCCCAATCAGCATCACCCTTCTGTGAAGGGAATGCCTTCAAGGGCCTCACTCTGCACCTGGCACTTCTTGTGGAGGAGCCCTTGCAGCAAAAGGGAAAGTTTTGAGCCTGAGGAGCAACACCCAAGTGCTGCTGGCAGGAGGCATCCTCACTGGCAGCTTAGAGAAACTGTGACTACACCACACAGACCGACGTCCCCAGCCTCTTTCTTCCACTTACAAACCGGTGATACCATCAAACACTCGCACAGGACAGCAGGTGTAGGATGTAACATTGCATCC
Organism: Ptilonorhynchus violaceus; assembly: GCA_013397565.1. NCBI lineage: Eukaryota > Metazoa > Chordata > Aves > Passeriformes > Ptilonorhynchidae > Ptilonorhynchus > Ptilonorhynchus violaceus. The sequence continues at coordinate 825,862 of VZRJ01004786.1, read as the reverse complement.
TACTGTAGCAAATCCAGATGCCAGCAGAATGCAATCTCAGTTTGAAACAAAACATAATTTCATTCATTTGTACCTTCACCTACCTAAAAACCACATGGCTGTGTGCTGTCAGCATCCAGGTTGCATATCCAGGAGCTTTCATGGTGCTGTGGTGGATAAATGCCAACCACCATAAAACAACCCAACTTCTTGGAACATCTTTGGAGATGCCTTTTTATAGCCACCTGGAGCTGATGAGGGTCAATCCCTTCACCCCATCCCACCTGACTCACTTTCCCCAGTTTCCTGCACCAGGGGGCCTCAGGAGCTGCCTGTAGGTGTGTGTTGGCTCTTCATGGCCTCCTAACCCTTTGCCCTCATCCTGCTGCTTGCTCCTTCTGGTGCCTGACACCCAGCTATCCCTGTTCACACTGCTCTGAGTGTTTCTACTGCCACTGCTGCAGGTGTGCAGCGCTCCCAGCACTTAATCCCATGGGGCCTGTGCTTGGGCATGGACCTGCCCTTGCTGAGGTTGTCCTGTTCTGTTGTCCTGGCATGATTCTCAAATAGTTGGAGAGGTGGAGGAAGAAGATTGTGATTTTGCTGTTAAAGCTGGTCTGGTAAAGAATGAAGCTCATTGCCCACTTTTGACTCCCAAGCCCACATTTTGCAACTGGAGTAGATGTACTTCAGTGCTTAAACAACACATTCACAATGACATTATCACAGGAACACCCCTTGTCTCTTGCTTGCCTTTTTTGTTCACGTATTTCTAAGGCAGCACTTAGTACTGTAGGGCCACAGGCTTAGCTGGAGCTTTGTGGGAGGCTTGTAGTATAATGTTAATATAGAAAAAACTACAAATAATGTCTTTTGCTTTCTCCCTTCCCCCTTTCCCGAGTCCTCTGCCATGGATATCATGGCATTGTTCAGAATCTCTGTGCAGCACCTCTTGTGTCTGGGAATGGTTACAGAAAAAATCAAGACAGATATTTTAGCCATGGAACACCAAGGAGAGTTTCATTTGTCATGAGCTGGAGTAGTAATTAAAAGTAATTTTTGCGTGTTTTGGATGCTGACTTCGGTCAGAGCATGAGCTGTGCAAAATGCTTATTTTTATAGTTTTGACGTAAATCATGGAATGTTTTCTTTCTTAATTTGGAACACTTGCCCCAAATGCTCCAAGTCTCTGTAGATAAGTCCAGGCTCTTTCCTTCCTCACGACATACATCCATCCACTAAAGTCCCAGGGCTGACTGCCCAAGTCATTTAGCTGGACTGAACACAGGACCAAGGCATCTTTTAAAAGTGATAACTTCCAACAATCTTGATAGACCACTGATTCCAAGTAAGATGCACAGTTTTGCTATCTAAAATCTGCCTTCTTCTTTGCAGAAGTGCCATGGGTCATTTGCTTAATAAAACAAACCAGCCTCCTCCCCCAAGCCCGGCACATACACAAAAATAATTTCCTTGGTTTTATTTTTCTCTGGGGATGTTTAAACTGTCAGCTTTGCTGAGCTACATTCTCCCCTCTCATTCTTTCTCATGGGGGATATCCTGTCACAGGGGACTCGTTGCAAAGTCACGTTTTGAAATTTTCCAGAGGATTTAATATTAATACACATATAAAAGAGTTGCAAAATCTTTCTCTTTTGAAATGATCATATTCTATCAATAGTTCCTAGTGCTGGTATTGTTCAGCTTTGACAAATAGTTCAAAATATAGTCCATGCAAACACTTCTGATCCCAGGGTAACATGAATGTATCATTTTTCAGATCAATCACTGTCTCAGGGTATGGCACGTGATCATTGGCTCACTCACATTGAGATCCATTTGAAATCATCCCATGTACTTGGAATCACTTAGTGTTGAAAGAGAAGCTCTCTGTGTTTCCAGTTGTATCTTCTCTTATCCATGGAAAGTCCTACTTGGCCAACAACAATAAACTCTGGAGAATGATAGCACACATCTCAAAACCTCTAGAAGTGAACGTGGGAAAAGCAGAAGCTTTTGTTTTGTTTTAATCTAGGACACTGGCTAAGAATCAATTGTTGTTATGGATAGCAAGGCAAAAATGTGAACCCACAGGGCCTGTCTCATATGGATACACACTTGAGAGTTTCTCACATTTGCAGTCTCAGCTGTCATCCTCTGCAGCCACCCACAGCCAGAAGTAATGGTGCGAGATCACCGCCAACACCCTCGCACTGGGACTTGGGCTCCGTGTTTAATATCCCTGATAATCCATCAGCTAAAATCCACTGAAATTCAACTCTCAAAACACTTGAAATGATTAATAATTAAAAGCTGCCTAGATAGGAATGTAATGTGCCAAAACGTTGGCTAGCACAGGCAACTTGGCACAACAATTTGCATTACAGCCTTTTCATCAGTTACAATAAAAGAGTGTGGTGCAATCACGACCCCACTATTAAATTAATATGCTTTTTTTTTTTCTGGCTCACATGTGGCAGAAATATCCTTGTGGCAACAGGAAGGGTCTTGGCAGACCCAGGCCTAAACTGTGTGTCATTGCCTGTGCTTCCTGCCTTACAAGTCTCCTGTAGGGAGAGCAGAGATTTAGCCCGAATCCAGCCGCCGGGATCATGAGTGCCTGGCTGTCAGCGTGCCTGGATAGGCTCCATCTGCAATCAAAGCCACAGTGTGGCTCCCATAGAAAGCTGCCTGGGAAATGAATGTGTTTTATTGTAAGATGAGTCCCACTCCCACTGTAACTGGTGGCAGATTGCAGTTTTGCCAGGAAAAGCAGGATCAGGCGCTGTTGGCTGATGCCTGTATTTCTGCTGTGGTAAGGAATGCTAGCCAGGCAGATAGCCCAAAGTGGTTGTACAGAAATATCCTCCAACCCCTTTTCCCTTCCCATTGTATATGAATACTGCATGCTGTAAATCAATTACCTGTCTTCTACAGCTCCCTGTGTTAGTGGTTGTGTAGCCTTCACTGATTTAGGGTTGCTAACTCTGATTTTACTGCAGGTGTTATGATGTTTATTGATTCTTTTTGGAAGCATCATCTCCTTGAGTCATGTGAAAACAGTTTCCATTTCCCAGCTCAGGAATAGTCTCACATCTGCTGCTAGTCAAGGAAGGTGCAAGCATGCAACTGGTAACTGCTGTAAGCACCAGTAATATTAGTGGGGATAATTCTTGCACTTACAAATAAAAATGAATTTTTAATTTAAATGAAGCTTCATTAATGTCCCATTTTAGGTTTTGAGTGGGTGGTAGTACAGAGGAAGAAACCAGCTCCTGCCCTACTCGACATCAGTGCTCCATCACCCCACAGTGTACACGCTACACTGATTTATGCCATCCTGACAGACTTAACATCCTTACAAACCTGGTCCCAATTCTGAGAACTGCTATAAGAAATTAATTTGAGTGCCTGACACTGAATTCTGATCCTCCAACACTTGCATTTCTCCAGGCATCCTTGCCATCTGCATCCATGATGCTGCTGGGTTGCTGAAAGACGACGTGGTTTGGACCAGATTCCCCTCTTGGCTTGGGGCAAGCACAGCATTATTTTCATTCCACTATCTGAAGGAGGCAGATCTGGTGGCAATTTAAGAATCATACATTATCATAGGCTACGAAAAGAATAATTTATGCCCTTGAGCATTTCTCAGATCTTTCAGCAAAATCAGACATCTAAAGGAAAATTTATTTCTTTGGAGAGCCACAGGGATGAGTAATGCACCCAAGAGGAGCTGGGGTTCAGACATGAAGGGATTAGCATGATCCACCAGCATGGTTTTGTCATCTGAGACAGACTCAGGCACATCATGTTTCCTTGTTTCATAACAGCCGTCTGGCTGTGAAAATGGGGAAGATGGGGAAGATGGGAGCTTCTTCCATGGCTCTGGTTTGTCTTCTTGTGGGCAAGACCTCACCTTGAGCTTTTGCAGAGGGCTGAGCGATGCCTTTTGTGCTGTGGGCTTGCACTACTCCCGTTTCTCTCTGATACACAGTGCCAGGGACTGCAACAGGTTTTGGTGGCTGTAGCTCTCAAAGAAGGGAAATACCCCGGGAACACCTTACCCAGTGTGATCACAATCACCCAGAATGCTTTTATGCTGGTGTGGAACCCGCTGCTCTGTTGGGCATGTAAAAAATTCCCAGTGCTCCCCCAGGATCTTGGTGCTTTCATACAAGGAGCCGCTAAGACAGCTTTGCCTCTGTTGGTGTTCATCTTCTGCTAGGATAACCTCTCCCCCTCCAAAAAGCAACTCAAAAGCTGCCTATTAATTGCTACAGCAGTGACAATTCCCACAGGAGATGGAGGGATCTATCTGTAGTTCCCTGAGTGTGTGACACTGGGCAGTCACCTTTGAACAGTTGACCTAAGGCAAAACTAAGATGATCTAATGATTAATAAAATAAAATAAATATCCTCTCTCCCTCCCTGCCCTACGGGAACAATACCACCCTGAATTCATGTGAATGCAGGGTTTCCAGTCCATCTCCCTCACTGAACATTTGATAGTTCATTTAAAAGAAAGAAAAAGAAACCAAACGGAGCAGAGGGTTCCCTGGTGGAATGTAAGACCTCCAAAGGACTTTTGGCAGCATCTGGAGATATTATTAAGTTTTCAGGCTAGGTATGCATAGCACAATAATTAGTTTCCCTGAAGAGACCCCAGTAATTGATGGAATTTTATGACATCTATTATGAAAGTATGAAATGGCTCTTCATAGAAACCAGTATTGGATTTTTCACTCTATATTCCACATAGGCTAAAAATCAATATTAATACCTGGCTAGTGAATTCTGATACACTTAAGGAAGTTTGTAGCACAAAGACCTCACGACACTGTGTATTAATTGCTGTGGAGCTAATGAGGGGATCGAGAGCACCTTGATATGTGCATTGGATTAGACAGGTTGCTCAAGAAATATCCTTTGTATTCCTCTAAGGAATATTGAAGAACTCTCCTTCTGCAACAAAAAGCTGTGTTATTTCGTGGAGCTGGTCCTTTACTTCTGGCAATACTCCAGAATGCTGAGAAACCAAGTGAACGGGGAAGAAATAGGACGTGCACTGTGCATCCGCACTGCAAATAGAGGAGATCAAACATCAGAGAGTTTGCATGCATTTTGGGACCGAGCTGAAACCTGCCACTCAGGCAGAGACCGGGAGTGGGATTCCCTGCCTGCTGGCAAAGCAGGACCAGGGACCTCTGGACCTGCCTAGTCCTGCCTGAAGATTGTCCTCTGCTGGGGACAGCGAGGCTGCCCCTCGTCTTCTCCAGCCTGGGTGTCTGCCGAGGCTGCTGCAGAGCGGCAGCTAGTGCCGGCACATGGGAAAGGCTTGGAAAACGAAAGTGCAACCCGAGGGAAAGGCAGGAGCCTGCTGGAGGAATCAGTTTGTGGAGAAACAAACTCCTTCTCGTTTCACATGCAGGTCCTGTGCTGGTTTTCATACACCTGATTTGAAGGTAGTGCTGTGTATCGTCTAATAGTACTTTGCTGCAACTATCTCAGTGCTTGCAAATGATTGGAATATGTGTAAAAGAAATATTTAACTGTATTAGCTCCATGAAGCAAGATAATTGTGTCAAATTCACCTTAAACCATGGTGAAGCAGAGCCAGTTAAACTCTAAGATTTCTACCACTATGTGTAACATCAGCAAATGCCTGTCCCTGTGCCTTGGACCCCATCTGGCACCACTGGCACTCCCGGTCCACAGCCAATCCCACTATGAGTTTACAGGTGGGGAGCTGCAGCATTCCTCACATAGCTGACAACAGCAGCATTTCCATAGAGAGCCAGATAATTTCCTTCTCATTAGTTACCTTGACACAAGAAAGTTATCACAGCTCCCCTATCTGTCACTGGTCTAAGGGAACAGGAATTTGTAAAGCCAGATACAGGTTTTAAATTATGGCAATAGAAAAGAGTTGCTTTTTATGGAAAGGCAGAGCGGACGCCCAAAGCTGGATTTCCTTAGGGAGAGCAGACCAATTATTTTGTTGCTACCAAGGCTGTACCACAGTGTTTTCTTACTAGTTCTAGTCCCTTAATGTAATAAAAGGAGCGAATAGCAGCAAGATGTAGGAGACACCCACTGGTGAATGCTCTGATGCACTGAGCTAAATCGGACCCTGTGCAAGAGAGGCAGTGCAGGGTTTCTCAGCAGTGCAGAGCAGAGGCCTGGGGTGCCACAGCACAGTGGCATTTCATGGCATCACTCCATGTGTGGCACCAAACCAGTTCCCCGGGACAGCATGTGCCACTCTGCTCCGCCCCCAGCCCTGCCCAGAGGTCCCCAGCCTCGCCGCCAACCTAGCACTTCAGCAGGTGCAGGAAAACACCTCCTGGGGAGCAGGAAAGGACTTCTCTCCCTTCCCTCCTCTCCAGCCGGGCCTGGCAGCTGCCTGCAGGTTTCTGAGCACAGCACAGAAGCAGCAGTGGCATGAAGGGGCTCTGTGGTCTCTTCCAGCCCATAAATCAGGGCAGCAAACAGCCCTCCTCACGGCCGGGCTGCGGTCTCGAGCTTAACAATCAGAAGGAGCATTCTGCAGCAGCAAAGTGAAAGCAGAGTGTGATATTTATTACTGAAAGGAATACAGGCTGTTTCCTACTTCCACAAGTCCTTTCTCCTCAGGAGAGGTTTTCACCTAGCTCGAGGAACCGAGCTCTCTGCTGAGATCATTGTACTCTTGGATGGAAATCATGGCATGCCAGAGCCACTGCCTCCTCCTCGCTGGAGCTCTGTCTCCAGCTGTTTCCCCGGGGCTGACAGGCTGCACTCCATGAGTCAGAGATGCATCTTACCACAGACTTTACAGCTTGGGTTTGCTTCCAGCCGGGGAGTTCATCTGCTCCGCTCAGCTGGTGGCGAGCTGCAAGAGCACTTGGGTTGAGTTTATTTATTGCTGAGGGCTCCTGGGATGCCGCACTTTTACTGATTTACACCCTTGGAGAGAGGTGACTCGTTTTCTGGGAGACATCCCATATGGCTGAATCACAGAAACCGTGCTCGGGGTTGCTTTACTGACCCTGGCAATTAAGAGGACATTGGAAAGCCTTTCCAAAGGGAATCGCAGCCTTGGGTGATCACATATGAAAGTGACCTCCTGGGGGGAAAAAGCCCTCCAAGAGAAGAACATTATACTAAGAGCAACAGATCCTAAGGCCAGGAGACACTGTGAGATCATCTGGTCTGGCTTGTCCATCACAGTCCCCACTGCTGCATTAACACCGACCACGTGGTGCAGGTCCCTGGTGTGGGACCACTCTATGCAGTGCATCATCCCCTCTTGTTGGTGGTGCTTACAGTCCATCATCTCTGGTGTGCATATGCAGAAAGGGAGAAAATAAAGAAGATTATGGTGTGTCTCTAAATCTTGCCTCCAGCTTCCATCTGGCAGCTGGTGTTACGCCTTTCCACCAGCCTCTGGTGGTTTTCCTGTGAAGCTGAGCTTTCAGCTATCAGTCTGATAGCTGACAGACCCCAGGGACTGTACAGGGTCGGTGTTTGTCTGCATTTTCCCTGAAAATGTGGTACAAAACCTGGACAGGGTATTTTCCAGCTGTAACTTCTTCCCCAGATGAAGGCAACTCACCTGCCCTGCTCACAGCTCCTGCCATCCATAGGTCAGATCAATGCAGCAAAACTTACCAACTAAATTTCATCTTTCCCAAGAACAGAGCAAAGTTTGATTTAAACTTCCCTTTTATTTTTCTTTTTCAATGAGTCGATCACCATTACAGAGCCTGTAATCCCTTATTTGAACAGCCAATTATCCCACAGCAGCTCAGTGACACTAATTACAGTACAGTTCTCGGTGGTGGAAGTTGCCAAGTTCTCTTGCTCATTAGCCAGGCTTCCTCCATTGATCCAGCAGCAGGCTTTACCCTTCTTCTCTTCACATACATCAGGTTTCAGGCTTCAATTTGTTCTGAATTAGAGCTTGGCTTCCCCCGTGCTACTTGAAGTCCTTCTACCTGGAGGGGAATCCAGCCACAAGGATTAGCACCTCTTACCACAGTCTTCCCACAACTCCACAACCCCCAGCCCTTTAAAATCATATCAGTTGTACAGTAGTTAATGCATTATCGCCAATATTTTCTTCTTTACTGTCTGCAGGCTGAACACTTTGGATTTTTATTTCTTCAGTGCTTTTTCCCTCGGTTCTCCCTTTTGATCATGTTACCCCCATGATACTGATCCTGAGGAGCTCCTGAGGCACAGGCACTTAGTTATCAAAGCATACACTCTGAAGGCCAAGTGAAGTCATTGGTCACCTGCCCCAGCTGGCAGCCTTCTGCTGCTGTGGTGGGACTGGTTTTCATCTGGCCAACACCAGGAGCATTTGCAGAAGCCACTTGAAGCTCCACAGCTCATCAGGCAGCTCGGGTCCCACTGCCTGGTCTCTGTAACACCAACATCCCTGTGCTTGGCCTCTAAGGAGCTTTTCCATGCATCCCAACCTGTTCTTCTCTCTCCTCAGCAGCCAAATCCGTCTCCCGTGGCCCAAGTACAAGCACTGAGGTCGTCTGCTCAGCTGGCTGTGAGAATCCTGCCTCACTGAGCCCTGAGGGAGCCAAGGGTTGTTTCCCAATCCTTCCCATGGCCTCCTGGCTTTTCCCTCTGCACTTGCCATCACCATCTCCCCCTCATCCCTGAGTTTCTTGGTGCCATGCTGCCTCCTGCCCCGTGGTTCCACCTGTCTCCCCTCACCTGTGTCACTACACAGTGGAATTCACTAATGGGGCCTCAGCAAACCCCACTCTTGATTTCACACCCCACTGCTCCTCTTTGGGGAAGGAAACATATCCATTTTCTTTTTCTTTTGATTCCCCCCTGCTTCCCCATTTCCATTGCAGTTTTGCTCCTGTCTGTCAGAATCACAGGCTCAGCTTTCAGCTCTGTTCCTCCCTTCCTTGCCTGCCTTTACCCCGTGCCGTGTCCATCCCGTGTGTCAGACCCCATTTCCCTTCTGGTGAGCCATTTGACTCCAGCTGCCTTGGAGACTATTTATTTTAACAGGTATATCCCTTAATACACTGGATTAATATACCTGCTTATCTCTTCTCCCAGAGATAATTTTGTACATTGTAAATTAAATAGGGGAAGTCAAAAGCCAAAGGAATAGATTTATTTTTCAATGCTCTCAGTGGAAGGCCCTGCAAAGGCACATTTCACAGCACATATATAATTAAATAGATGATGAGTGACACAGCTGGGGCAGTGGAACAGAAGTAAAGGTGCTGTAATTTGTCGAGGCAGTTTATCTGTATGGCTGGAAGTCATGTCCCAGCTCTTCTACAAAAGCCTGTCTTGTAAACCAACACATTTTCTTACCAGTTCATTGGATCCTGCACACTGTTTTTTGTTTCCCATTGTTTCAGAGTACCAGCAAATGCAGATTTTGCAGGGAGGGGCAGGGGTGGAAGCACAGGCATGTGCAATTTCTTGTTCTTGGTGTGAACACAAAAGCCTGCAGGGAAATTTCACTGACTTCTCCCGGCAATGCCCCTCCTGGGAGCGACGGGGTCAGGGTAAGGTCTCCTGAGTCAGCTGAGGCTCTTGAGTCAATGAACAGAGAAAACCTGTCTTGTGTTAAGAAATTTTTATTTGTCCTTTGGATCTGTAATGTAAGCACATAAAATTACAAGTGGAAGAAACATCATGCCACAAAATTGCATAGAATTTTTACAAAAATGTGAATTATGCCTCTGAAACAATCATAGATTGAGGAACCGAAAAAATATGTACATGTTAACTGGAATATTTCATCCTACTTTGAAAGCAAAATCATCAAGGACTAATCAATCAATCACAGACACTATTAATACAATGTACAAAAGCAACACTGATTTCAAAGAAAGGCAAGCAATGATGTCCCTTTAGTTATCTTTCAGTGAATGTTTAGCTAATACATGAGCATTAATTAACATAATTATGAACATGTTAAATCTAAAATGTCTGGCCTTCATTAGAATTTTTAAAATTCTGTATATACTGCCAAAACCAAGCTATTTTCAGTAGTGTAAAGATATCTGAAGTGCACGACCTAGTTTAATATAGACAGCTCTATTCTATACAGCAGAAAGTCCACGATACAGCATTTCCACACATTCAACACGGAACAAGGCAAATACATAAAAGGCACAAGACTTGCACATCATAAAGACCCTTTTTTCATTATCTTACTCTAGTTCAAGTAATATCAATATTAAATGATATCGGTTTCACTGAAATAGTTTGAACGATGCAAGATGTACAGGATTACACACTACCTTACACCTGCAGAAAGTGGCACTGTACAGATATAAAAAAATGTGAGTACAGGAAATGGTCAAATACAAACGTACTGTAAAATGACTACAGCTGATAGTATATTTAACCCAACCAGTATATTTATTTATTATTAAATATAAATAAAAGGATAATTGGTATTTGCCCGAGTTTCTCTGAAGACTGTGGTGAAGTCCTGGCTCCCCTGAAGTCCATGGGAACTGAGATTCAGAGGAGGCAGGATTTTACCGAAAAGCCTGCGCTGTACAACGGTTTCTATAATGCAATAGTTTCAGTTTTAGTATGAACACTGCTATCAGTTTATTCTTGTAATAATTTAGACAATACGTCATTTTAGCTTTATAAAATGCAGCATTAAATCTCGACTCTACATTTTCAAGGAGTGATTAAGATTGATTTCAAAGTGCAAAACTAGGATTAGCAGAGGATTCAGCTTTCCTAGCGTTAAGATGAAAGTCAGATTTTTGAATTTCATGTGCACTGATTTCATCGTCATAAACCAGAACAGTTTAATTCAAAATATGATCTCCAAACAATGTGCAATTTTTCTTTCTTTCTGCTCTAAGTTTAAAAAGGAAACATCAAAATACTGTTTGTTTTCCAAGATTTGAACTTATATATATACACACCATTATTTAACTGAAAACTTAAGCTTGATTTGTATTTTATTGCTTAAATTTAAATAAAATAAGTTACTTTAAGTACTAAAATCCTGAGGGAATGGAAGTAAGGTAACTTAACTGTTACGATGTGTTAAAATGCCTCCCTATGTAATTGACTGCTTTCTCCGATTGCTTTAAATCCTAAGTAAGGCCCCGATCTTGCAGACGTGAATGTGAATGTTACTGCCCAGCCCAGCCCCTGAGCCCAGTGGTGCACAGGAAAACACAACTTTGCAGGATCAAGTGTCTCAAGGCAAATCTGGGGCTTCCGAGCTGGTTTCTCCTTTGCCCTAAGGCACCTCCACCAAGGGCCAAGGGAAGTGCATTGGCTCGGGTACGAATCCGAATCTGTCTGAGATGTTTCATAATCCCTATTTCTGTTAGGATGGGAATCCAGAGAACAGCATCTCTTCACCTTTTCAAATATCCTGACTTTCACAATGTCTCTCTGTTGTCTGACAGAAATTTCTCAGAATGTGCTGTTACTTCTCTCATGTATACCATACAGTACACTAACTTCGATTGTTCTTATTTTAACAAGTCAGTTAAACAGACTAATATACATTTTTAAATAACAGTGGTCAGGTTTTTATATCTTGCTTTTAAATTTTAGACCTTAGTAAAACTGAACCTCAGTCTTAAAAATAATGGAAGATTCTGTTAGATTTCAAATACTGTAGTCCTAAACATTTTATAATCCTATCAAATTCAGTAAGCTTAAAATATGATACTTAAAATCAATACTTTCGAGTCTGCAAAATATATATCAAATTTATATTCTAAAACTACTTTGATTTACAACACTAACACCACAAAAAGAATTCTATGATCCAATGATTATTCTATAGCAGTATAACCCAGATGTTAGCTCTCAGAAAGATTCTCTCTATTCACGTATCCCTGAAACGTTTCATTTGGCCAAGAGACCACATCAACTTCAAAAAGAAACATGCTGTGTGTGTATATAGACAGATGTGTGTGCACATATAGCTATATATATATATACAAACATATATGCACTCACACAGTGGAACAAACACAGACGTACACAGACACCGACAATCTCCACGCGGATTCTTCTCTCCGTTTTCCTCTTGTCCCCACAGTTCCAAGAATTTTCAGCAGCAAATATATGTCTCTCCATGTGATAAACATAATATCAAGACAGCAAGCCACCAGTGCTTGCAAAGCTAAAAAGGATCAAATGTTTCAGTGCAAATGTAAAAGGATGGTACAGCTGTCAAGGTGCAGTTATAAAGAAGGAAACAAATATGATTAAGTACTGTTGTAATATTCGTCAGGATCTCTATTAGTTTGGAGCACTTTGCACTGGCACTCCAAAAGGAAATCTGCACACATTTGTCTCTGTACAATACACTGGTCTTCATTAAACATTCTTAACAGTGAACGTGGCCAGAAAATTACCCATTGTAAATTGGCCAAAAAAAAAAAAAGAAAAATAAAGAGAAGAGGGAGGTTAACATATTAATTTTCCCATTACAACTGCACTAAGCTTTAGAATAATAATCAGATGAAGAATGAGAATGAAGACCTTTGCACAATACTTTTTATAAAATGTTCCTTTGGGGAAATGCGCACTTGAATGCAGATTCCTCCCGCCTCCCGAAGCGCTCCAGCGGCAGCTCACCCCGGGAGAGCGGAGACGGGCAGTTGGGAATGGTGCGCCCCGGCGCACCGATTGTTTCTTGGGCAGTTAAAAAGTAGTATCAAACACTTTTTCTTGATTATCTTCTTCCAATTCCTCTTCACTTTGTGGAGTTTTATGATTTGATTTTCCACTGTCAGATGCCAGGGAAGAGGGGGCAGAACTGTGGTCTCCATCTTCACTGATTTTCCCTTTCATGGCTTCCTGTACGAACTCCAGAATTTCCAAAGGCAGTCTTTTGAATTTGTCTTGATATTCCTGATCAAGTTCCACCTGCAACTACAACAAAAGAGACAAGCTGTCTTGAGGTGTATCTAATGTGACCAGTGCTACAGGATGGGGAAAGCACCACACCAGGCAGGAGGGGAATTAATAACGCATTTTTGCACGATTCAAGAATATATTCCTTTGTTTTCCGTATTAGCACCACGCATCCAAAGTGCCTATTAATTTCCATGCAGTCATTGCAAAGCTGAAGGAACGTGCAGTCATAAGGCTGGTTTTGGGTACCATCCTTGGGTACCCAAATCCTTAAAATACATGTGGATTTCACTGTACTGGTGTCCATACTCCCACTGGCTTTGACAAGACCCGATTCAAGTGTAGTATGGATCACGGATAAGCCTTTGAAAGAGCAAGGCCTTTATTGAGCTTCAGATAGTTAATCACACATCAAACACACCACAAACATTGCTCTGAGAACAATATAACAACTTTTGCCAGATTTCTTGGGTTGGAGAAACCATTAGGAAAAATTCAGTTGTCCAAGGGAGTCAGAGAGGGAGGGAAAACAAGTTAAATTACATTTCTTAGGGCTAGATCATGGAAAGTTACATTATCGGATTAATGCAGTATGTGTCTTGGACATTACTGGGGAAAAAGTGTCATATCATCAACAGGATGCAAAAGGCATGCAGAAAGAAATCTGGCTATCAGTCTTCAGGAAGCAGTGGGTCCTTTCCCAGTATTTATTTGTATAGCCTTTGTTTTTAGTGCCCATATTAGGATCTGCACGATCCATTATTTAAAAAAAACATTAATGTGTATGAAGGTTTCAACTGAAGACAAAGCCAATTTTTTCATCATGACCAATATGAGCACAGCAGGAAGCAAAAGGGGTGAGTTCCAAAGCCAAACCCGCTCCATCCGTCCGTCCATCCATCCATCTACCCACCTTCTTAAAAAGAGGGAGTCAGGTTCTGCTAACTGTAGCTGCAGCAGTTTTGCAATAGTTTCTTAGGCAATTGTGTTCTCAGCTAAATATTTTTCCAGGATTGCCAGGATAAACGTGCTATGAATTGTCATCCTTCAGCTCTATGCTTGAGTCTACCCTATGCAGTTTCAGGTCCCCTTCACCCCACTGCAACAGCTCTCAACAGGCAACACAAAATTTCACTTGAACATTAGGACCTATCCTAGTCTTACCATCCTTGACCTGTCCACACACACCATGTGACTTATCACTACCCCTCCCTCTGAGCCCTTCCAATCCCATTCCCCATGCTTCTGTCCTGGTTTTCATCCTGCATCTCTGACTTTATTTTTGTGAGGCCTCTTCTCCTTTCTCCTGATGTGCAAATCAATGTCCTTAGCTCACCCGGTCTAGTTCTACATTCCTTAATTAGACAAATTCTGCAGCTTTTCTTCCTGAAGATCTAAGATCTGTCTTTCTTCCTTTTGGTTTCCCTGCTAAAGCTCTTTTCCTGCCTTCTTTCTGGCAATTTTCCCGATGTCCTGGCCTCGGTTTTCCACCTCAGATAAAAACCAAGTCTGAGGCACAAACGGTTCCATTAAAATACACCCTGCCTCTAAAATATATCTTTCTATCAACTCTTAGTCACTACCATAACACCCTTCTTCTTTTCCTGAACCCCTTTGTTTTCTGCCTTTATGTCTAAATATAAATTCCTGAAGGGATCCTCCTCTTGTCTCCATTTTGCTAACACTTCCACAAGTACAGGCATTATCAGAGGAACAGTGCCATAGGGTGGCTGGCAAGGAAAACTCACAAATGATGCTGATAACCCCTCACTGCCCAGCTCACCACAGCCCCAGGACTCCATTCCTGCTGCCCAGGGACCTCCTCAACTCCTGAGACTGGTGGGAGTGTCGGCAGCACAGCACTCACATAGGTCATACTGCAAATCCAAAGATTAAATTCTAGGCAAAAGGTCTTCCTTCCTGGTGCAATCGTGCTTTGGGTTACAGTTCATGGCTAAATACCTGCACTGCTTAAAAAACAGGAGGCAGGGAGGGCGAAGGTGAGTCCTTCTGTTTATTTGTGACAATTACCCAAAGGTGCTATCCCAGCTGGAGGGAGATTCGTGGCAAAGTTCCATGCGTGGAACGAAGCTCCACACATGCCAGTGCCACATCTTTCCCTGTTCAGGAGCATCTGCACCCCGGCTCTGGGCTGCTGTGTCCCAGCACCCCATGAAGATTCCTGCAGGGAGAGGCAGCTCTGCACACAGCACTTTTTATAAATCTAGGAAGTGTGGAAAGGTTCCAGAGCACTGGAAGACAAAGCTTTATGAAAGGGCATTAATTTCTTTACACAGGAGTGTGCAAGGCAGCAATGGGCTTGCTGCATTTCCCCACCTCGTTGTCTTACATGGCATTACTGAATTTGTGAATTTTGGGCACCTCAGGCATAGGAGGTGCGTAATGTCGTAAGTCAGGGAAAGTCTCCTGGCTCTCAACTTCCTTCAGAACCTTGATTTGCTTAATTAGGTTTAAGAGCAAAAGAAATATTTGAAATCCCTCAGAAACTGAACGTTATCTGAACCCAGTGCAACCATAAGCATGTTGTTAGATAACAATTGTGTCTAATATCCTTCTCCTAAAGCGCCTCCAGTGGCTAATCCCCCCTAAGTCGAGCGTTTAATAGAAATGACATGAATCTGGAGCTGCCTTTCTGTCTCCAGAGACAGTCTATATAGATATCTAATCATGAGAAGGTTGAGGTTAGTTGAGAAGGAGCAGACAGTAGACAAGGAGGGTTGATTAAAACTGCAACAGTGTGTAAAAATTAGTTTTCTTTTTGATTTTAGAGGCACTGTCAGTTCTTCCCCTCACTCAGCTTCCAACAAGACCCTCGGATCCCATCCATTCCCTGATCCCTAAGTTACCACACAAGATTCCAGAGCACAAGGGGTAAGCCTGAGCTCAACGTGGCCACCCCACTGCCAGACCCAACTCTGCACTCCACCTTCCTCAGTGAGCCTGGGGCTCGCAAACCCACAACCATCCCACAGTGCCTGGGCTGTGCTTCTCCTTAAACCACCACCCCCCACAACACTGGCAAATGGCTGAGCAACAAGTTGCCTGCTTAAAGACAGCTGGCCTAAAAAATCCAGCTCTTATCTATATATTCTGTGGCTTTACAGGGACATTACAGTTCATGGAAATGAATGGAAAGCTGCCCTCCCAGAAGCAGCAATAGCCACACACAACTTTTATTTGGCTTGCTGATGGCAAGACAAAGTGCCATGTTAGTGTGTAAGTAAAACCTCCCTGCTCAACCAGCACCTCACCAGACTCCACCCCAGTGCAGCCTTCCCGTTCAGTTTGCTGTCCCCTTGGGTTGCTTCCCATCCCAAGTCCACGTACCCCAATTTCTCTGCTCTCTAGCTACTCAGCAAGGTGACCTACACTTGCTGTTAGGATTTTGGAGTCAGACAAGGGGGGGGAATGAGACTGATGATTAGACAGGCAGATCATTATCTGTACCACTGTCCTCATTAACACATAGCAACCTTCCTCCTGTTATCTCACTATCTGCCCTCTTATAGATCCTCTGTCCTCTCTTTAACCCCCAACAAAAACGACATGAATGTCACCTCCATGCAGCTTTAGTGTTCCACAAGCACCTGGACACTATTTCTTGTTCAGGGAGATCTCACCCCCATTTACTTTACTGACAGCCAGAGAGTTAATACTTTAAAATTCCGAGACATCATGAGGTGTTTTCAGTGAGGTCCTTGGAGACAGGAGATGAATGTGTCAGTCACCCTTGATGGCTGTAGCCAGAAGCTCTTGAACGTGTCCTTCCATCTACCTACCCTTCATTTTTTTACCTGACAGTGATAGTTAAAAAGCATCAGCTGATGCTCAAATCAGCTTTACACAAAAACTGCCCTGGACAAACACCACCATCTGCACCTCGAGTACGACCAACACAGCCCCGAGCTGAGGGACAGGACATGAGCTGGGCTTTACAAGTGAGCAGAGCTCCTCGTGGCTCATATTCACTCCCAATTCAAAGGGCTCTTCGGCATCCTCGGCCACAACCGCTTTCCAAAAAGGGTCATCATTGTGGGAAAGGCCCTTCCTTGGAATGTGGGAGGGGAAAATGATTATGGTCATTCAGCTCAAAGCAAGGAAAACGCACTCAGAAAAGGAAACAGATGGTATTATTAAAACTAGTTATATTTATATTTATACCTAGCTGTTATTATTAAAACGACCAAATTAACAGCATGACGTAGCACTAAAAGCAGTGACTGATCAATAAAGGATTACAGAAGCAGAGGTTGTGGGTTTAGACGCTCCTGACCAAGCCCCTGTAGACTTTCCCATACTTGCAATGTGATCTAATGAACTTCTGTGTCTACCAAGAACAAAAATAAAGCGATCACGTGCAAAACACAGCGTGCTGCCAACACAAGTGACAAGGAGGGCTTCAAGGCGAGAGGTGGACACACAGCTGGCCCACACAGCCCCGTGTCCACCTCACCTCCTGCCCCGCGCTCTGGCAGCCCAAGGGAAAGGGAAATCGGGGGGAAGCACGTCCAACCCGTCTCCCTTCCTGCAACGCCTTTGAAGTCCTTAATGTGAACATTGCTGTTCCTTCCCGTTGTACCTTGAGAGTGGCCTTTCAGAAGTCAGCAATGCAAGGGCTTTCCAAACAGTTTTCCCCTCTCTTCCGTCCCCAGACAGCCTGGGACACCACATGCTTGGCCTGTGACCTCGTAGCATCCTTCTCCCGGTGTAACGTCTTATCCGATGCGAAACCAACCCACTTCCACAGGCACTGGGATTCGTTCCAGCTCACATGTTGTTTAAAAATATATTTTCAACTCAAAAATAACGTAAGGGTCACTACTTAAAAAGCATCTAGAGAATGAATCTTCAGCCAAAAATGTTTTGAGAAAGTTGTGTATGAAATACAACCAGTTACACATTTCGGTGAAAACACCCCACCAAAATGCAATTTTGTTGAATCAAAAACATTAATTATGGACATATTTGTTTTGATGAAGTTCTGCCACTGCAAAAATTTGATATGACTCCGAATAAGTCACTTTTTTAAGTCTCAGATTTTTCCATTCCACTGGGAATTTTTCTCTAAGGGCAGCTTTTTGAGGTTTGTGTTTCTCTTATCTCCTTTTAATTTCTTTTTGGTTTTCCTGATCACTTTCTATCCCTGAATGATGCAGTGAATTATGAATGGAAAATTATTCAAGTATCCTGGCTCAACAATCCAGGTAAAAATGGACTCTGAGGACTAAACAGTTTGGTATCTCAAACAATCTCTGACATTTCCAACAGCAAACTCTTTATTCTCAAGTTTTTTTCACAATTTTTGAGTTTAGATTCCAAATGTGAGACATTTTAAAGTTGTGTTGTTTCCCCTTGAGGCAGAGGACAGCAAAATACAAAAGAAACCCCTTTTTTTGGTATTTGATTGTTGTATTTATTCACCAGTTGAAATGTGATACTCATTTTTATCCATAATTACCGTGGCACTACCCACATGCAGGGTAATATTTAATTCCACATAAACAGTACCTGTTCTTTTTGTTTTATGAGAAATTCAACTGCACTCCGTTCTTCTGTGCAATTTCAGCAGAATGTATTTTGACAAGAGGCCGTAACTGGTCACTACACAATTCACAACAAAAGGGGGGCTGCAACCTCTCCAGGGAATTTCTGTTTAGCAAAGCTCCTGTTTTCCTTATCACGTGTCATTGGAAATGTTTATTTTGTTAACACCAGCAACACTGATATTTTCAGTGGTCAGTGAAACCCTGGTCTGGGATTGGGGCCCCTTTCTCACTCCTCTCCTCCTTCTCTAAATCTCCTAAAGCTACAAATACTTATTTTTCTTCCTGCAAATATTTGACCCATGCGCCTAAAGATAATTTTAAATAGAGGATTTGGGGCTTTTAAGCCTGCATCAGACAACAAATATGCATAATGTCAGCGACCTCAATTTAGCTTCCAAAATAGCACATAGAGGACTCCCAGATTAAGGGTACAGAGAGCAAGAAGGCTGCTGTTCTCTGCTTTTCATTTTCAGAGCTTACTTAATTAGAAAGCCATTCTGGAGGGATACAGCATTAAAAGACATATGAGTAGCAAGAACTGTTAAAAGCAGATGGAGGCTCAGTAACAGGGAGAGTGAAATTGAGGAACAGAGCTCAGGGATCAAGTGATTTATAGGCAGCAGTTTTTGTTTAATTGGAAACAGTAGGGGTTTCTTATTAAGGACCACGTTATTCCCTCCACTAAGCAGATTTCTGCTGGGAAGGCAAAGGAGTAACCACTGCTCAGTTGTCCTCATGCCTCAAGGCCACAGTCCCTCTGCAGCACTCAGCTGGAGACAGGGACTTCAGGGGAGAATATGGAGTTTGAGGAGACCTGGAACTCCTCTGTAGGACCTTTCCATAAATGACATGCCCAACTCTGCCCTCTGGAAGAATGGCCCTAAGAAAGGAGCTGGGAACAGCAGGTGCTTGGGAAGCTGTTTGTCAGGCCTGGTAAAGGAGTTAACTCTGCATGTGCAGAGAGAACCTAAGTGCTCTTTTTTTCTCCCAGTGACATCAAGCAAGTGCATAAAGGGACATGCCACCATGTGAACATTTGGGCTTAACACAGCTTAAGGACAACGTCACTGAAGTGAAACTACTCAGGTAGACAAGGTTTTATCTCAGAAGGTGTGGGAGTGTGGAATCATTAAGGAGAGCCTAAGGGCACTGGGTATCAGAGATGGCACAAGGAACAGCACTGCACGAGGTAAACAACAGCGGGAAATGTCTGCGAGCTGACTGGAAAGGTCCCGTTAATGACTCCAGTCCTCAGACAAGGACACCACTGCATTTTCAAACAATGCTTACTTTCCAGACCATGAGGGACACGAGGCACACCAATTCTGGAACTCCTTCTCTGCCACCCCCACCTGAAGATGATGTTCCCCTAGTCCTTCACACAAAGTCGAACATTCCAAGCTGATCTTCCCACCCCACAAAATCTCCACGCTGTTCCTGAGACCTTGCTCAGGAGCACATATGGTTTTGACTGATCCGCTATTTACCCTCTGCCTTCCCATGTCAACAGGCTGCACAGCCCAGACACTCTCCCTAAGGAAAATCACCAGCAATCACCTGAAGCATGTCACCAGCCACAGAGTGTAGAAATCACATCCTGTGTTATCTCCCCTCACACAGACACTCCCCCTCTGACTGGCTCCCTTATCTGCCATGTTTCAGCTCAGTGTCTCTTCCTATTAAAGCAAAGGTGATGTGCTCTACCTCCCCGAGGGTACAAGTCCCCATATAAATGAGTCCCGTTAATATCTGCTGTCTCAAGGCCCTAGACCGTAACCTTGGGGCGTTCATCAATCTGTGTCTCCACCTTTATTAACTGCAACCTCAATTAAACCAACAGGACCATGAGGAAACCTGGGACCTGGGCTCCTGGATTTCAACACTCCCATAAGGAAACTCATATCTACTTTCTGGAGAGTAAACCAACATTTACTCCAATAGCTGATTGAAAATCAGTGTTTGAGTGATGAGATGCCCATCAGTGCTGCCGAGGTTATACACACATGATGCACACATATGCCTGTACGGTACCTCTGCTGAAACCTTTTGGGTTAGAGAAGGTCCTTACAGCAAAAGCCTAAACTGGTGACCTTTTCCTACTGGCAGTCATATCATTAGTAGCAATTTCAGATCTCCTGTATTTTCTTTAAAGAAATTATTTAAAGAAATAGCTTTTTTTGTTCACAGTAACTTTTGTTTCCCATTTCTTCAAAATATGGGAAGGTTATTCTCATGCAAAGCCCTACTCTGTGTCTTGTAAGCTACATCCTTGGAATTACTCCTCTTTCTGATGATTATTTCATGTAACAGTTTGCTTTTGTGGATAAAATGCTTTCTTAAGCTGTCAAGTGGCTCTTGGATGACTTCATAAATGCGTGACCTATGCACCTCATAATGCATATAAATAAAAATTTGAGCTAGAATGAACAGGAAAAAAAATCCCTTTTCTATGAGCATGGATAACATTTTAAGGCTAGATTCTGAGACTCTGCTCTTTTTCATCATCACTGGAGTAAACAAAGGCGAATCTGCTCAATTTTGATGCAGTAAATCCAGAGAAACCCCACTGAAGTCTGATCTATCAGCAGATACTGCCCTTAGCTTTTTGGGGTGGATCCAGGGTAAATAACTCGAGTGACAGCTCAAAGAGAGCTTCTTAACTGGTTCTTTTTTTAAAGTGCTGTCCATATTTTGGATCCTGTCTGCAAAACAAACAAACAACAAAACGTCAGCGCATCCATTACCTTCTAAAGAGCGATTTTGTTCCACTTCCATGATGCCTCCAAGGCAGCCTGTAAACAGGCAGCTGACTGTCCAACAGCACAGGCCTTCGAAGAGTAGCAGTATTGTAATTCTCATCTCAAGAGGTCGTGACAGTCCCTCAGAAACTCATTTTAAATGACATCTTGAGGTTACAACACCAACAGCATATTCCAGAAATATTTCCAGTCCCGGGCGGACCAGAGAACACGGGACTCGGAGCTGTGCAGCACCATGGCAGCTGAGCAGGATGTCCCTGGGGGACCATGGAATCTGCAGGGCCACTTAATATGTAATGTGTTTTGCCTAAAAGTGGTGCTGTCCCACAAACAAAGGGATTTTGGCTATTTTTGAAAGAGGAGAGACAAGAAAAGAAAGTTTCAGGTGCTCAAGGCGTCCTGTGTGAGGGCTCAGAAGCTGAAGTATCTCAAAAAAGGTGGAGGAACCCACAGCACAGTTTTTGGATCCTCACCTAAACCGAGCTCTGAATTCAGTTTAACAAAGCACCTTCCAGTCTCTCACATCCACCTTGCTAATAGATAATTATGGTGGCGCCTGTGTCTCACTCTTGGCAGGACATCTCCAACAGGTCCCATCAGTATTACAGAAAATTCCCTCTGAGTGCAGAGATTTCTTCTCAATACGACAATGGAAAGGAAATAAATAATCTCTTTCTCTGTCTCTCTCTAGTGGCATCACCGGGCTCCTCAAAGGAAAAGGAACAGTCACCCTATGATTAAGTCTGGCACCTCCTTTCACTGCGATACCCTGCTCTGCCCTTCCTGCTTGGCCCCGACTCTCAAGCCTGTTTTGAGTAATAAGAGGTTCAAACACACACCAAAGGCTGTGTATCTTGAGACAGCACCTTTCTTAAGGTACACACTCACTGTAATTTCCATGTCATTGGTAATTGTCAGGGAGCTGCACGGAGGTTTAGAAATAAGCCATCATTAGCTCAAAAATCATCATTAGCTCACACTGATAAAGCCTCTGCTGCACTTTGAAGTTTACCTTGCACTGACTGTAGCTCTCCATGCCAGAGAGCCTCTGCAGGATGGAGCCTCACTGAAAAGTCTGCTTGGAAAATTACTGAGCAGTCAGTCCTTCTCTTAATGTCCTGTTAAAAATGAATGTTTTTAGACTAGAAAGCAAGCACACTCTGAATAAAGATCAAAGCCTTAGAAGTTTCTTTGAAAATCTTTTCAAGTAGTTGCAGTTCTGTAATGCCTTGTAACAACGAAGGCTATTCCAAAATATTTCCTAACTCATTAACAACATGAATCTGGCTTCCTCTTTACTATTAGCAGAGACTTTTGCATTGACTCTTCCCAAATAATGAGCCAATTTAGTGACAGACCCATTATTTTTTAATGTAACAAGCTAATAAAAAAAAATCCATTCAGAACCTGGCAGAAGTTAACAGTGGAGACAGAGCTGCTATCCCTCATTTTCCATCTTCTAGAAATGATGTGTCAGCATTTTGGCCTTTGTACTTCCAAGTGTCAGGAAAGTTTTGAGGCTGAGTTTAACAACGAGAAAAATCTGGGACCTGATTCAAATTTATGTGTTGATGTATATGTTCATTATTATGTAATGACCATCAAATGGAGATGGATCATTGCTATTGAGGATTCTGAGTCTGGTGTGTTTATGGCTGCTCTGTGTTTATATACTATGATTATCTTCACATCTCTCTACTTCCACCATGAGTTCATCCATATATCCACCACTTCTTGTTTCATGCTGTATTACACAATACATTTGTTTTTTGTAACTTGAGAAGCAAAATTAGTGTAGAATTTTAACTGCAACTATTAAAAACTTCAGAGCTTAATGCAAGAGCGACACTGCCCAGAAGTTCGCCTAATTAAAAATAGCCTGAAGGTTTTTACTCCCTGATACTACAATGAGCTTTAAAGGAAAAAACCCTCCTCTTGTAGTCTGTGCTGCTATTACTGGATTAAGTAATACTGTGCAATGGGAGGTTAACGGAGCCATCCTCATGATTAAGTTCAAGGGATTAATATTTCAGTTCAGTTGCTTTTCATTTAAACATTTTCTCCAAAGTTCATATTAACGCCTACTGCTGCAAACTTAGGCAACTCTCTAATTACCCATCAAGTTTAAATGACCCGTGCAGAAAACTTAATTTCAATGATGTTCAGCAAGCATCCCACAATGCAAAAATTGACATATAAGGTAATTTCATCAAGCCAGATCAACAAGGCAAAGCCCATCCCGCTGCTGCCCAGAGCAGCCTGAACTCATGCCTGGTAAAGCACATACCCACAGTTCACTTCAGTCACTGATTGGCTTTGATGGGGTTTGGATCTACAGTTTGGACCTACAACCACACAAGGACAGACACAAACTGACCAGATCAAGTGAAGGAACTGCTGGCACAAAATGGCAGGAAGTGCTTGCTCCTGAGCCAGCAGAGATCTCCTGCCTCACAAAGGAGAGGTGTAAAAGGCATCTTTCAGTGGCTCAGGATTTTCACCTCAAAGTCAGGTGCTTTTTCAATTTAAGCAAACTGCAAGGCATGAAGGAGTCTAGGAAACACTTTCTATCTTGCCAAGCAGCTGGACATCCTAAAGTGCTCTTGAACACATCTCTTCATGATATTGCCATTGAGTTCTGTGATCAGACCTTGCCGTTGCCAGGAATAGGGATACACAAGTTCCCTAGAAGCCAGAAGAGACAGGAAAATAAGGGACACTACAACTTCCAACTACCTAAAGAATCAGTTCCTCTGGTGCCTCCTGTCCCCACCAAGCTCAGTGGGCACGAGAAGGTCACTCTGGGGCTTCACCCACACCTCAAGCCTACCGCAGGAACAGTGAGCTTTTCCACTGACATCTGCGTGCTGGATTTGGTCCCTGGCTTCTCTCCTCCTGAAGTTAATACAGTTCATCAAAGTTTAGTTCACCAGAGGGTCAAGCCTGAACTGAGATGAATCTCATGGAACTTCACTAAGCCCTTTGCTTTTTTTTCCACTGAGAGGCATGCTATCAAAATGCCTAACATGATCCCCTTAGAGCTCCACTTTGTTTTTAAGCTGATTTCATTTATGTGTATCACTATTGGTAGCTCCTATCTTGGAAAAGTTTTGTGCCATGCAAAACCTTATTTAAGAAAAAAACATTGGCAATAGAGCAAAACCTCTTTCCATTACAAGAACTTATCTTTTTAATGCTCTATCAGTGTTTTATTATTATTTCGGTACTTGACATCTTCCAAAAGCATTAAAAAGTTCTTGAGAGGTCTTACAGTGTATTCTCTGATGCCAACTCTGATCACAATCTCCTTGAAGATAAGTTTAATGAACACCAGAAAAATAAAGGCCTTTCATAAGTGATCAAGTGATTTGAAGAAGCAAGAGTACTTTAAAAACATGTGTTTCTTGCTTTAAAGCCCTATTTAAAATATGTGTAGAGAACACATCTTTGTTGAGGATAACAGAAATTCATCTGGAACTCGGGGAGTATTCCAACTGATGGTAGACAAGTGTCAGAAATGAATGAGATTATTAACTTGCAAAAACACCTTTTAGAACAATGACTATAAAATGTCATCTTTTCCCCACCTCACGGAAATATACTTAGAACTAGAGAAATACCGACAGACATTAGATTTAGTGACGGTGAGTGAATAATTAAGTCATCTGCTACTCTAAATAACAGTAAAAAGATTATTCTGACTTAGTTACAGAAGTTATTCCTAAAAAATTCTTACCACTTCTGTTATTTAAACTTTCTTACATATCAATTAGTTTGAAATAATAAGTCTTTAGGCTATCCATTAATTGCAGCACTGTTGGCACGATCTGTGTTTAAAATTATGCAATGAAAATTAAGCTGAAGCACCAAGCTGTCTTGGCTAACAAAAAAGACTTCCTCAGCCCTTCGGATAGAGAAGGAGAGATAATGGGGGCACTGAATTCACAGGAGAACCCTTTCTCAGTTTACTGTTCTCTCCTGTCACACGGTGACACAGACCGTGGAAGCCACGAGCTGTTCTCCAAGTGTTTAACTTGCAGTGTTGCATTTCCAGTGCATCCATTTTCCGATCGATCGGCACGGCTGCTCTCAGGCAAAAGGGAAAGGAGCTCCAGTGATTAATGCAAAGGAAAGGCAGCAACATACAGAACTTAAAGGAGAGGAGCTGAAGGAGATTCTGCACAGGATAATTACATATGCAACGGAGGTGGAATTTAAATTGTGAAGTTACTCTTTCCAAAGTCAGAGGGAGGCTGGTTGCAGAGGAATATCTGGTCCATACATCAGGAAAAGACACCAATTTTAATTTCTCCTGCTGTTATGGCCCAAGGCTCTCCAAGAAGCCTCCAACCCACGCTCTTAAGTCTTCCTGTCTTTGCA
Organism: Ptilonorhynchus violaceus; assembly: GCA_013397565.1. NCBI lineage: Eukaryota > Metazoa > Chordata > Aves > Passeriformes > Ptilonorhynchidae > Ptilonorhynchus > Ptilonorhynchus violaceus. The sequence continues at coordinate 800,292 of VZRJ01004786.1, read as the reverse complement.
GAACAGATCTTAGGACAACTGAATTTCTCTTGTCTGATCATATTTGGCTTCATGGACACACTGAAGCTACACTTTGGCATTTGTCCCATTTGAGCTGGTCCCTGCTGGCTCCTGTCAGAGGCACAGCAGGGACTGCCACGTCTGGCACAGCAGCACTGACCAAGGGAAGGGGGTTACTTAAAAAGTGCAGCCATTCCTTGGTAGGTGTTGTTCTCCCAAATCCTCAGTGCCTGCAGCATAGATGAGTCAAAGATAACACTCAGCTGGTTCAAAGAGATCTTGGGAATGGCATCTTCCTGCCACACAAATTAGAATAAAAGCAGCTGAAATATTCTGATGGAGGAAACCATACCTGGGAAAGAGACTTCTTTAAATCAGCCCAGCCACAGCAGCTCACTCCCTGTCAGCCTGTGCCTGCTCCACCAGCACTTCCCTGTCTCCTGCATCCTACGAATAATTGTACTTTTAAATAAGGAAAGGCAGAGCATCCTCCCACTAATATTAATAAGCTATAGGAAGGAAACAAGGGTGAACACTGAGTCAATCCTGTCGTGACAGGTCTGTGTTCTTGTGGATGCATATACACACACACACACAAAAAGGGAAGACGTCTGAATATTTTTAAGTACATCAATATAATGACTCCACTGGCATCAACACAGATTTTGTGGGAAAAAAAATCATGTTACTGAAATATTCATACAAAAGATGCAGTTTGTTCAGGTAGGGCAGGTACAAAGAGGATCTTTGGTCAGATATTTATCAAAGATCTGTATTTTTTTTCTGATCTCCAGCATACTGTAGAGAGGGACCTGCTCAGGGTCTCTGGGCAAGGACAGAATTGGACATGAAAACACACTGTGGGCTCAGAATACTTCAACTTCTGAGCAGGCAACATCCATATTTACAATATGTCCTCTCTACTGGTGATGGGATGGGAAAACAGACACCTATTTCCCATAAGGGATGTGGGCCTGTGAGCAGGCTTATTGCTTTTCCACTTATATCAATTCCTGCAGTAGCCAATAGAGAGGACATTGGCCTATGTAAATCCTCAAACATGGTTTATATCATTGAATTAAATCTGCTTATGAGTTGCAACCATTACATGGCAGCTGATATTACAAGAAATTAACTCCAGTCTTAAAAAAAAAATCACTTCAAAAGTAAAAAAGCTAAGTAACAATTTAAAAATTGGAATTAATTTTCAACCAATTAGTATTTTCAAGTGGGAGCTGCAGTAGTGCCTATCTGAATACAAATGGGAATGAAGGGTACTTCAGGCCAAGAGGAGACGTTAACACTGACATGGAACTGGGGAGAAGTCACTGCAGAATTTTTTCCATGATGGCATGGAAAGCACGAGCTCCTGCTCAGAATTACAATGATCCCCTGACAGAAAGACTGACAGTGAGTTATCATTTCCAGGAGTTCCTACAATTTCCATGCTACTTGGCATTATAGGCTGGTCCCTCTCTCCCACCCTCAGCAGCATCCAAGCTATGTGGTGTAAAGTGGATTACTAAAATAACAGGGAAACATTTAATTGCTGCAAGTCAATCCCATCAGGAATACTGATTCCTGAAACCTGACCTCTGCTTTGAAAACTGAACCCGCAAAATTTTCAGCAGAAAGGAGCATTTTAAGAGCAGAACTACTACCCTGAGATCTCACTGCCCTATATAACACCCTGCAGAATAAACCTGATCCAAACAGGCACTTCTAAACCTTCTGATAGAAATAATCTTGTGAAGGACCACAGATGAGTGGCTGTAAGCTATTTCTAGAAATACTAACCTTCAGTACCAGCAGGCTATGAAATAATTTGCCCTATAAGCTCCAAGCCATATGTTTTATTCAGGCATTAACACCTACTTTGTGAAAATAAAGCTGTCAGGGTGTGAGGCACCACAGTGCAGTATCATTCCAACAGGCAGCTGAACCTGGAGGCTGAAATTGTCCTGTGCAGAATTCCAGATGTGTGCAACAGCTCTCAGAAGTCTTACAAAATTCCAGGTTTAGGAAAAAGGACAGCTTGATCCTAGACAGCACTTACAGATGGCTGAAGCCTCACTGAAAATCTCTATTGTGCACTTGAGTGGCCATTTGAAACACAGCTTAAAGAATGAGAAAGTGCAGCAGTAGCTTTTAGGTCCTACTTTTCCAAGTTCTTAAGAGCCATTCCTATCTGGCAAAAACATCCTAGTACAAAAATCAGAATTAAAAAAGATAGAATAAAAAAAAAGCTGCAGGCTCAGATCAGACTTGTAAGTCTACATTTTTTTTCTTTTCTGTCTCAAAATTTTATCTTTGATTCCTACTGCTGACAAACAAAACTGTGAACTAAATGGGATTTCTTCCTGTAGCTGTCTAACATTTAGTCACTAGAGGATTCAAACAGCTCCTGAATGAAGCTGTAATTTAGGTAATTCCTCTAGATTTCTGCATAGCTATTATCATGGCTTAGCAGGATTCTCTGCCTCTCCTGCACAGAAATATTCTCTAAGGTGATCACTTTTGTTCAGCCCAAAGCCAGTGGTTTACTACACTGGAGTGAGAGCTGAGGTATTCCTTCCTGGCCTGCAGGAAAAATTGACTCTCTCCTTCTGCTCTGTCTGCCCTCCCCTATCCCAGTACTTCAGAGCATTCCAAATGTCTTGTCCTGTGGATGCAGCAGTGAGAGCTCAGAGCAAAAAGGGGTGGAAAAAAATGTTTCTTCACATCACATCATTCTCCTGTTTGCTTTGGTGTGATGGATTCCCTCACCCCATTTAGGAGTTCCCTGAGTATTCACTGCCAATCCATTTTGTTTCCCAGTTTTCATGCACAGGCAGGGTGCACTGAATGGCAATTCCACCATGCAGAGCTTCTCCCAATACCATTCCCTTTACACAGCCTGTGAGGCTGAAGTCCTGAGAGCAGGATGAAGCCAAGGAAAGAATAACTCCAGTGGTGTCATAAGTGGTTGCTTGCCACCACAGGAGGTTCTGCTCTGAGGTGTGATTTCCTTTTAACTGTACAGGAGCAATTGGATTTGCCTGGGCTCCCTGCATCCTCCCAAGATATCCTAATCTGACCTAGGCAGGTGATACGAGGTTGGCCTCGAATTATGTAAAATGTAAACAATGTATGACAAGAACAGAGCTAAAATAAGTTCTGTTTTTTCAAATGTTCAGTGAGTTGTTTCAAGGCAGCTCATCTCTATTCCCATCCTCCTGCTTTTCAGGAAGGGAAGACAGCACATCCCTCAGGAACAGAAATCAATATTCTCCTGTCACTTAACGCTAACAACAAAGAAATCCCAGTCCCCTAGTGAGCAATTGCCAGTTTAATCTTGCCATCTTCAGTAAGTCAGTCCTTTGAATACTGTGGAGGTGCCAACATATTCATTATGGGCTCTACTTGCTTTTGTCACAGTGTTTCTGTGCTCAGGAAACACACTTTTAGTTCCCTTGCCTCTGTCCAAGAGGGAAACAACACTCATGAAATCAAGGCCCCGCCTTGCAGTTTTAATCTCTAACCTTGCCACAATGAGAGAACTAAACAATATTTGCAATTGTGTTATTTTTAACAAGCATTTGGAAAAATGTTCACTCATTATGTAACAGTAAAAACCTTGAAATAAACAGTAAGCATGTAATGATGTGAATAGATAATGCTGGGGTCTGTGTGGGCAAAGGCAGGTGATTCATAGCAAAAAACCCTGACAAATCAAGTTATAGTCACTTCATAAATCAAACTTAGCACTTGCCTTTCTGTAAAGCATAGGAGTCAATCTGTACTGTGCAAGGCACAGATCAAACACACAGAGTTGGGTCCTTCTTTCTTGCCAGTACATGTCCAAGGAAAGGAACATGGTAAGTATGTTAAAAACCAAACAAATTCTCCCTAGACAGGCTAAGAGAACAAATATAATCCTCACTGAGAACCATGGAGGAGTTCTCTCCTCAAAAACAAGCAAAGCATATCAAAGCAATCCAGAAGAAAGCAGTCGAAAGTGAAATATTAAATAAAAATACAAAGCAAGCAGGATTCCCTGATTTAGTGACAAAGGAGTGGCTTATTGCTACCCCCTGGACAGTGAAAGCCCAAGGCCTCCTGGCACAACTGTGTTTGCAGGAGGATACAGGAAGTTTGCTTAGACATAATCATGTCTCCTGATAGCAGACACACCCGAAATAATACTTCATTCTATCAGCATCTTGTCATCAGCCCTTCCAGAAAGCAATGAAAAAACTTTCTTACTTCAATCCACTTTCATCTTTCTTCCAGGCTTTGCTGCCTTTCCCCAGTTGTCTTCTCTTCCTCCTCCCTGGAAAACTCCCTCCCTTACCTTTAAATCTTCCCCTTTAGGCTTCACTAATCCTGTTTCGCTGATCCACATTCATCACTTCTTTCTCTTTGTACCCCAATTCTTCCTTCTGCTGTGATGCCCTGGTTAATCCCTTCTTTATCCCGTACTCTGGTGTCCCAGATGACAAATCCTTAATTTATCTACTTACTAAGCTTAATCTTCAGAGGTACCCAGAATTCCTACCTCCAACACCTTTCCCCATCTCACACTTCTACATTCAGATGCTCTCAATTCCTACCCCCACACTCCCCCCTGCACCAATCAATCTTCTTTACCTCTTCAGAGAGAAATTTCGTCGTGCCTGGTGTTCTGATCTGAGAGTACTGCAGCTACTGTGAGCAGAGAACAGAGGATATCCCCATGACCCAAGGGGCTGTGGCAAGAAAGCTGGGATAATCATGCTGTCACACACAGCCCCTGATGGCTGCACTGAGGTGGGGCAAAAGCAGCAATAAATCAAACAGGCAGGGAGGCAATGGGGTGGGGTATGGTCCGAAGAAGGCACAAATTGCTGTCGCGGTATCGGAGGGATGTAATGGTCAGTGGCAGCTTATGTTATGCAGCTAGCAGGTAATAATCAGGGCTAGAATTGCTCCAAGATTTCAGGAAAACCACCAGGCAGTAAATTGTGGATGCTCCTGACTTGGTTTTGACATGTAAAATGAAAACAACATCAGCATTACTAGATAAAAAGGGGAATTTTTCACTCACTTTCACTATAGTCTCATATTCCATTTCTACTTCTGTTTTTCCTCTACTTCTTGTTCTTCTATGCTCTTTAAAACAAAACCAAGGATCATTTCAATTTGAGGTGATTAACAATTACTCTAAGCTGAAATGACATAATTCTGTGCATTACAGTAAAACAACATCTCTTTAATCTATGCACTTAATGAAAACCAAAAGATTACTTCATGCTTCTGTGTGCCGGCTCATTAATATTTGACTAGGTACAGTTAGTCAGAGAAACCAGTCTATTTATCACAACCTGTCACTCCATGCTACAAGAGGACAATATTTCAACTGTGTTACATGGGAGATCCAGGTTTAGTTGAAGTTGCAGCTTGCACGTTGCAAGAAGTGTCACTTTTTTTCTGGGAAAGGCAAGGAAGCGTGTCTGAAGGAAAAAACGAGCATCAGCCATGCCACCTGAAGTAAGTGCTTGAAGAGATACTTCTGGCCTTAGACTGTGATCGTGCCTAATGCCACAAACTCGGGGCAGTTGGGATGGAAAACCTCCAAGGACATCACCAAGTGCTTATGGGAGTGGTGCTGCTCCAGCCTATTCCCTTGGAGTCAGACTTGCACGAGTGCCTGAGCAGGAAAGGTGTGGGATGGAGATGTTACCACTGTTCACTCGCCTTCCTCTCGAGATGGTGTTTATCTCTGCAGCTGAAACTTGTGTTTGGCAGTTCAAACAGCAGCAGGATTGTCAAATTGTCCTGATTATCAAATTGTCCTGAAGTCCCTGCTGTGCTCCAGGATTGTCAGACTGTCCCGAAGCCCCTGACGTGCTCCAAGCTGCTCGGAGCTGACTCACTGGGACAGCTGGGGTTTATCAAGCACCATTCTGAGCACCCTGAACTCAAACTCTCTCTCTTGGAGAGGTCTAAGGTCTGGATCAGAGAAGTCCTGAAGGTAATCCAGCAGCACCCAAAAAGACACAAGGTGTATTTTTTTTAGTTTGTGCAGTTACTAGAAGATGGCTATGAAATTATAGCCAGGAAGTGAAAAAAATGGGTGACTTTTTGGTTGTTGCTAAGTGCAGTCCTTAAACAACATTGCCCTGCCATTTTTAAGTGGCTGCAGCATGTTTCCTTCTCTGTTGTGTTAAACTATTATGGTAACTATCTTGTCTTACTCTCAGTGTTATTTCAGCATCAAGTGATTTATTGCTCCATACGGTAGTAATTGCATGAGTCTATCACTGAACTTGGTTCTGTTTGCAGAAGTTAAATGACAGCTCTTTTATGACAGGAGTTGGTGCCACCAAAATCTTGACACTTCCTACATCATATACTTTATACTTTATCATGTATTGAGGACAATATTGTGTCTGCATTGCCCGGGAGCCATGGCATCCCCTGTCACACGGTGACCTGCAGGTGACAGCCAGCCATGGAATAATTGCATGTGAGGTCACTGAGGTAACCTGGGCTTTGTCTTAGGTGTCAGCTTTGTTACAAATGAAACTGAAAATGGAAACCTTTAAAAAGAAATAGAAACAGACAGTAACACAAAATAAAGCTTCTCATTTAATACGTAAAGATGAAAGAGCTTAAAAACCGAGGTAGTACTTTTAAAATTTGTTACAAAACATTTCCTCTCAAAGCATTTTCTTACACTGAATACAATTATTGAGTCACTTCCTTGGTAGTGGGTGAAGAAGCAGAACAATATGTCTGAACACTGTGTCCTCATTTTACTTTCATGCAGATTCATAAATGCCTTCTAATTGAGTCACAATGCAGGCAGAAAATATCATTAGCCAACAACTGGCTGGATTTGCATGAAATTCTGTGTAAGGGAACCTATGCTGCCTTCTTACATTGTGTTGCAACAAATGAATGAAATGAATTTTATTTATTTTCTCCTTGAGCCCTTTCTCACCTTGGCAGCAGTGGGCTGTAAAGCTACGGCATTAACACTGACACACACGGTGTTAGAAGATACATGTGGGGCATAAGATGGTCAGGAAGTGGGTGCCAGTGACTGTGGCAGCTTGCACCATTTTGACATGCAAAAATGAACCTAAAATATTAGCTGAGGAAGCAGAAGGTGACAGTTTGTAGCAGAAGAAAATGTAGCAGCAAGAACGTGAAATGTAAAGTGAAATAAGAAAGTGACTTTGTTTTGCATAGTTCCTTATCACTCCTCCTGATGCACTTCATTTTTCTGTCCCTTTGATCTATATACTTCACTGGTCTCATGCTCCCACTGACAGACAAATCAGATAAAGCAACTTACATAAAATTGGCAATTTTTACAAAATTATGTATAAGTTTGCAGCACACAAACATTTTGTTACTGTGGATGTTGGCCTAGTTACTTCAATGAGGTTTGTAACTACTTGAAAGCAGGTTAAGATTTGATTAAAAATTCCCTTAAAACCAGTCTTGGAAAACACTACTAAGCATCCTCTGGCTAAATTCCTTAGTTTGTGCAACATTATTACTTTTCCTTTCTTTTGGCACTGTTTTTAGCCAGCCTCCCTGTTAAAGGACACATCTTGGTTTGGGAAAAGGTGTGTGTACTTTGTGTGCAGGTGTGTGTTGTGCTCACACACCAGGATTTGGGTGTGCAAAGGAGGCACACGTTTGCCAATATGCAGACTTTACCTACCTGCAGGATGAACAGCAGAAATAAGTCAACATTTCAACAAAAGCAACATTCAAAAATGATAACAGAACCCCCTCTACTTAATCAAACTGAGGATTTTCCCTCTGATTATTGATCAAAACACAGTCCATGGAAAGTAACAGAGATATCTGGGTAGCATGAATTCCACAGGCACAGGAAATTACAGGGTTACAAGATACAACCCTTCAGCTGTAAGTAGGGTATGCACCACTCAAACCTGAATTTTTTATTGAGCTTTTAACAATATAGTCTGTGCACTTGCACCATTGGGATGCTGCTGATCCAAATGATGGTAGTGCAGCAGACATATATTATGGATTTACCACAGGGGTGCTCACTAGGTTGGGAGCTCCAGGCCTGGTCTTGCAGCATAAAAAAGAGAAAGTTAGAGAGAAACACAGGGATTAAAACAAACACTGAATTTCAAGCTCTTTTCTATTCTGATGGTCGTGACTGTACTTGTCAAAATTACCTGGTTTTGAAAATACCCGAGCAACTTCTTGATTCCAGTGTGAGCAGAATTTTTCTGTTTGGGCAGACATTGCATTAAGCAGCTCTTTGTGAAATCTCTAACACAGAGATAATAAAACACAGAAAACACATACACTTTCCCAAATCATAACAGAGTGGCCAAATACCTGATGCTTTTATTAGTGCTCAGACAACATTTTAGAGAAGACACACACAGAAACCAGACTGTAGAAGAACATAATGACAGGGGAGAGTGTTAAAACACTATCTGCTATTCATAGTCACTGTCTACCTAATGTTGGTTTCCCAGAAGTTTTCTGGAGACACCAGAAAGTCCAGAAATCAATCCAGTGCAACTTTAAGCTTTTAAAATATTGAAGTTGAATATATTCTGGTTTATCTCATGATCCTGGATGTGTCCTCACTTGTGCAAAGGGCCACCAAAAAAGCTGCACCTTATATTTCTGGTTTCTAAGCTGTCATGAAAAGTTGTGTTGTGTTCTCATTTATTATGCCATTACTACAAAGAACTACTGCCATTATTAGTCCAGATTTCTCTTCTTGCTGGCACATATAAATGGGGCATAGAACCTTTCAGTCACCACAATAAATTGTGCTGATCCAACACCTCCAATCAAATCTGGTTAACATACTGTTCTTCACAATTATCCATTATGAACCTTTAAAACTACACTGAAGAAATGTGTATCAAGGAAAAGAAAAAGGGAATCCTGCTTATCCACAGCAGCTGCCTCACAGCATATCATTTAGTTCTCTCAATAATTCACACACCTCTCAGTTGTTCAGCAGCTCACACGTGGTGCTGCTGGCTCTGCCTTTGGCAGACACTTCCAGGGCTTCCTGAGACCACAGCAGCACGAAACCACCACGTTAAAGCAAGCAGGGAAGATTTGTAAAAGCAGTTTGAGGGGAAATGGAAAAGTTTTAAGCAATGGTGCGATTGGAGTGACTGAAAACGAAGCATTCATGCCTGGTGCCTTCTCCTTTCTCTGCACTGTACTGCTCCTGTCAAGGGTCCAACTAGCCAAAGGATATCTCATCTCTGGTGGCATTTGGGGGAATGTATTTCTGCTGAGACTGTGGCCAGCTCATGAAGAAGCAAGCAGTGCTCACTGGCCACTGAACTGGGGGAAAGCCCAAGCCCTCTGGAAAACAGCACATTCTCTCCAATGGACCAAGCAAAAGTTCAAGCACTGGCCTAAATTCCTAAACCATGACTCCTTTTCAAACTTTGTTTCCAGCTGTGTTGTGTGTTGTAGAGTTTATCTTCAATACAATGTGCCACATGTGCTTCAGGGGAGTGCTCTTTTTCTACAGGTATCTACAAGCAGAAGATGAATTGCCAAACCAAGTAACACAGAAAAGCAAGGGGCAGAGGACCTGCTTTCCCAGGGGTGTCATCTACAGCAGGGTGGCACAAACAGACACTTAGGACAAAATTTATCTCATGGCAACACAGAAACAGTACAAAAACATTTAAGGTATTCATAATGTATTCGTATTTTAAAAGTTGGGAAATCCAGTTATATTCTCATCTTCCCTGGACTGGAAAAGATCCTTCATATCCCTATCCCAGGGACAACACAGATGTAGGTTTGCTTATCCAAGATAAGCAATTGATCCAAGACTGACTCTGTAGTAGGCAGAGGAAGAAATGCAGGAGGAAGAGCTTGGTCCTGGCTTTGATCTCACTCAGCGAAACAGTAAAAAAAAAATTATTCAGATTAATTCTACTGCATGTCAGTGAAAATCACAGGTTTAACAACAACACGTGTGGAACCCATCCCTGTGCAATTCCAGCCTGAAACTTCACATACACAACCCAACTGCAGCAATAACAGCCTTCAGATGCACTCTTGTTTCTCATCCTGGGCAAGAAAAGTACATTTCCATTCCTGCTTCATATTGATTACTTTAGATAAAACCTTTTAAAAAAACCAACTGCTATTATACAACAGCTCCATAAATGCCAGAATGTTAAGTCAGACTATATCTCTTTCAGCTTGAAACAAAACTCTCAAACCTCAATACAAGGTCCAAGCAGAGCATCACTGAAAATCTGTCTGTACAAAACATTTTACTTATCACCTTTACCATATGCAGTATAACATTTACTAACTTGTAAGCTAGACAAAGATCAAGAGAATGGAATTTATCAGAAATGTATTTCCATTAATATAATGAGTGTTAGATACAAAAAGTCCAGCCTGGGACTGTTATGCAGAGGTCATGTTCCTCTGGTCCAGCACGAAGAGTTAATGCCCTGTGGCTATGAAGCCAACAGATTTTTGGGACTGTCTCAGTGCAGGACTTGAATTGAAAGTCTCAAAGATTTACTCATTTAGGACACAGGCCCACTGAAGTCAGTCTGAATTTTGCTTTTGGTATCAGTGAGAGCACATTGAAATTCCCTCCCCATTCCATGGATGCATTTGGCAATTGCCTTAGTCTGAGAGGTAGTTGGGCAACCCCTGTGAAGCAGCTACTCATCACAAAGGAGTAAAGATTACTTTAAAAGTTGAAAGAATGCGAGGGGAGCCAATATTTCTACAGCTAATCCGGTACAGCAGGTTGGCAAGGGATTATTTTAGGGCAGTTTTGAAAGCGTGCATTCCAATCTGGTCAATTAACGGGAATGAAGGAATCAAAGGGACTTAGGTCACCACTGGGAGCAGGCTAAAGAAAGAAAGGTAACATAGAAGCATTTTGTACTTTTTACTAAGCAGGATGATTTTTTGTTATTATTCAGTAAGCACTAAAATAAGTGAAGTCAAGAGTTCTTTCCCTGGTCACGGTGACACGGCCACCAAGAGCTTTAGAAACTACTGACTGCTTTCTTGTTTGATAATGAAACCTTTTCAGTTGTCCTATAATGGTCCTATTACTGTAAAGCCTGAGTGCCAAGGCTCCTGTTCAGAAAACAGTCAGTGTTCACAAAACCTGTTTCATCACAGGGCAGCACTCAGCTGTGTCAGACTTCATGCAGGAATCTGCATTACTGAGGACACTTTTCCTCCTGTAAAGCCTCGGAATGTCTGGAGCACGCGTTCAAATATTCCTTTGATATAGATGAAGTCTTTCAATATTTCATGTTAAGCAATGCTGAATTCTCACTCAGCCTTTAAAATCGAGTGTTACAAAGACATGGATACATGTACATGTACAAAAACAGAACAAGGACCAGGGAGGACCTCTGTCCTCTGAGGTGAACCATAAAACAAAAGAAATCAGCTTAGCTCCATCTTAAAACCAGCTTTCTGTGCACACAGTGCATCAATTTAAAATAAGGTATCCAGTACCCAAAGCTGGAGCTACTTGTCTGATGCCTGAGCTAAGCATGAGCTAACCCAGTTATCTGTGCAAGAACACAGCCTGCAGCAGCATCCTGCCACGGCTCCCCTTCCCTCTGTCCTCAGAGTAAACAGGTCACAGGGAGGAAAGCCTGAAAGCTCTCCAGTGAAACACATTCATTGCCCCAATTCAGCAAATGTTCCAGCATTTGATTGCTTTAATGTGTAAGGTGGTAATACAGATTTGGAAAGTAAATTATCTTCAGGGGATGTAAAGGACCAGGTCCTCTGATCTTGATGGTGAGACAGAATCACAGAGTCACAGAAGTTTGTGTTGCAAGGGACCTCTGGAGATCATCCAGTCCAACCCCCCTGCCAAGGTAGGGTCACCTGGAGAGGTGACACAGGAACATATCCGGGTGGGTTTACGTGGATTCAGGTGATACCCTCTCAGTCTTCTCTTCTCTAGACTAAACAGGCCCAATCTCTCCTCAAAAGAGAGATGCTTCAGACCCCTCATCATCTTTGTGGCCTCCACAGGACCCTCTCCAGTAGCTCCTTGTCTCAGAAATTGCCTTTCTGGAAATGATACTCAAAATTGGAAGACTGCAAATTAAAGACAATTCTTCTCGTATCCTAAAATGTCATCCTAAATCACACCTGTACATATGCAAAGTGATTCCAGTAACGTCTCTGAGAAGATCATGAACAAATACCAGAGAAACTGAGATAAGCATCAGGCTGAGAATGGACGTCTCAGTAATTCAATGCTTCATACAAATGAAATAGTTTAGTTGTCTTATCACACAAACTGATTTCCTTTGCAACTTTCCCCAAGTCATTTCACTGCCAAGGTCTCAGCTCTCCTATCTGCAAAACTGTATGAAATACAAGTTATTAGTTCAAATTTTAATACTATTAGAATCTGAAAGCAACAGCATAGTCTTGTCTTACAGACAGGCGTGATATCTTAGGCAATTTCAGTGCCTTTTCTATATTAAATACAGCAGATCGCAGTTTTCTCTGCAGTAAAAGGAGATTTATTTCCTAAGAACATTCAAAATCCAAATCCTTTCCCTAATGAAGTGTCAGATGAAAGGATCTTCTGTATAAACACATCAAGAAAACGTCATCTCCTAAAATTTCATTAAACATTAAATGATTGTGAAGTAAACAGAAAACGTTGGGGTTTTTTGACAAATGAAGTTCCATTTACTTTGTAAAATAGAATACATATGACAATTAGTTCTTCAAATGACTACATGGGGGAAATCCCTTCTGTCCTGATGCTCCATACTCTATGATAAGCTCATTTGTTTGTGTCTAAGAACAGATTTTCAGCTTCATTCCTTTCTGAAACTGAAGTTAGCCTCAGACAGATAATGTAGCTCCTGCTAATAAACTCAAGATGTCTTAATATCAATTTGCTGAATGGAAAATCCTGCTTATTTCGAACTAATTTAGTACAGCAGTACCTGCTTAAAATCAATTCACAGTAGACTATTTCCTATTTATTGCTAATTAAAATCACGGATTTCCTGTTCCAAGCAGCATATAAGCCTGAAAAATTAGCTCAAAGCCGGTGTGCTATTGACTCAGCTGGGGCACTAGATCTAGATTTACCACCTCATTCTGAGCTTTATAAAAACAACTGCTCTCAGCAATGACAGATTAGCCAGAGAGAGGTCGGGTGAGGAGGGAAAACAGGAGACAGTCGCTGAGATTTGTCTTCTCAACGTTAAGAAGTGCAGAATGGCTCAACTGTGCTTTTATCGCCAGCCTGAGGTACCAAGAGCACACAGACTGGAATTCGTTCTTGGCACATTACATTTGAGGACCACCCAGCCTTTCTGCCTCAATTCCAGCCCTTTCCGGCCTTGGAGAGAATAATACTCCAGTTGTGTGCCAAGGGGATATCTGCAGGTGGCATCTGGGCTTAACCTTACCCACCCACGCTTCTGTTGTCAGGTCCACACAAAAACGTTTTCAACTGATTGTGCTGGGGAGATGCATGCCAATTCTTTCTCTTCTGGAACACAGTTAAGCCAGGAAAGCACACAAGCTTGGGAACAGCTAGGAAAAATGGAAATATTGGAGTGGTCCTGAATTAAGGAAGATTCCGCCCAATGGTTTCAGTACATTGCTCCTGAGCATTCCTGTTCCTGAGAACTGAGACTCCACCTGAACTGCAGGGTTACCAGGAAAGTAGCACCTGCTGGGCTCCATTGTGATACCGAACTTCCAGAGGGTAAGGAGAAGGGCTGTGTAATCCCTATCTCCTTTCACTAATCCATATAAATTGAAAGAAGATGCACTTAGAGCAAGAATGTGCTTTCTAGTAAAATCAACCTTTTATTTTTTCCTCCAAAAATCTTTGCGTCATTCCCACTGCAAAAGTCTAAAATCTGCTTAGGCTCATCTTGGGATGATTTAATCAATCACAGCAGCCTGAACTGCATTTCCACCAAGAAGTCTGAGTGTCCTAAGTGACAAAAGTGATGTAGAAAGGTAAAAGCCCTCTAGGAAGCAGCCCTGCAGACTTCAGGACAGGCATCTTTCCAGAGCTTTGGCAAACCAGATGCCACCAAATGCTTCTTTATTTGCACCAATCCAGCAAAACCTCAGTGAGACAGAAATACATCTCCTTTAAAGCTTTTGTTTCATGCCCCCAGATAAGGCAGTTGCCTGAGCACTGCACATGTGAACAGTTTTGAACTCCCATCAGTAAATGTCATGAAAAATAACATGTTAATCCAGGAAGATCATTGTGGAAGATCTGGTCTGGAGGTAACATTCAAAAGCAATTATTAATGTCCACCTTTTTTACTAGGATTTTCATTGACATCCCAAAAATACTTATTCAAACAGCTTTCCCATTCTGTCTCTTATTAATTTCTTAGTTGTTAGATTATTTTTTTAGACAGTGCTTGGAGATAGTAATAACAGTGCAAAAAATAGAATAGGTGTATAATTACTGTAGTAATTGTGTTGAATGTATATTCACTACATTTAGTAAGAGAGAGGTACTTCAAGTTGTCTTTCATTGCACAAGTGTCTAATTCTTGCTCAAATATTCATATAATTCATTTGGTTGGACACAGAGTTTAGGAAGCAACTGGGCAGGGACTGTCTGTTTGTGAGAGGCCTCTGCAGAAGCAGCCAAGTGTTGTAGGGTCTCTGTTCCTGCACTGAGCTGCTGCAAATTCATGAATATCATCATTTCTTGAAGAGATGGAGTCCTACTATACCTGCAAAAATATAAGGAGGCTGAATTACTCTTGTCTTGCAAATTGACTCAGGGCCCAGATTTTTTACAGATGGAGGACTTCAGTTCAAATTTATGGAACACTTAAATTGCTGTAGCTAAAGCAGACAGCATCCTTAGCAATCCTCCTTTTCTCTCCCCAAGACGATGCCATTCTTGCAGGCATGGCTGAGCAAATTCTGCATCTGCTTGTTAGCTGCTGTAGCTTAAATTAATTAAGTGCACGAATGTAATCTGCTGCCAAGTGGAATTTACATTAACAGGCAGGACCACAAATAAGGAAGAAAGTTGGGGTTACTTCTCTCACTGCAGGGAAGAGGAGGGCAGAAAGCTGAGGTGGGTGTTGGACTCAGCTCGCTTGAGACACAGTTCTCCAAAAGAACCCACAGATTGCCAGTGCATGACCAAAAACCAACGTTTTGGTTCCTTTCAGCCTCATTTATTCCAAGCTGATAAAACCAGCAGTGCTGAAACTCTTCTAAAGGGAACTGTGAAGTGACATGGAGCAGTTCCCTCCCCGTGGGGCAAACCTGAGCTCTGCCTGGAGAAGGGCTGGAGCTCTGAAGCTGTTTAATGACAACTTCCCTCGGGCCCTGGGGAGCTGCCCCAGCTGGGCTCAGTTCTGAGCTGCTCAACAGCACAAAGCACTGACAGAAATAATGGGAAGTGATATGAATGCAAGCAAATATTTGCAATAACTCTTATTCTAGCTGCATTCCTCATTAAAAGAATGCAATCAAATTAATAATGATAAATATAAATATTAATGTGTTGATATTTAGATGATGAAATGTACTTCTGTTGTTCAGAGAACTAAGCTGCTCCTGTTTTCTGCAGGCTTGAAACAGCCCTTTGTTTATCTTCATCTTGTTTTCCAACATAACTTATTTATTTACAGCATGTCAAGGGAGAAACCTAATTTCTAAGGACATTTTCCAATTAACTTTCCTAATTAAAAGTAAAAGTTAGACTCAATTGGTTTGTAAATAGTATTATCTAACCCCCCCAAAATTAATAGATTCTGGGAAATGACAGAATACACCTACACAAGCACGATCAGGAATGTTCCCTATCTTCCATCTCCAGGTGTTACAGACGTAGTCTGGCATTCTGAACGTCTGCTCCTTTCTGCCCGATTTGGAAACAATTACATTTGCTCCAAAAGTCTGTAACATTATTAGGGAATTGCTGTTCCCTTTGGTTTCTATCAGACAGCGCTGTGAGTGAACACTTACATGGAAGTTGGCACTTCAAACTATGGGCTTTAATGAGTGTTCAGTTCTGCTCTGCATATGAATCTGTACCAAGAGTCTCTGCAGTGATCCAGCTTCATGAATTTGTGCAAGAATCCAGTAATATCCTACGAAATCCCTGCTGCTCCACTGATTCAAACCTCTGCCATTCAGACTGAGATCTTTAGAAATCCCAGCTTCAGGAAGGACCACGATTTTGTCTTGGGTGCCCTCCATGAAGTTAGTGTAAGTCTTTCAAATTCTATCTTTGAAGTTAAAACCAGACACAAGAATTGGAACCTAGAGATCACATTGTCATGTCTGACTTGGTGATCAATTAGAAACAGACTCATCTGACTGAACACTTTGCGAGAACTGGAAAAATATTTAAATTCAATAAAGTAAAAGAAGATGGCTGCAAACCACTTTAAAGCCCTGAAATTACTTATTTCCCCAGCGCATTTACGGCAGTGAATAACCACACTCTTTGTGGATGCAAGAGCATTTCACATCTAAAAATAACTTACACTGTGCACTGATCACAAATGTAGATATACCCAAGGCAGCCCGGAGTCGCAGATCAATTTATAATAGTTATGTAAAATAAAAAAAAAAATAAGCTTAAAGCAGAATTAGATGTTCTACTTGCCCCATATATTGTGGACATGTGCTATGAGTTATTGCAAACTTTCTCTGAGACACAGTAATTGAGATGAATGTAATGCTTAACAGTTTCAGTACTAAAAATACCATTTTTTCCCCATATATTGAAAATATATGGGAACATATTTCCCCTATAATGAGCAGGTATAAACATCTGGCTAACTCTTGCTCATGTTCTGTCAGCTTCACACACACTTTTAAGCAGCAGTTTTCTCTGCCTTAGTAGCAGAGAAACAGAAATAAATGTGCTTTGATACATTTACTGTGCAAGAAGAGCAGTTTCTATGTTCCCACAAAACGCTTTCAGAAATAATAATGACAATAATAACAATAATAACAAAAGAAGCTGCAAACTCCAGTAGGGCCTAGCTGTAACTGGAGCAACCAACTGACTCTAGATTTTGAAGACAATTAGTCCCCACACATTTTAAATTAGTGTGTTTGTGTGCAGACAGCAGCATTGTATTCTCGTTTTGTAGTGGTGTTTTTAACCGCATGAGTCACAGCTCGGGAAGGCAGCTGCGGAAACCTGATGGCTTCCATGCTCCACAGCATTTCCTCGTGTGAGAGGAAAAATGCTGCTTCAGTTCAGGACAAGGTATGAGGGAACCTCTCTGCTGTAGGTCTGGCATGTGTTAAATCCATTTTGCAGATAGCATGGAACCTGGGAATCCGTAAATCCGCCTTTCCCCTTTTTTGTCTTCCATACAGGGGAAACTCTGACTTCATTGTTAATGCAGTCAACTAGGAGAATTTGAGTAGACCACAAAACTCCTTTCTGGGAGTGGTGGTTTCAAAACAGGACTGGGAACCATCAGAACAGGATTCTAATTCTGTTGAGCAGACATGTCACTCTGAAAGATGCTTAAGCCAAGGATTTCAAACACTGACACCAAAAGTAAGGCCGTGAAATGCAAGGTAACTGCACCCCAGCAAAGCCTTCAATACACCAAAAACACTGTACTGCTTTAAGTTGGAAGCAACACACTGAAGTTTTATCATACATCGTTTTCCTTTTTGGAATGTTCTATTGATTTTTTTTTTTTTTTTCCAGACCAACACATTCAAAACTCACAGCTAAATTTGTCTTGCCAATGTCATTTCAACTGAGCTACAAATATCTTCTATTTGCTGGGTTAAGCTTCAGAGACTTCATAGCTAGGTTCCCTCAAAAACGTATCCTTGGGTAATAAATATCTGGAATCTCTTTCTAGCAACAATTGACCATAATGAACAGCTGTTATTTGGCATCTACATCTCATTTACACATACTCTGAACTTCAGTGGATTCTTGGCCATTCACTGAAATGTCAGTATCCATGGAGTGATTAGAGCAATCCATGACTTGAAACTCCACGGACTCTGCCTCCACTGACAAACAGCTGACTCCAAACCGGCAGCGGCGGCTCTAAGATTTCCTAGAATCACACCCACCTTCCTTTTGGGTTTTCCCTGGCAGGATTCCTGTGATTGCAGGTGAGGCTCCTGCTCAGTGGGCCGATCCTGTTGCCAAGGTCACCTTTGCAGAGTTATATTTGCATCCAGCTGACGTTGATCCATGTTGCCAGATGGCGAAGGACAAAGCACAATCGCTCAACACAACGTGTGACCTACTTACACTCCCAACAATCTGCTGCCTAATACTTTGGAAATGCATGGAGACTTTGATTAAAATTTTAATTTTGTTTCATAGTTGGCTCACATGTGGCATGTGCATTTTGCATCCCAGATACATCTGCTCCAGCAGGGCAGTCGCATGATGCCTCTGACTTCCTTCTGAAACAGGGCATATGAATGTGTAAGTCCTTACTTCCTAAAGGCACTCTCAGAAGTAATTACAAGTTATTGGTTTACATATGGACAGCTAATGAAGAGCCAGATACTCTCATGCTGGCACCACATAAAGAAGTAGTGACGACAGTAATGTGTCAGCTCTAGAGAGGAAGAATAAAGACATGATGCAGACAAAACTCATGTAGGGTTCCTAATCAAATATATGGAAAATCATGGGAAAACTCTGCCTATGCTCAAAGTCACATATATATTTACGGGATCAGCAGGACAACACAATTTCTGCAATAATGAACTGCAACGTGGAGGTATGTGAGAGCACTGGAACTGACATCTGCTCATTGTAGGCCACATTCCCCAGATTGCTCAGGGCTTTAGGAGTGCCACGATTGCCAGGCTGAATCAAACCCGTGGCTGGCTGAGACCTGCACTCTGCCTCTGCCCTTGGCTGGGACCAGATGCTGTCCAAAGGCAAAAGAGTTCTAGGGCAGGCAAAGGTAAAACAATTCCCACCTTCAAGCGTGCCTTCCCGGTCCTGATCTCTCAAACACTGACTTAAGTCCTGCAGTTAAAGTTGTAGTAAAGTTTCAGTTCCTGTCAAAGTATTGGTCAACAAGAACTAAAATGCTGAAAACATTTAATTTCTGAAGTGGTCTCCAACCCCATTTTGAATCTACTCAGCTTTGACAGATTTTTCAAGGGCTTGGCACCAATAAATGAAGTTGAATTGTTAAAAGTCTCAAGTGTTCAGCAGCTCCTCTTGTGCAAGTTCCTGACCAGACCCTCAGAGAATTCAGTGGTGTGTGAATCTGGGCACACACAACTCAGTAATTCTTCTAAATGAAAACAGAATGCTTGTTAAAGCACAAATCCTCCAGCCCATGAGAAAGCAGAACCCCAAAAGCCTGCAGAGAAGCAAGTCTAACATTATATTGTACACTGAGGAGGAGGTGACAGATCTGGTGGGAAATCATCCCATCACATATTAATACTATTTATTTGGGGGGAAATGAGAAGGGAAAGCCAAACACAGGCAGAAGCAGTTGTATCATAGTGTACACACTGCTAATAACGTGATTATAGGTAGCAGAGTAAGTGAAAATAATTGGCAGGACATTGCCTAAAACAAAAATTTATCAGTGAACCAAATATTTAATTATTGAGTAAAGATGTGAAGAGCTACACTAGGATGCATCATTACATGATCTGTGTGCCAGACATGGTGTTGTCTTCACCAAGAGGTTCCCTGCTCCTTTAAGACTGGGAAGATGACTAGAAAAGACACTCCAGTTGTGGATGGAACAGAAAACAGAAATATCTTGCAAATTAAAACAAACAAACAGAAAAAGATGCTCGTGAGTTTGTACCTATTAGTTTCTCTTTTATGCTTTGTAAGAAAGATTTACATGGGAAAGCGGTAAGTCCTAAAATTCCATTACTTTGTCATAAATTAAGTTTGGGGAGAGAAAATAATCCAAAGGAAGAAGCAAAAAAATAGCATTTATGTAATTAATGAGGAAAGCACAACAGTTCTCGAAAAAATACCAAGCACCACTTTTTAAAATGAAAAATCAGAAAAATCCCTTCTTCCTTTTAAATTCAAGGAAATTCAAACTGGTTTGGGCAATGACCCTGTTACAAATTTAAGGTCCCTTATTGCCCTCAAGCCACAGCGAAGCTCCCACAGCTTTGCAGAGACAAAGCCTGCCCAAAGAACCAGGAGAGGAGCTGACCTCCATGCAGGAACAGTCCTATTGCAAGCACACAGTATTATTTTTCTAGCTGCTGGACACCACAGGTGACAATCCAGCACGAATTACACTTTACTGCCCAGGACTCAAACTCCCAATGCCTGGTGTGCATTAGCAGTGGCATCACAAACACATCCCAGGCCTGACAGCACTCGCTGAGTGAATCAAAAAAGGCTCTCCTGGGCTGCTTAGCAGAGACATTCCCCTCCTTTGCTGGGTCTGATTGGTTTTTGACTTAAAAGTCTGTGGAAGGGGCAAAGTGCCTGTTTAATTTGCTGTTGTGTGGGACAGAGGCCAAGGTGTCTGTGACACTACGCTGCGCTGGGAAAGTGTTTGCTCTTGGCACAGCCTGCAGTTTATAAGCGAGATGCCACAAGAAACAAACCTAATTGAAGAGAGTCTCCTTGAATGAGAACAAAGTAAACAGAGATGCTTTATTAGAAGTTACATCCCCTGATCCCTCTTCTGCTGTCAAGTCCACTGGGTTTTTTTTTTCCTCTTTGGTTGAACTTAAAAATGAATTATCTTTCATGGAAAACAGAAGTTGTTACGGTTATGTTAACAATACTTTGAAGAAAAAGGTCTTTTTGGGGGCAAGTCTGTCTTCAAAAGAAAAGAGAGAAATTTAGTAAAACTCATCCTTGCTTGCTCCTTAAATCCTTCAAACGGGAGTTTGCAACTGCTTCGCCTGCACTGAACAATCACAAAAGGGAGAAATTTCTTAAATAGTATGGAACTGGGGTAAACTAAGAATAGCAATATAATGGAAGAGTTTTGTTTGGGTTAGTGCTCTGGTTTGTTTTTTTGGAAGAGCTAGATGGATAATATTCAGGATAGCTCTTTATTTAAGGAAGGGAGCACACACCATCAATTAGAAAGTATAAATATTTAAAGGTTTGTTGAAAGTGTACACAACCAACCTGTTATGGCTGAACTTCTTTTTCTAGGCAATAGCTACAATAGATGTCCTTAAAAGTGATCCCTTGGTATAATACTGGGCAAAGGCCAAGAGAAACTCTGTTTCCATAATGGTGCGCTAGGGAATTCTTTATTTTAAAGTGCCACATGGAATGTCTAAATTAAGTCACAGGGGCAAAAAAATTTATGGTATCCAAAACATTTGCTTGGGCACACACTCCACGGCATCACCCTGTTAATCACACTGGAGATAAACAGCTCTTCCCTGATTCCTGATTCCAGTGACAACTGCTCCGGAGCTGTCGCACCTGACGCCAGCTCTGCTCAGAACCGCTCCCTTGACCACAAATTCAGATGTGCTTTTAGGGTTATAATGAAGAGTAAAGCCAAAAGGGCAAAAAAAGTGCCCAAAGTCCCATAGTCAAGCAGCAGGAATCTCAAGCAGTTCCCAGTTTGGAAATGGATGAGAAAAAGAATACAATCAAACCCAGTCTCTGGGAGCAAGTATAGTTTAGTGAGACTGCAAAAAATCCTCAAAAACTAAAGGACAGTGAAGGATGAAGGCAAGTGGGGAAGACCAACAGGAGTTTTTCCTCTCTCTGTAATGGTTACAGAACTAAAAGATGTGGTCTGTCTACCATGTGATTTTTTTAAGTCATAAGCACCGCTTTAAGATTCCTGCTGTTCCCAGAGAATTGACAGCACTGTGACTGTGTCCCTAGAAGAAGGTTTCACCTATAATTACCCAGCTACAAAACACTTCCCTCTTACACCTTGTCATTTCCCATCAGCGGAGAGCTGGGGTGATGGATCACCCTGTCCAACTCTGCTCGGGGAAGCAGTGAATGTTCCTCTCCACAGGCAAAGGAGAATGACTTTGACTCGGGCCCTTGCACAGCCCCAGGCAGAGGGGGGAGGGACCCGCAGGGAGGGCCCCACGGCACATCCCAGAGCTGTCCATTGTACCATCCAGGCTGCACGGAGCATCTCACTGACAGCTCTTCCCAGGGATGGACCTGTTCCGCTTGGAAACTGAAACCCTGAGGGCTGGGATCAACTTTCTATATTTTCATACCTCAGCCCTTCTCTTTGCTTTGCCGGTGAAGTGGTGCTGCCAAATTTTCCATGGATTAGCAGCAAGGGCAGTTGATATTTTTCTGAGTTTCTTTTTTTTCTGAGTAAAAGCTTCGTCATCCAGTTTGGAGGTGAAGCAGACAATGAGCAAGTCAAACTCAACTTCTGTTCTTACTGCATTAAAAAACAAGACTTGAATTTATATCTAATTTTAATCTGTTGGCACAAGCAAAAACACAGAGGAAATCCAACCTGTCTTTCTTCTTGACTATAAGCCTCCACTCTCTCTTACTTAGTTCCTCTTCAAATTTTAGATTTAAAATCTTAGTAGAGATACCTGACTGATCAAAACACGGAGCTGCCCCATGCTAAAGGTGTGCAACAGAAATGGCCACCAGTAAAGCTCCGGTGTGAACAAATAAAACACATCTGTAGCACAAATCTCTGTCTGTCAGGAATGTGCCAATATATCCCAGAGCCTTTTGTGCAAATTGAATAATTCTTCTCATAGTAAGTCTTAGAAAATTATTTCAGCTGATGCTATTCAAGGTAAAATTCACTTCTTGTTTCTGTAGATGAGTGATTCCTACAATGTCAAATTTCACTCTTTAAAAGAGGATTGGCTTTAATTTAACATCCTGATTACAGTCTGAATTTCTCTATTAAAATTTTACTTTTTGTGAAAACCAGTCCTGAATTAATGCAATGCAAATGTAAAACACTTAGTCTGAACTTTTATAATTTTTCCTTGCTTTTTGTTATTAAATATGTATGTAAAGATACATCTGTAACGAATGCAACAGTACTCATTATTATTCCTTTTGATTTGAAGGCACGCAATGCAACTCATAAATCCTATTTAAACTTCAACTTTAGACTCACCAGTATGTTTGGGGTAATTGAAGCTGCCTCAGAACAGCCTGAACCAGAGCATCTTGGCACTGCTTTGTATCACCAGGCAATAGAACACCTAAATTTGCCTCCCAGTTTTCATCTTCTTCCTGCATCTCTCCAAGTATTCCCTTCCTCAACACCACGTACAAACTGTCCATATCCTAGGGACCAGAGAGCCCTTGTGGGGTTTATTGTAAAGTATGAAAGTACTGCAATCTTGTGTTACCATATTCTTTTAGAGCTAAATAAATAGCCAAGATGAATCACTTTTTTGTTTCAAATAGCCATTTTAAAATCTCCTTTGACAGCTAATCTAAGCCACAAGAATTATTCCCCTAAAGAGATCCATTTCACAGACAACAAGTAGGTGCAGTAATTTTGAGGGTATCCCATAGTTGTTTTCACATGCATCAAGTTTCACACCTGTCAGAAGAATTAATCTCAACTCATCCTTTGCTTAAGAAATGTAATGCTTGTCTCTTTAACTGGAGGGTTTTGAGCCAGTTCTGCTGACACCATTTAAACCCCTCATACTCAGTATAATTTTTAATCAAAATATGTGCCATAGGTCCTACTGGAATCTCTGTGAGTTCTGGTTTGGCCTTCTCACAGAGCAGGCATAAAAAATGGGTTATCTGACATGTTTCCCAGCACAATTTCCTTCCCTTGAAGGACTTGAGACCTGCCCAGGTTTCTTGTAGGTATCTAAATTCAGAGGAGATGAGTCTTACCTCCAGTATTGCACCTACTGCCCTTGAAGCATTCTTCAGCTCCATTATACCACGGCCCCTTTAATTCATACAAATTCACTTTAGGACTCATCATCTAATTCAACTGAATTAAACAGTGCAGCAATGTGGAAAGAGAAAAGTCTTGGAAATGCAAAGTCTGAGGAAATGCAATTAGAGCATCCCACTGGACCAGTTCTTTCGTTGGCACTCATCGCATTTGCACGAATCCACACAAAAATAGGAAAAGGTGAAAAGGATGAAATATTCCCAGAATGACAATACTCTTGCATTGCCAATTAGCAGCAGCATTGAACTTTAACAAATGATCTGCAGAACACTCTGCACTTCCATGTATGTGTGAGACTGAGACCCAAAAAACCCACAAGGCAGTGAAATATTGTCATTATATCGAAACTTAATCTGTCTCTAATGTTGCAACAGTCATTATTTTCAAGAAAGGAAACTGAAAGAATCACTGGCATAAAAAAAAAACCAGGTTAAGTGACAGCAATTTTCTTCAAAGACACTGATGATGTCTATCAATGCCCCCAGTAAAGAGGAAGACCAAAAAAAAAAAAGAAAAGAAAAAAAAAAAGAGACAGGGAAAAAAAGAGGATGGCATGATTTCAGCCACTAAATACAATTAAATAAAACCTTTCAGAAATGTAGAATGGGCTGATTACAGCCCACAGTTGTCTGCTGTTTATGGCACCAGATGAATTTCAAATTATAAAAAGAGTGAATATTCAACATCCAGCAAGATATATGGGATAACACCACTTGGAGACATCTGGATGTCATTATAGGTAACATTTTCAAAAGGGCATAACTCACTGAAGTGCTTTAAAGATGGTGTTTGAGTTTGTAATTTTACCTTTATCTATTTAGGAACTCTACAGGTCTCTACACCATGATTGATTCATTAGGAAAGCGAAGCACTTCTGCCCACAGAATGATATACATGGTGAACTATATTCTTTAGTTGATGGTGTTAAGAAATCAAATTTTCAACTTAAACAAGCCCAAATACCCAACTATTCTAAAAGACTGATTTGATGTGTTGGATGTTTTTAAAGCATAGTAGCCTAAAACAACAAATCTGGAGGTTCAGTATGTGAAAAAGACAAATACCAGCTTGAAAATTATTGCTCTTAATCAGTGATTTAGAGTAAAATAACGAAAACTTCCATCTCCATATACTAATTAAAAAATATTAACCCCCCCATCAATTATTCTATGCAAAAATAGGAAAACCAGGAGAAATCGTTGCCATTTATGAGCTGTTTATCCAAGTCACCTCATTCCAGCAGCTTTTCATCATTCACATCGCTTGTCCTGTGGGCACCTCCCTGTTACTGTTATTTGAGAAATCAGTGTGGCCTGCTCAAATGTCCCTGCACGGCAGGAAGCACCTTGGCAGGGGCCAAGGACACCCTGAAAATGACTCAAACTTTTCTGCTGCTCAGTTGTGACAGAGGCAGACCCAAACCACTCCATAGGGCCTGTCTTCATCAACAACAGAGAGACGTTTCAACTGCACTTTGCCTTGAGCTGCCAAGAGAGCTTGGCAGGGAAGAAGTACAAATTGGGGAAGAACAAGGAGAAAGTGGAAACTGGGAAAGTCTGACTGTTGGCAGCACAGAAGAGGAGCTGCTTCATCTGATGGGCTGAGATCCAGGGAAAGCTCAGGCTGCTCTGAACCCTGTGAACAAGGCACAGGAGCTCCACCGAGGCACCGGGGCCGTCTGGTGCCTCTGGCTGAGAAGCCTGAGAAAGCACAGGCCAGACAGGGGACAGAAAATCCTTCAGGAAAATGCACTGGAAAAGAAATGTTGACAGAGCAGGTAAAGGAGAGAGGGAAGCCACCACATTCTGTCTCAGTTGGGAGCCCCCAAAAAGGGCTACTTTCTATTCAGGCCACAAACTGATCCCAAATATTAACATTGCAATGTGCAATATGAACTGCAATGGATCAATGCCACAGCTGAACTTAACTCCACAGAAATAATCCCCAAATTCCCAGGAAATGGAATGATTTCTTTTTGCTAGTTTTTTACGGGTGGATAACAGAAACTGAAACCCAACAACAACAAGTGAGCAATTTCAGTGGAATTAAGAAGTCACAGGGAGGTCGAGGACAACATTCTGGTGTTTCTTCCAACATTGTATTCTGCATCAAAGAGGGAAGTGCAACACACAGGATGGAAAAGAAAGAGGGGAGACATGATTAAATTGTGGGTTAAAAGTTGGTTAAGCGGCAGTTAAAAGATGGGTTAGAAATTTTATTTCTTTACCCATTCACAGGCTCAGGAGACAAAGAATGCCCCAAAATTCTGTATCTAATTGCATATTAAAGACACCCATAACTGAAACAGAAGCTGCTAAGCGTTTAAAACAATTTTTAAAGCCATTATGTGAAATGGGTAAGAAATATATAATGTGTAACTGCTGCCGGATATTGCTTCCTTTCCTCCTGAGCTGGGATGGGAAGCCTGACAGGATGCTGTGGGAAAGCTCCCCTGAGAGCTGATGTCTCAAGAGCCACTCTCGTGGTAAGTAATGAGCCTGGGCTGCACAGGCACTCATGAAAATTATGGTTTGTGTATGAAGGACTCCAGTGTGAGTGACAGGAAGAGCACCAAGAGCTGCAAATAGGACTGAGAGGGCCAGCTGAGGAATATCGTGGAATCCTGTGTCTACTGATAGGAAACTCCTAAGAGGGAAACTGGAGTGTTAAATAAGAGCAATTGGTGGTTCATATATCACAATAATAGTGTATTGCACAGAGCATGGGATACTCCAGATGATCTTATCCAAGATGCTTTCTCGGGAAAATGTAAAATCCAGTAAGGCAAAAATTGGAGTGGGATCAATTACTGCTCTGAAGGCAGCTTTTCATATGAAACGTAGGCCCAGCTGTTGCTGTTCACATGACATGAATAATGCACTTCTGTGTTATTAATACTGCATGTGGTCACGGGCCTGTGCACTGGGCAATAGCTCTGCCCAGCTCTGGGAGGGAGACACAGAAGCCTTGACCTGAAAAGCCACCACAAAAATTATTGGAGAACGCTGCTCACAGTGGAAGCTGTGCAAAGCCATTTGCCATGAGGAAAACAATCAGCAAGTCAGGACAGAAGGGACATTCCCGAGTGCCCTCTGCATAGTGAGTAACACAGTCTGCAAGCGAGGCAGACAATGAACTCAACAAACCAACACTAAATGTTGGAGATTTTTTTCACAAGGCGTTATCAGCTCTAATGCAACAACTTTTCTGAGCTAGAAAATAACATTATTTTTTTATGATACAACAAGCAGCGAGTGAATCTGATTGAAAGGGGTGAGGGAAGGGTGACTGGGGGAGCATTGACACAGCAGCATTACAGTCAAGGTGATCGTCATGAAGCTTTTGTACCCCATGTATAAAGAAAATAAAAATGTTGAGACGGTGCCCTTCAGCAAAAGATAAAAATCAAAGGAAAATACAGGAGTTCAAATCACTAGAGGGTCTCAATTAGTCTGTAAATGTACTTACACAGCTCTACAACTGAGCAAGGGATGTGTGGATATGCAGTAATTACACAATTAAGGCAGTAAGAAGTCTGTACATCTTGTCTGCATGAGCAAGAATTGCCTACCAGAATATAGCAGAAAACTCAATGTAGGAACAGAAAATGTGTTTCATTACTGTATCAACACAACAAAGAATGTGGAACTGGGAAACTACCACTGTCAACCTGAACTTGGCTACAAAAAGCTCAGTCATGGAGCTTTCCCTGTCCCCCACACCAGATGGGGCAGGCAGGGAGACCAAGGCATCTAGATAATCCCAGGAAGCAGGAATGCTGGAACAATAAACATGAAAGTGAATTAAAACTGTCATTTCCAATTAGAAAAATGGAAGAGGAAAGTGATGGGGAGAAAGGGAACATTTGTTTTCAAGCTCTCAAACTGGACATTCACAATAAACAGGAGGGAAAAAATAAACTGTTAGGCAGAATGGTTTATGCAGCTCTAGAGGTAAAGATTCCATTAAGAGGAGAGAGTCATTGCATTAATTGGGAAGCCACACACATAGTGAATACAGGATGACATTTTGATGCTTCCCTTGTCTCCTCCCCTGCCAATCCATCTCTGGTTTGCAATCTGTCACTGCTGACGACGTGTTCATCTTTGGGGTGAGGGTATAAATCCATTGGAGCTCTTTCTGTACGAGAGCACTGAGAAGCAGGTACCTGTTTAGCAGTGCAAAGAGCCTCTCCTCAGAGGGAACAGCCACTGCAGCTTGCTGGGAAGAGAATTTATCTAGCAGATAATTCTCAGTGAAACCCTCCATGACTTTCTCCTGTATTTACTGTCTAACTTGCATTTATATACCCCTTATTATCTAAACACCTCAAAATCTCAAATGTGCTTAACCTAACAAATCCCTAATATGATTCCAGGAGCATTAGGGCAGTTTCACAGAGATAAGCAGGGATGATGGTAATTCATGTTGGAGCTGGAAGGTTGGTACAGAGATACTCTGTGTTTTCTACAGGGTGAAAGGAAGGAGGTGAGTCCTGTGAATCACTGATCAGCTGCTGCCCCAGACATGGTCCAGCACAGCTCCTTCCTGAGCTGTGAAAAGCATGTTCACTGCTGTGTGTTGCCTTCTCTTGACTTGATGAAACCTTTGATTGCCATCAATTGCCTGAGGTCCCTTTCCTCATTCCATTTTGCTGCATTCCCAGCCAAGGAAGGTTCCCTACAGGTGGGCAAAATTTGTTCCCCATTTATTGTCTTTGCAGAAGGGAAACAGAATATTAAGCAGGCAATTTTACAGGACAGGGGCAAAAAAAAAAGGGGTTGAGTCGCACGGTAATTAACAGAGAGGTGATTTCACCAGTTTGAAAATCACTAATACAATTTTGTGATACCAAATTTTCCATCCTGTAAGGCTGTGAATAACTGTAGTGTAACAGATGCATGCAAAATGTACATATCAAACTAAATCTCTAAAATTATAGCATATGCATGTTCTTAATATATCTAGTGAGCATGTGTGCATACGCACACATAGCCAAATATTTACTGTTGGATATATATAAACACAATTATTCATCCATATAAACAAATGCGTTATGTCTACTCCACTTCCTTACAATTTGTTTAAAATTCACACTGGCCAGGATGGGGTTAGTGAGGTCACAGGTAACAGCTTGGCTCCTAAGTAATGCTGTGTTTATTAATCTTCAGAGTAATGCATTGTAAAACACTGTTGTTGTAATGTGCTTTAGGGTATCTTCACATTACTACAGACATTTTCTTTGCTCTGTAACATGAATTTGCAGAGCACATTTTGCAAAAGAAACAGAAAGTGGGTGATATTATGGTACCACAGAAATCAGCTTTCCTCATTTTATCTCACCATAACTGAGGTCTGTTTCTGTTGCCAAGCAAGGTCTAGGCTTGCTTGGTTTATAAATCAAGGGTGTTTGTTACACTAAAACTGGCATGTAATTGCTTGTCAGCAGTCACCTTCACTTGAAGAAATGAGTGAAAGAAATCAAAGGAAATGTAGAATATTACTGGAAATTGTCTTTGACAATGAACAGGACTGTGTGTGTGAATGGCTGATCAGGTCTGAAAGGGAAAAACGCCCAACCATACAGTGAAGGATTTTGATAGAAATATATTTAGATTTAGGCATGCTGAAAATACAAGCTAAAAAGTTTAGTATTCAGTGAAATTCAATCTTTAATCTCTAAACTTTTTGTGTGTTGTTTGGCCCTCTCAAAACAAAAGCACAGCAGTGGGAAGCCTTTCACCAGTGCCTTTGTGCCCAGGATATTCAGCTGGGGCTCTGCCTAACAAGACTCAGTCTGCTTCTGTGCAGTGGGAAAATGGCCCAAGCACTCTGACACGGGGTGCTATGGATTAGACAGCTCCATGTCTCTGGAATTGGAGCTGCTCTGTGCCTGCAATATTTTCCACACATCTTTGTGATTTGTGTATCATCTCTTTCATCTGATGGAAGATTTCAGAACATGTTCCACATTCCCAGTCAAGCTCACAAAAATGCAGACCACATCATGTCAGCTCTTTAACACCTCTTCCCTTCAGGCTGCTTCTTCAAATGTGTCTTCGAATCTGAAAGAAACACCACTCCCACAAGTACTTGTAGATACTCCTTGACATTTAATAGCAGCAAGCGATGGCAAAGAAGAAGAGGGAGGAAAGAGTATAAGAAGTGTAAGCAAATAAAGTCTATGGGAAGACTACTAGAAAGAAACCACGTACTGTGATAAAAAGCTTGATCCAAGGCAGAGAAGTAGGAGAGCAGGTAAAACTGAGGATGGGGGAAAGTGAAGCAACAGAAAAAAAGGAGGGAAAAAAAGGACTTTGTTACAATGTTAAAGGATAATATTACAAACTTTAAAACTTTGCCTGGACCATCCTGGAGCCAGGCTCCATATCTAACCCCGTCTGGATTAGGCCTCCCCTTCGTGGGCACGCCCATTTATTCCACACAAAGTTTACAAATCTCTGGGACCCCACAAAAGAGATCCTTTTCAGGTACAAAGCTGCAGTTTAGGTGCTTAGTCACGCTCCACAATCTCCAGGCAAAACCTCCTTCCAAACAAGAGCTGAATAGTGGGAATCTTCCTGAGTCACTCCTGTCCAACCTATGGACTGTCATCCACGGCTCCGGGATTATGCAACTGCAGCAGCTCTGCAGGACTCCTGTGTTAGAAAATGCTGACTTGTTGCAAGTGAGTCACAGGAGAAATTTAATGAAAAGTAATCTTTCCAGGGAACATCTTTCCCAGCTATTCTGCTACTGACTCCAGAGGGCTGCCAGACCCTTGAAAGCTCACCCACGCAGCTCGAGAAGCAATGTGGAAGCAGGGCTGAAATATTCCCCTGCCACTTTCCCTTCTGGGTGTGCAGGGTTTTCTTCCCCTACCAAGCTCAGTGATCATAAACTCCTGGGAAAGATGCTGCATCTCAAAACAACAGCATTTTCTTGTTGTTATTTTTGTTGTTTCTAAAAAGAAAAACCCTTCCTCCTATCCCCTTCCCCGAAATAGGCTATTCATGATTCTGCATACACTCTATTTCAGGTACAGTTTTGAAACTCCTGTGCTACTTTTGTTATTTCTGTTACCCTTTTTAAAAGTATATTTATCATCCTAAAGGGTCTCAGTGTAAGTAGGATGAACCCACCAGCCACCTTGTCATGACTGTACAGTTAAAGCAACTTGCACCTTTGACTGCCTCCTGTACAGACACCCAGCATTATTTCCATTAGTGCAGGGTGATTCTGCACAAAAACATTGGCACTATCCTGACAAATGACTTGCATACACAAAGCTGTTCATACACTACAAGCTTTGCAGGACCACTGATTTTATTTCTCTGTTCATTAAAGAACGCATTTTCCCCCCATTTCATGCATTTTAAAACATCTCTCTAATGAGTTCACACGCTAAGCATTAATATTTCTTTCAACATTTTTCCATTAGCTGTGTCAAACTGAATCTCGTGTCATTTGTCATGTTGCACTGAAGGTCTGATAATTAAGAAATATATTGCTGCTGTTGCTCTAATGATGAGCACAGCTGTCTAAGAGCATTTCTTGCTCAGTCTGAGAGCACTGAGTGTGTGTACATGGTGCTGTATGTGCACTGTGAAGTGTCTGTGTGTGCTGCCATGCATTCCAAATACACTCTCTATGCACACACTATGCATAATTCAGCTCGTGTTTTATCATGGATTTTCCTGGAGTGCCATCCTAGCTCATGAAAAGGGGAAGGGGAGTCAACAGCTCGCGGTGCCCTGTTGCTCCCTGAGATTTAGCATGCAAAGCACTTGCCTTTGCAGAATCACAAATATTTCCACGGCAGAGACTTCTCTGGGCAGGTTTAAATATTGTGCAGTCTAAGCTAAACATCCTGACACAAAATGTTTGCAGTCCCTGGCTTCTTAAATTTTTCAGCATCACTTTTGGTCGTTTTCCCCTCAGAGACCACAATGTTAACACACCAGTTAGTTCCGTGCTCTTTCCTCTCACAGGCAGTTCTACCTCGCTGGCCACCTGTCCTCGCACAGGGAATTTTTTGCTGTGGAAAGCAATAAATATGGAACCACGAGGAGTGCAGGAGGGGGTCAGAGGGGTGCAGGGACTGAGTGACAGTCTATGAGTTTCAGTCTATGGAGAAACACACTACACTCTTCTCTGCATAGGAAGCTGACTTGTTTTGAGAAGGATTCACTATTCACAAACGTTAAAATTAGAAGTTAGGTCTGCTTATGGAAATTATGTTTGCCCAGAGAAGCTCGGAATACCCCATCCCTGGAAGCGTCCAAGGCCAGGATGGATGAGGCTCTGAGCAACCTGGTCTAGGGGAAGGTGTCCCTGCCCATGGCAGAGGGTTGGAACTGGATGGTCTTTAAGGAACCTTTCAGTACAAACCATTCTGGGACTCTATGTTACAAAGGAAGAAAAGGTAGTTTTTACTTTTTGATGTTTATTATGCTGCTCTTTTAATAGCAATTAATGACTTCCCTTTTCTCTCTTTAATTGATCTGCCTTCTGACTCAAATTAAGCATGCAAAAGAATTAGAGGAGCAGTGCAGTATTATAAAATCCGTTACTGTACAAATGAAGCAATTCCCTTGCTTTTAAGACGTGGGTCTGTTTGCACGGGGGGTTGTTCTGGAGCAACGACCCAGCTGCCAGGAAACAGGGTCTGTTCCCTCAGTTTGATGGATCATCGTGGCACTAGGCTGGGAACACACATTTTTTATCTGCATAATGGTGAATAACGACACCTTTATTGCTCATTAGTCACACACAGTTGGGCTGATCTGTCCTGCCATCCAGCACCTCCAGGATTGTGCAGAAGCCAACACGGGTGGTGAGGAGCAGGGTGGATACCCTGCCCTGTGCTGCCACCGCTGGTGTTGGATGCAAAGCTGGATGCCAGGCTGGAGAGGGCTTGGAGCAACCTGGTCCAGTGGGAGGTGTCCCTTCCCATGGAAATGAGATGGTTTAAGGTCTCTTCCAACCCAAACACTGCTATAATTCTGTGCCTCTCAGCCCTGCACTGTCCCAAGGCAGGACTGGCCCAGGTGCAGCAGCACTTTCTGCTCAGCAGGTGAGGGAACCTGGGAACGCTGTCTCTGCCTCTGGGAAGAGGGAGTTCCCTCTGCTTCCCTCCAGCCATGTGGGAGCTCCTGAGCAGCAGGGACCTCTCTCATGTTGGGCTGTGTCACACAAAGCTGGACACCAGTGGGGAACAGGTGGGAATGCAGGAGAGTCTCACCTCTGCTTTGGATTTCACCTTTTTCATATCAGGAAGGCCAGTTAACCAACTAACCACTTAACAGTGGGCTGAGACATGAGCCACATGCTTCTTTGTGTCTTTTTAAAAATAATTTTCTGTGAACCCTTTTGTCCACAGACAGTAGCTGGATTCTAGAATCACTCTTCTTAAAAAAACCCACCACCCTCACAGTTCTAATTTATCAACATGTTCTCCAGGAACACGTCAGTAACCTTCACAAATCAGATCTGTCTGCCACATGCCCTCCATTAGGGACCACACTCTTGCCTTCACTAATATCTTTAAATCAGCAGTGACACTGGTAACTTGATAATGTTCCTTGTGATTTACACTACTGCAAAACTGAAAAAAATTCCCCCTTTCATTGCTGCTCCAGATCAAACCCAAGATTTTCTCTGACTTCCAGCAGAATGACCCATGTGTGAAAAATATCCCCCTCTATCAATAAACTCCAATTTAAATGTATCATATTGTTCCTTGGGTCCCATTCATTACACTATTTCTTTATGCTTATTCTTCCTTACAAAGGGTTTGTGACGTTTTTATTTAAAAGAATGTGATATCAGAACTCAATAAAAAAATATTAAAAAGCATTTTGCATATTCACACTGCAAATGTGATGCTGTTGATTTAAAAGTTAATGCTCCCAAGAACATGTACATGCAAGAGTAACACTGAAAACATTCAATTAACACAATAAATATCACCTCAAATTGTTAGATATATCTTTTGTGACCTGATACACATTTCTCATACCACAATATTTATTCTGCTGGAAAAATAAGCAACCATTTAAAATGTGGATTTGTGAAGAAAAATGTAAACAAGCAAGGCCTTAAACAAGAATAATCCTTTGAGCATCCTGTTATTTGACCAAAGTGTTTTGATCTCAAGCCTGTGATGTATCAGTAACTTCACAGAACTCAAGGAAGTTTTATTGGTATAAAACTGGCATAGGATAAAGGTCAGACTTTTTATTTTTAACGAGTGAAGTGAGATTATTTACTACTCAGTTTACAGGCTGAAAGTGCATTCTGCACTATTTATCCATTGGGAGAGACAGAAAAAAAAGGGACCACCCTAACTTCCCCCAAATAATACTCTGTAATAGGGGACTGCTTAGCAACTGCACCAATACAACACCTAAAACCCCATCAGGGCTTCAGTTGTCCAAAGTTTGGGCTGACTGTCACTTAGGGCTTGATGCTGAGAGCGGCCGAGCAAAGTGCCAAGATCCTGCAGGGAACAGGATGTGAATACTGGATCCCAAAATTTTAATACAAGCTCTGATCCAGAAGTGGGAAGATGCCAGATCAAGTCACAGGCAGATTTGGAAATCTCAGTCTGTATTTTATTTTCTTTTTTAAATATTCCTTTTAAATATTTCTTGGTCACTGAGGCTAAGAAAATTCCATTTATTTCTCCGTGCTGTTGTCCACTTAATGAGGTAGAGAAACATTTTGTTAGTCTCCTTTGATGAATACACAAGCCCCAAAATGCAATGCTGAACAGTGAAACAAACAGTAAATTATTTCAATCCTCTTAATTCTCTGCTTTTTTGGCAGATAATGCCATAAGTCATTTTAGCTTAGCAGCCACAGATTGAAGACAGATTTCTTTTTAAACTTTGGAAATGTTAAAATTGAAGGAACTAACAAAATAATTTTTTACCTAAATAGGGAGAAAATAAAAGAAGAACTTTTCAAATATTACACTGGCTATCAACTAATTTTTTTGTTTTTTTTTTCTTTTGCAATGAATCTGAACACTAATTTGGAAGGATGACTTTCCCCTGCCCAATCCAAAGCCAGGCAGTGCAAAATCCCATGAAACCCAGTAAACTGAAATAACCTTTTTCTCCAAACTCCTTCCCCAAAATTCTTGAAGAGCTGCCTGTGGTTGAACTGGAATGCATTTGGAAGTGTTTGAATTATGAGTAGCTTGCCCAAAAGACAGCTTGGCTTCCTGCAGAGGTGTAAAGGATAAAAAGGGGATTGTGGTGGACAGAGCATTGTTGTTGTGAATTATGCAGAGAGCTGAAGAGACACTGGAATACTCATCAAAGTTCCTAAAGGCTGCTCCCTTCCAGATGAGCAGAGAGTGGCTCTGAGCTCTGAGGGCAGCTGAAATATCATCTGGAAGTGCTGCAGGACACATTTGTGTTTGACCCTCCTGCAGGGAACAGCTCTGTTTAACCCAACGGCATCACCTGCACGAGGGCGACCACAGAGTTTCACCTAAAGCACCTATGGAAAGCTGCAGCCTTGGCAGTGATCCCATGGGTTTAGATATTCCAGGAAACCAGAAGGAAGGAGTCAGTGTCCAGCACTGTTTCATTAACAGGCTGGTGTGAATGTGGGTGTAAAACAGCCAGCCCTGAGAAGAAAGGCCTTGGAGGACCTTTCCAGCTCTGTGTAATGGGAAGAAGATCCTGGAGTAATGAGAGGCTTTACTGCTGTAAAAGATCAGCATCTTGTTAATTTTGTTCTGCAACTTGAATATGTATCATTCTGTGCCTCCACGAATTTTTCAGGTACAGTGTTAATATTAATTTTTGATTGGATGTAGAAGTGTGAACTCCCACGAGGTGCAATTAATAACACGTGCCAAATTGGGAGCTAATAAACGTATGAAAGCCAGTTCGTATGCATCAGGTGCTTGTATTTTCCATTATCAAGAACTGACTTATAATTAAAAAAAATTGTTTTCATTATGCTTTTTGAGGAGAAAAAGGAATTTCATACCTTAAATGTGTATATTCACTTCATTCAGTATTACACTGAGGTTTAAGCATAGCTCTGACCCACAAGCACGGATAACAAAAGTCTCATTGATTTCAATTAGAGGAGGCTTGGGTCTATTTACTGTAACTGAGTCGATTCTCAGAAAAATAATTAATTCCTTGTCGTGTCTCACGTGTATTGATTTTTGTAATTACAATGAAATTGGAGGCGAGGGTGCAGGGGGAAGGAAATGCACTTGATTTACGTTTAATTTGATGCACAAGCTGTCAAGGACAAAGAAATTGAGACGCAATGGCCAGGCCCATCCTGGATGCTCTCTGAGCTCAGATAACGTGCGCCAGACGTGCTGGAGTGCAGCATCCAAAATCACACCCTGCTCTGACATAATGCAGTGCAAAGAGCTGGCTGTCTGCAGCAGCCTCCACAGCAGGCAGCAGAGATGCCCAGGGGGAAGAAGATAAGGACAGGACAAGCTTAATGTGTATCAGTGACTAAGAGGAGGAGACAAAGTAGAATGGGAGAGAAAAAAAATACAAGTTGTTGCTGATAATAGAGCTGCCAATAGATAATGTAAGAGAAAACAAGGAGTGAGAGAAGAGAAAATATAATACAGCCTTGCTTGGTAGTGATGCTGTTAGGAAAAAGCAGCAGGAGAGAATTGGGACTTTGTTTCCCATATGATTTCACTAAAATGGCAAGTTAGAGAATTTTCACCTGGAGTCAAGGCAGGATTTGACTTCTTACTAGGTGACAGTCTCCTTTTCCAAACATGTTTGTGGGAGGGGCTGGCCTGGTTCCATACACACAGATCTCATTGTAACACTCAGTTTCTGCAGCATCACAGATTAAGTTTGTCACAAAGATATTGTCATCACCTACACAGACACAGAACGACCTTCTGGGCTCACTAAAGCCAACGCCTGCCCTGACTTCAGCAGGACCACAAGAAGCTGGAAAACTGTTTCCAACCTTTTGCCTAAAAGTACCAGTTCAGGAAGTAAAGTCTCCAACTCTCATAGGAGTAAAAAAGCTTTTTGTTATACAATAGCCCTGCAAATGAAAGCTGCAAAACAGTCTCACATCCAAACACAGAAAAAAATGATATATATGAGGGAGAGGCAGAGTCTAAGGGTGTAAATCAGTCCTGAGCTAAGTACTTTCTGCTAAACACATGGTATTTTAAACAAAACACGAAAAACCAAAGCCCTTTGCCTCCAGTCCAGGGAATTACTTTGCATCCAGTTTGTGCAGTTTCTAAAACCTGTTGTCTAAAATGACAGCAATCTAAGGCAAATTTTCTCCTGGTGACCAACACACACCGCAAGAGAGGAAGCTGCAAACTCACACTTTGAGAAAAGCCAACAAAATGTGAGTGGTTGTGGCAGTCTGCTGGCAACACTTGGTGCCACGATATCCTTCCTGGCTGGGAAAGAGTTCTGTGCACAGAGTCAGAACACAACAAACTGTGAGGCACTAATAAATAACCAAGCGACAGTGATTGATGACAGCAGATCTGTCTCCAGTGGAATTATTGGTAAGAATACTGAAAATTCTTTCCCTCTTAATATATTAAACTCTTTGTTTGGGGCCGAGTTGATGCTGCCAGAAAACCCTTTTAACACAGCTAGCATAAATTTCAGTGGGTGTTTGCAGCAGGAGAGCCTGGGTTGTTAAAAAGGCAGCCCCCAGAAAGGCTGCTGCCTGCAGAAAATACATCAACTCTGCTCAGCTGGGAAATCATTTGATCTATTTTATATCGTACACCCCGGCAGTGAGGAAGCAAATATGGATATGAAATATGGACATGGAGCAAAACATAAAAAGAGACTTAATAAAATGAGTAATTATGTTTTCCCCAAATCCTCTCATACAAGCGAGAGGCACATACCATCATAAATTCAGCAAAGTGCCCGTTTCAGTATGTCAGAAAGGGAAAGAAGCCCTGGAGCCAGGCCCTGAGAGGCACATCCCTGCAGAGGCTGTCTCAGGAGGGATGGAGGGAGCAGAGTGAGAAGCCAGAAACTGGGAGGGGCAGGGATCTGGAGCTGCTCCGTGCCGGGACCCAATGCTCGGCATGAGGACAGGTGATGGAAGAATCAAACATGACTGGCCCAGCACAACCTTTCAAAACGGAAGTCATCAGTGACAAATTTCCAATGCTTTATGCTACTCCTCAGTACATCAATAAATTAGAAAAAGAAGAAAAGACACAGTCAAAGAGAAGTAATCAAGTGACCAAGGATTCAGGAAAAACCAGTGTTAGAAGTACTAGCTGATTATTCTTTGACATTTTAAATTCCAGTTCACATGCCTGATAAGCTCATGATCCTACAGCACCAAATGTAAAACATAGTATTTATGTACAGTCTTTACACCCAGATGCCCACAACATCAAAAAAGTTCCAGCTTACTTATAGACATGATTTTCAAAAGATGAATAGAAAATTGGAAATGCAAACATTTTTATTTTTCCAAACTATCGTAACCTATGGGCTATGCAGCCCTTAGCCTAATTTATTCTCTGCCTATTTCACAGAACTGACATGACAACACTGATTAACTCACAGCTAGTCCTAGAATTCAAGCTGTAATACAGGCACAAAAACATTGGGACTCTGGACACAGACAAGGAATGAGAACCGAAGCCAAGGACACACGTTTGAGCAAGAGCAGAAAAAATGAAAGCAGACACGGCACAGTGGGCTGTGAAGAATTACCCCTGGGTATGAACTCTGCTGAAAACAAGTCTCCCTCCATGTGGAAGTCTGATTATACAGTTACCAAGGTCTTCCTACAGGAGAATCATGTGCAGGACTCTGAGCCTGCTCCACTGAAGTTGGTGGCAACACTGTCGCCAGCTTCACTTGGAGCAAGAACGAGCCCTCTATCTTAAGGATCAAAACATGCATTTTAGAATGTTACATGTAGCGTATAAAATCAAAAAGAGGAAATCCAGCAAGCAATGTAGAATATTATGCACTATTATTGTGAAAAAGCTCGTTGTTTCCCACAGAAATACATCCTGATGGATGGTCACCAGGACCTGCAGGCAGCATGCTAAGGAGATATCTCTTTTTCCTTTCAATGGGAACTGTGTTTTGCTTCTGTGCTGCTCAGGCACAGGGGAGGGAAGGGCACACTCTGCTGGTCAGAGCACCTTTTACACTGAGAGCTTTTTAACAACCTGAGTACCAAAAAATAACCTCCCCTCCGTGACATCTGGACGTGAAGTGGTGCCCCACACACACACCAGGCTGCTGCTTGACTTCTCTCACCCTGAGTATCAGGGATGGTGGCTCTGATGTGTGAATGGATCTCTCATGTTTAAACATCAGCCTACCTGCTGCAAGAGCACTTTCCTTCCTGAAGGACAATTTTAGCAGTGTAACATATGTTCAAAAACTCTTTACCTTAGGCTTTTCATCCAGTATTTGCTGACGAATCTCCTTGTGTTTTTCTACAAGTTTCTCCTGCCTTTTACTCTGAGCATCTTCTAGCTGTCAGAAAAGAGCAGAGAATCTGTTTTCAGAGGTTGCCCATCCTTACTTTCCCACCTCTCCCCTAACAAACATTCCACCCATCAAAATTAAAAGGTTATCATCAAAACTATGAATAATTCCAGTATAAGACTGCACACCACTGCCAGAAGCATCCCTGACCACAACTGCTCTGACAGTCGGGTGTGGACATGAAATATCAGATTTCACACTTGAGATTTAGAATCAGAAATGTCTAAAGGACTTATTGCAAACTTCTAATGTTGTTAAATTATAAATTTTGGGCTTCACTTAATAATGCACTTGGACTTTAAACATACTTAATTTGCTAATTCTTTAGGTTGCTTCCTAAATCAGGGCTTTTCTAAACAAAAATGGGCCAACTTTTGAACTGAACTATCTTTGCACTGAAATTAAGATAATTCAATAGTTGCTTACATTCCACAGTGACTTCACACCCCAAAACACTGCAGTGAGGCACCTATAGCTTCAGAAAAGCTAACAACTGTAATGGAATTCTTTGACTTGTATTTACAGAACTCACAGAATGCTTTTTACATTTCAGTAACTGTACAAATGCAATTAAAGTTAAAATATACTCTGCAATTAAATGTTTATTGACTTTCCTTATGCAATCTCTGCATTCATGAGACAGCAAGCCAATTAAAAAAATGGGTGCATTTTCCATGAGTACACACAGGATATTCAAAGATGAAATTGTATTAAAATCTGCCCTCCTCAGCACCATCCCCCATACACTGACTAACAGTTAATGTGGATCTGTCTGAAATTCCAGTTTTCCCTTAACTGGAATGTGGAGAAAAGTCTACACTTGATCTGTTAAAAGTCAGCAGGTGCAAAATCTTTATGCTGAAGCTTAGAATCTACAGTTTAATATAATCTCAAAGATGAAAGCTGACATTTCATCTGCCTAGATGAAGAATAACCCCCTGGTCAGACATACCCTCTTTATGTACTGCACCACCTCCTGGATGTACGACCGGATCATTTCCGTCTTCTCCCTGGGGGAAGCAATCCACGAGTTACTGTTGTCATTAAGATCACACCAATATATTTTAACCCCCTGCAACTCTTTGCCTAATCAAGGCCATGTTTTGAATGGAGGGATCTGCCTAATTAATTTTTCTGCACTCCCTGAACAACCCTTGTGTTGCATCTTTATTGCAGGAAGGGCTCAGGCTTCCCCATGACCTACACAACAACCCCCTGCTCTTCCACAACAGGCTTTTCCCACAGGATAATTCCACATTTTCCAAGTGCTGGTGGTGTTCCCGAAGTGCTAAACGTCAGCCTGGGAGCTGCAGAGCCATGAGCAGATGCACAGTGCCACAGTGTGGCAGAGGAGCAGCCTCTGCCAGAGCAGGCACTGCCGGTGACACCCACAGGGAGCAGGGCAGGCACAGCTTCTGTCCCCACACAGAGCTGAGCTCAGAGGAAATACCTGAAATTTATGTGACTCTCCGAGATATTTATTGGGCAACCATCGGTCAAAGGCTGAAACAAGAACCCCCAAAGGGGGAAAAGCACATAAAATAACAATTTGTGGGCACTTCAGTTCATCAGTTTCAGGACAGTTACTCCAAAACCTGATTGCCTCAGTCAAGACCAGTGAATTGCTGCTCAGGTGGCACTAAAATCAGGTGGGTTTAGGCAAGCCCTGGGTGGATGTAAAAAAATTAAGTAAGAACAATTAATACAATGTATTATTATCTCTGTGTAATATTCTTTCCCAAACTTGAGTAAGAGCTTTAGATAAACAACAGAATAGCCAGAATGACTCGAATGGGATTCACCAGAAGGTTTCACCACTCTCTGCCCTACTGCCAGAGTGAGGACAAGCTGTTTCACAGACAGAGGAAAGCTGAGTTTCCCATGTAGGTCCCATCTCACCTTTCCCAAGGGCTCTTTGAAAAGCCTGGCAAAGGAAAGTCCTTGGGAAAAATGAGAAAAAAATGAAAGGAAAACAAAAAAAGAATTGCTGCTTCTCTGTCCCTGAGCATTTCTCGGTTGTGCCTCATTTACCCTCTCAGCAAATTGTTTCCTACTGCAATTGATTTTTACTGCTCTAGCATTTCCGTAATGGCCTACTACTTTTTCCTAATATGAATTCCATGCCCTCTGACCAGCTCTAACCACATTAACTATTTCTCCCTTTTTTTCATATCAATTATTCTCCTCTTGTTATTTTTTTTCTAGGATGTTTATTAAAATTCTATAGTGTTGATTCTGAAACCGTCTGAAACACTTCACTGTGTGTGTGACCTCCTTTCAGTGTTACCAAATACACAGATTCTCTGTTGAGAGGCTCCAAAACCTGTATAAACCTTTTTACCTGTAGTAAACCAAACACAGTTGTGCCTTTGTTCCATGGCAAAACCCAAACATTATAGAGTTTCTTTTTTTGTTTTGGTTTGTTTGTTCCTCTTGTTGTTTTTAACTGCTCTAAAGTAAAGACTGGTAACAAGAATAACAGTGCAAGATTAAAATGCTCCATTTTCTTTTTGAGCTGCTTGCCAAAACAAATAAAGGAGGACAAACAAACCTAGATACTGTGCCCTTGGGAAGAACATAATCAACTTGCACAACTACAGTTTGTGTTGTCTGCTGGTGCATAAATGGAATTAGTATTGCTGTCCCTACACACGGACACTGCACCCTCAGAGCTCAGCTTTCCTCTGTCTCCCCCACAAAGCGTCACTGGCACTGGAGGAGGATCATTAGCAGTGTCTGAGGGGAATTTATCACAAAAGCAGAGTAAACCTTACACTGTGGTGTTGCCATTTCTTCTGGAGAACAACTTTGATAGAATTAAGGAGAAGAGATAACTCACCAATAAAAACCTAAGCTAAGGTGAAATCAAACCCTGCAGGAACAGGAGCCACTCAGTCCATTTATATCCAGGGGAATAGTGCCTGGATGAACATCGTTTTGGGGAACTGCTCCATGAGGTGCTCCCTGCACGTCCCCACTCCCACAGCAGCATCTCTGCCGCTGGCCCAGGCTCTCCGTGCCCACGGAACAGGAGATTGGATTAGTCCCAGGAAATGCAATCAGTATCAGTGGGAAGAAGGACTCTGCTGAGGTCTGACTAAAGCCTGCCTTGCATTTAGGGTCGAGACCTTCCTTTGATTTACCAGGTGTGAGAAAACTTGTCTCCTTATAACATGCAAGGATATGGATCGAGGGATATACAGGGATACACTTACTCTTCCATTTGATTTTTATCCTTGGACTTTGCTTCTGTGATCTTCTCCTGCCTCTTCTTGTCCATTTTTTTCTTTAATTCTTTCTTTTCTCTAAAGTATAAGAAATAAAGAGAAGTTCAAAATGTATCTAAACAAATCCCACAAGGAGCAGCAATCGATGATAAGGGCAATGGCACTTACTTTTCACAGGTTTCTTTCAGTTTCTTTAGCTGGCTGTTCTGACACTCCTCTGCTACATCTGTCAGTTTCTGAATTAGCTAAAAAAAAAAAAAATCCCAAGAAATAACAAATTGTATTTTCAGCTAAACATCATACTGGCATCTAAATTTCCTCAAAAGTCTGTAGCAGACATGAAAGTGTTATGCCATTCCCAGATAAATTCCCAACGATCAAAAGCCAGTAAACATTATTATCAGTGTAAACACATTATTAACTTGTGGAGTTCAGCCAGACTGGTGCATGTCCAACTCACACAGAAACTGCTACTTCTCTGTAAATCAAGGTGATACAGTGTCACAATATTAAATATAAAACCAAAATATATTTTGCATACATTTTACCTTTGCTGGAATTAAAATGCCTGTGATAAATCATAAATGGTCACAAACTGAATTTACACAATGCTACTTGCAAACTGAAATCCTGTGCCACTGAATATTCCAGGTTTTCTGGGAGGGCTGAAAATGTTCCTCTTGTATTGACGATTATTACAAGGAATAGCTTGGATTTCAGGGTGGTCAGGGGGATGTTGGAAATTCAGGCATGAGAGCTATGAAAGCTAAGCATAGATAAGCATAACCTACATTCTGATCACAGAATCATGGAATGAAAAAGATCTGAGCCATTGGTTTGAAACCTGCTGTGGGTCCATCTCATTTGTGCCCAAACCAGTAACAAAAGCCATGCCTGTGGTGGGGATGCTGACAGGAAAGGACTCGTGGGCAGGGCTCCTGCACCAGTTCAATCAGCAGTGAATAAAGTGGGAAATGGGATCCATTTGGTTTGATCACCCCCCTAGTTTAACTCTGATTCTGGAAAATAACCCTCTCAGGGTGATGAACCAGCAATGTATAACAAGGCATAGCTGATCCAACTTTTCATTCCTTAGATAAAAGCAGAAAGGTACCAACAATAGACTCCCCTCTAAGAGAAAGACATCAGAAAGAACCTCTCAGC
The DNA here is from genome assembly GCA_013397565.1 of Ptilonorhynchus violaceus. Classification (NCBI taxonomy): domain Eukaryota; kingdom Metazoa; phylum Chordata; class Aves; order Passeriformes; family Ptilonorhynchidae; genus Ptilonorhynchus; species Ptilonorhynchus violaceus. The sequence goes on along the minus strand of VZRJ01004786.1, from coordinate 756,501 downwards.
TGAAAGGCAAATCTTAATTGGAATATTAACTCCTGAACAGCTCAGAGGGAAAACTGCCCGAAAGTTCTGTGCTAAAAAATGAATTTACTCTGACACTTCCTAACTGGATAATGCCAGAAATGTAACTTTGCTTTGAGAAATGCCATTTCCCATTTTGGAATGAAAAATTAATTACTTCACAACATAAGCCCAGCTATGTGGGTCCAAAATGGTTCCTTTCTATAAAAATTCAAATCTCTGAGATGCAGCCACCAGCTGCACCACTGGAGTGTGCACTGTCTCCCTGTGGTGCAGGTGACTGTGTCCCTACAGCCACCCTGGAGCAGCTGTGACTCACACAGGAATGGGGATAAACAGGCACCACTTGGGAAGTGCAGCTCCCTGCTTTGATCCTTGGAAATCAATCTGTGCAAAGGCCTTGCTGAGCAATATCCATACAAGTCACCCCTCTGACCTGCTCTTTTTGGATGGCAAGGCAGAGTAGACAAATCACTTCACCCAACAGTAGTGAGGCAAAACATGAGGTAACAGAAAAAATTGCGAGAGGGGGTTGTTTGGAGTTGAGAAACAGTTTGCACTCCCCTAACACCCTTTAAAAATGTTCTCTTCTGCTGAAGAATATCCATTAGCATCGGCTTTCATCTGCCCAAGCTCCTCTATTTCAGCTCAGAGGGCCTATGATCCTGCTGTAGTTGTCAGCCAAACTCCAGCTGTAAAAACAAAGCTGACTTGGACTAATGAATGCAAAATATTTCCTCACCATATACAGATTATGTCCTGCATCCCCTTAAAGCATTCATCTGCAACAGGAACACTCTTTGGCACAACCCTCTGTCCTGGGGAATGTTTGAATCTACTTCCATTTATTTAGTTTCATGGTGTTTCAATTTATTTCCTGGCTAATCCTGCCTCCTTGTGTGTTGCAGGTTTAAAAAAGTGGCAGAACAAAACAGGAACACCATCCAAGAGCTGCAGTAAACTCGGATTTATGTAACCAGAGGTAGCAATAACCCTGTCGCTTATGTGCCCTGCATCCAGAGCCTTCCAAGCTGTTGGAAGTGTTAGTGACAAAGTGACACAACAGCCCCTCGAAGTCGCAGCAGAACACAGGGAAGTGAAGCTCTGCAAGGGACTCCAAGGAGGAGGAAGCCTCTCTTGATGAGAATTTGTCACTGGGTGCCTCCAGTGCTCCCCCCTGAGCTCGACACAACAAACGCACCAGTTTGATGTGCTCCCGTTTCTGGTACTTCTCACTGTAATACTGCTCCTGCCTGAGGTTTAGCAGCTGCTGCTGCTGCTTCTCCTTCAGCTCCACGAGCTTCTGGGTCATCTCCGAGTCGAGCGCAGCCAATTCCTGCTCAATAGTGGAAGAACTGTGGTCGGGGCTGCCCGTCTCAGACCTGCAAAGACACAACACATCCCACTCAGGTCTCAGTCACCAGGCACCTACACCCTGCCTTTATTTATTTAAACTTGCCTTTTAAGTCGGATGTTTATAAGCAGCCCATTAATAAGTTCCTCAGCACCACACACAGGGCAAGAAGACAGGTCATTTCAGCCCTAGTAAGTGCAGTACTTGAATCTTTTAGGGAAAAAACCCCTCATTTTAAACCTCATTTTACTGACCCACCAGGGTGATGTCAACCAGATTTAGCATAAGTGAGCTATAAATATAACTGCCAAGATTTCCCATGAACAGATGCTCATGGAACTTGTTTATCCCCTTCCAGACGTAACTCAAACTTCAAAGCTGCAGAGTCTTCAGCAGAAATGCTGAATGCCGAGTATTTTAGAAACCAAGTGATCCTTGCACGCACTCAGCAATAAATTTACAAGCCTAATGCTACATCTGCATTTATAAAACGCTTAAAATGGTAGGAACATCCCTTTATTTGGTGTTTTCTCCCCCCTTCAGGAAATGCCATGCATAGCACACACAGCAAAGTGCTTGGTGGACTGCTGACTTCAGAAGGAAAGTTAACACCCCAGGGGGGAGAAAACCTCAGACAGGCAACACTCAGGGGCAAAGGGAGAACACAACAAGGAAGCTAAAAAGCAACACCAAGGAACAGTTTGGGTTCCTTAGTTCTTCTTAGGAGAGAAGGAAGGATAGATATAACTGTGAAAGGAGACACGATGACACTAAACTGCTCAAGAGAAAAATAAGCAGCAAAACCAATATCACTCTCAGGCCAGCACTCTAAACCAAACCCAAGGAAAATACATTAAAAAAATAAGATTATGCTGCGTCCCTGCTCTGCTGCTGTGTTTACTGCCATGCTCAGGTGCTAAATCAGTTGCCTGGGAAACGTCAGAACAGCGCAGGAGATGGACAAAACAACAAAACCTTGAACAGGGAGGGCTGACACTGGGAGAAAAATGAGTTTGCTCCTCAGAAATGTGCAGAGATTATGATGCAGAGAACTGGCTCTGCCTCTCTTCTCTCTCCCAGGTTCAAGTGTGCAGCTGCTGTCAATTAGAATTACTTCAACTGAAATAATGTGAACCTGCTCTCATCGGTCTGAGGACACGAATCCCAAGGTAGCCTCGTTTTATTTCTTGTATTTTCATTGTATTTGAATATTCTGCTAAGATGTTAAGTGGTGTCAGTGTGATAGGAGAGGATAATTTAAATATTACAGAGCCAGAAGATAGCATTAATGAATATTACAGTCAGCATATTATGCTATTACACAGTGTGTTTTAAAGGTGACATTTCTCTTGTATTTCTGGAAAAAAGAAATCAGGCCTATTTCTAAACACTGGCTTAAAATACTGACTGTTTTTTATGGGACATAATCATTAAAGAAACTTCAGAACACCACCAACAAAACACTTGTGCATGTGTATAAATAAATATTTCAAACTTCCTACAGACAATGGCTTTGCTGAATCTTGGCTCAATTTCAGACAAAGGCATAAAGCACAGATTGCTTCTGACCAGAGACAACACATTTTTATGGCTTTCTGATACAGGGATTCCTGATGAAGTAGAGATTTATACTTTGCAGTTACAGGCAAATAGTTTCAGCAATAATTTAAAATGATAAAAACCACCTTGGGATGCAGTGTTCTATTAGAAGTCTGCTGCTTGAGATAATATGTACTTGCAGGTTTGAAAATCCCTGAAAATATATTCCTGCCCTTTTAAAATTTAACCTCCAGACTTGTCTGTATGTGCACATAAAACTTCACATCTCTGACACCACTGTGACAGCTCCACGTCAGAGACTGCAGGGTTTTACTGCCTGACATCATGAATGGTTTGCAGTCACATCATAACACAGTAAAAAACCCCGAATCCTTTTTGCTCAAAAACAAATGAGTCATTTTATTTATTCAGCTTGATTTTCTGCTTAAATGTGAATAAGATATGCTAGAGAAAAGACAGAAATGTGACATTGTTTTGTCTGCCCCTGTCTGTCACACACTTTGGTGATGAAAAACACTGCAGATAAAATATCCCTGTGCTTGCAGTTGACAACCAGTCATTAAGGGAGTTTGTTAAACTCAAGTACAGAACCTGGAAGCCTGAAAACTGGCAACAGTTAAGGCCAGCTGAACACAGATATATTGTGAGTGTCAAGCTCTTATTAAGCCCAATGACAGTCAGTCATCAGGAAGGCATAAATGAATAAGCTCCTGCCCAGGGACAAGTTATGGCCTGAGTCCCAGTCACTTACATTTAGAGGTACTATCAACAAGGCTGGCAGCCAGAGCAGGTTTGCAGCTTTTTTCTCTGATGATCTCCTAAAAGTATCAGTAATTTTTTTTAAAGTTCATTCAATATCTTCATATAAGAAACGCGGCTACATCAATTTCATATAAAATTTAGAGGATTTTTGTGCTTAACACTTTAAAAAATTGATGATGCTAAGATAAAAATGATGCACCAATGGGAGAAATTGAAGTTCAATTGCAAGAGTATCTGACACTGATTGGCTCTGTGAGGGTGTATGTTTTGCCAGGAATTATGAATTGACCTTTATTAATATATAGATCCTTACCATAAGAACAAGGCAATAATTGTGGAAAGGTTAGTGACTGCAGTCTTTGCATTTCAAACTGATAATGATAAATAATAAATAAATAAATAATATAAATATTGTATCAGCACACAGAAAGAAACAGGGTGGTGCAAGGCTTGGAAAGAGAGGCAGCATGGAAGGGGTGTTCATGCACAGGCAAAGCCAGGCAACCATTAATAGGTCCCCAAGTGGTCTGGATCAATCATGATTTAAACAGCAGTCAGATGTTTATAATCTCCAGGTGCTTCTTTCACCTCATTCTACACCTGATGCCTTCTGCTCTAGCATGAGATTTTTCCAAGGGTCAAGACAACACCCTCATCCCCATCAACCAGGAATCTTGCTGCTTTTGATTTTTTCTGTGCTCTGTCACCTCCATATTATTTGTCTACTGTAAAAGCAGACCCGAGTAAAGATCTCCACCAGCACACTGATCAGGAAGGCTGTGTTTCACCCACCTTTTCTTACTGTCCCTTTTGGCAGTTTTCTCCAGCACTGCTCTCCGCCGCAGGTAATCGTTCTGGATCTCGTTGTATTTTGCAGTGTGCTCTTTGATGAGGTCGGTGGTTTTCTTGTGGTGCCTCTTCACCAGGTCCTTCATTTCCTTGTAGTGCTTCTTTTGAAGTTTAACAAAAGACTTCTGTTGTTTTAGCTCCTCAATGGTCTGTGCTTCCACTTCTACAAGGACAAATAACAAAAGCCACTTCAATTTTGCAACAGTGTAGGATTTCAATCAGAGAGGACAGGGATTGCCATTAGCAAGAATGAAACAAAGCCTGCTTGTCTACTGTGGGGAAATGGAATGATGGCATAAACCAACTGAGCAGATGTACCTGGAAATAAACTAACTAGATTGAAAACACTGTTATAAAATGGTTCCACTACTATTCACTATATTCAGAACAAATTTAGCTTCTGTTTTCTGGTCTTTTTTCTGTGTTAGATGGTAACTTGGTGCTTGTGAAACCACAACAATGGGATATTTTTTAAAAATTCCCTGTTGGCACCCAATCTCATGAAATGTGCTCAAACATTTAATAACTTCAAATCTGAGGAAGAAAACTTGGCATGTACATTTTCTAGGAGTTACTGCAGTCCTAAACACTGAAAGAAATGTCTAAGCCAGGTAGCGTATTTAAAAAAAATCCATGTTTTTCTCGACAAAAAAAAGCATATCATTTATGCAGTGTGACCAGTGTATTTATTACCTGTGAGGACACTCTGAATAAGATCTTCTGTCTTTGCAGGTGCTTTCACCGAACCTAGAGGTAAAAGAGATGTGTAATTCCAATTCTTTTGAAACAACAGCCATGATTGTGCTGCTTGATTGTGTGTTGTAACAGGGCAGGTGACACAGGACATACCCTGACACGGGCAGTTATTAATCATGAGAAAATACATCTTTTGAGCAGGAGAGGAGAAACAAGGGAAACATCATCAACCCTGTGACCCAACACAGAGAGGTGACCTTCCAAAAACCCACCTGAGCTTTGCTGTTTTACTTATAAGGAAGAGAACTCACTGATACCACCCACGAGTCATTTGAGTGGCATTAGCCTGACAGTACAACTGTATTATATATTATCATGTCAGTGCAAAATTCCTGCACACAAGATGAATCCAGCTCCTTGGAAGTCAGTCAGATCATGCCTATGAAGACTGCAGTCATAAAATTATAAACACTGTGTTTAACAAGCATTTGCTATAGGAGATATGTCAATACAAAATACATAAGTGCCTAAGACTGTATTTTGTGTGTGGAGTAAGATGTGACTACATGCATAAATTAGACATATTTGCAAAAACAATTCCAAGAGATTCCTGCATTTGCAATAACAACAAAAAAAACCCCAGCACATTCTCTTACTTCAGTTTCACCACTTAAGCAACTCTTAAGTAGAAGATATTCCTATATTTGCAGAAGACTTGCTCTAATAGCATAGAAAAGTGCTGGGAAACTTTCTACCTATGTTATACCAACAAAACAAACACACACAACTTCCCACCTTTGTTCTTTAAACACAAAGCACTTGAAAAATTACTATCCAGATTTATTTTGAAAAGATGGGACTTTTTTTTTTTTCCTTTTCCTTTGTTTTGTTGGGTTTTTTTTACCTGGTGCTGGTTGGCTGTGGACAACCTGAGTTGCTGGTTTCGGTGTAAGGGAGGCAGTGTAATTTACCCCATTTTCTGCTGGTGTTGGCCTGGGTTCATTGTTAGCTTCAGAAGGTGCATCCCCATGATCAATCTGAAATCACATAATAATTCACATTATTCTTCCCAACTAACAGACTTAATTTATTTGCAGGTCTAGTTCAGCCTGGTTTTTAAATGTAGAATTCTGTAAATGTTATATCTAAAAATCATTCTAAAAGAAAACAACAAAAGAAGACATCCTTAAGAGCCATGGTAACCCAGGTGGCTCATTTGTGCAGGGTAACTTTCAAGAAGAAATAGAGCATGTACTATTCTGAAAAAGTATTTGAAGTGGATATAACTCATCAGGGACAGTACAATATATATCAGCTGCACCAGATGCAAAGTCTGTATTTTAGTGAAGAGCCATAAAATCGTTCTAGAAATAACGTAGGTGCTGGCATGAAAATGCTGCTCAAATCCCTGCTGCGAACAAAACGTGCGCACAAAGTCACTTTTAAATTTCATAGATACAGCACTATCATTATTCACCATTCTTACAGCACATCCTTCTGACTCCCAAGATCTTACATTCTTGTAACTACACTCCAAGGATAATATGTAAACAGTACCTCCATCCTGCTGCACGAACACATCTGCGGTATCCAAATATTTAAGCATTTTCCACAATCTTTTCCTTCTCTCCAGTCTCCCAAAGGCTTACAGCATGCATTGTACTACACACTGAACAGCTGAAATTGTCCCTGTGACCATGAGGTTTTAAGCAGGCACCCGGCACTCAGCAAACAGAAGGTCATTCAAAGCAATTTTTATTTTGAAATGGCCAGGCCCTGCTTCCTGCTGTCCCTGCGAGGGGCCAGTTGCCATGGAGTCTCAGGGAAGTTTTGGATTTGTTCCTTCAGCTGCTTCCATCTCCCTCTTTGATGGTAATCACATTACATGCAGAGGCAGGATACCACAGTTGTTGTGGTTTTGCCCTGTGATTACTCCACACTTGCAAAATATCAGCCTGTGCTGCATCAGTAGAGGCAAAATGCTGCTCCTGCTGCTGATTTCCTTCAGCTTGGCCCTCACAACACACTGTACATTGCAAAACAATTCCTGTCTCAACAGCCTATTCCTCCCAGAATTACAGGACAGAGATACTGTAGTCAGAAACATGATGCAATCGAAAACCAATGCCAACAACTTTGTTTATATCCAGCAGGAATGACTGCAATAAAATATGAAAAAACATGATTTAGCCAACATTTACAACAGAGGAACAATGTGATAGGCAAAAGCTGTAGCTGTGACAAACACACAGAGACATGGTTATCCTCTCAGTTCTCCTTAAAATACTCCCCACAGGCTGCAATTCATTAGCTTAATAAAAACAATGTCTGCTACACAGACCATCAACATTTAATACAAATAAAGCCAGAATTCCTAAGTTCTGGCAGGTCTGTGCACCAAAAGTCACTGCAGGGGAAAGCAGGGAGTATCTTTTTTTGAGACTAGGTTTTTATGTGCTGTGAAATGCTGCATCACAGCTTGTTGAGAAACTATTAATATAATCTGTCAGTTTGGGACATAAAACATCTGTTTTCAGAAACTGAAGCAGAAACGTGGGACAGGATTACAAAGTGAATAAGGAGTAATTTTCACTACATCAAGCAATCTAATCTCATTACAAAGCACTTTCTCTTCTCATAATTCATCACACAGAATGCTAAAGTAAACATGATTTTTCCTGAGTGGAGAATATTTTAGGCTCTTTTTGAAACATGATGTAATCTGGCCTTTTAATTTATAGTTTTAATATTCACAGAAACTGGTTTCTAATTCACACGTTGCCATGTCTTTTGCAACACAGTACATTCATTATGTAGAGATACATAATATACAGAATATATATAATGTATAATATACATAAGTAGAGAGATACATACCCATAGAAGTATCTACATGGTCTATTTTTATTTCTACCGAGAAAAGGAGCTATTTCAGGCCTGGATTAATTCTTACCAAATTTCTGCTTGAGCTTTGCAGCTCAAAGCTTTGAGCTTCCTGCAAATTTCTTTGGATTATTCCTCCTGTCTGTAAAGGATACTTGGCAGGGGAAGAGAAGGCAACCTTCACTACTTGTATGCTCTTAAAGACTCACAATGTATTCATTTAAAAGTGCAAAATCCACACTGCAGGTATTCCACTCCCCAAAACCAGCTCTTCTCAGGCCAGGCTGGAAAGCAAGAACTGACCAGAAAGGTACAGGGAGGAATTCCTGTTATACTTATGATGGGAACTTTGCAAATAAATACAGAAAAGATGCTGAAACTTCTGTCAGTTCTTCAGCATTCTTTGTTTATGTGATTACACTGACCATGAACAGACGAGGTAATGTGAAGCCTAAAGAAAGGCTAATTGATTTACTCAAAACAATTCACTATTAGGTAGCTTATTTGACTACTGTTCTGCAAGAAACCTGGGGAACCTCCTACAGAAATTCTCTTTAAACGTCTATAGAAAAGAAAGCAAAGAAAAAACCTCTCAGTTTTCCTCTGACAGCTGCAAGAACCCAGCTCAGATAAATAAATGTGCGTGAGGGGAAGGAAAGAGGAGTAGGGAGCAGAATCTGTGCTAGGAGACAGCACAGCTTTGCACACCATCATTTACAGAGTGTAAATTTGAAACTGGACATTGGGAAAGTGAATCCAGGTGCAACTACGTGTTCATTTCTGGCAAACACACTTGGGTTTGTTCAGCTGTGCTGCCAGTGAATGTACTTGCAATTATTAATTAGTGTGATTGTCGTGGGCCAATACAAGTGAAGAAAAAAGACTGACAGATGAGGAAAGCACATCACACAAAACATGGTCAGGGGATTCAAGATTTCCAAGTATAGACCAAAATATCTTACCCAAAAGTGCCTTTATAAATAGAAGGTAACGGTGGTGAATTCAGATTGACACTTAAAGTGACAATTTTGTGCCTGTCCCTTGATACTGCAGCTAACTCAGCCAGCACACATTTTTAGCAAAAGCACCATCACAATCACTACAGTTTCCTTTTACAAAATATTTCTGTGCTACTCCAAAACAAGCTCTTCTATCCTATGAGCTTCCAAGCTCCTTGACATACAGCAGCACTCCAGAGCACTCCAAGTCATCTCTTCTTCTTCAATTTCTTGTAGAAGATACTCTACAGTAGAATTTTTCTAACTAACAAATAAGCCTGTACATACCAGGAAAATCTGTAGTTTTTCAAAAGTAAAAATGACCTCTAAGGTATTTAAAGGATTATGTTAAAAAAAGACGTAGCTATTAATATAGAATCTCATGTGTAGAGTGTCCTAGATAAATGTCTAAGATACTATTGAGCATTTCACAGTGTCCTCATTCAGCAGAACTTGTGACACTGCACAAAGAGTAAATTGTTGGCTACTGAATTGTAATGACTTTCACTCATCTGGTCTGCTTTGGGAATGTATTCTTGGTTACAAAATCTAGTTCAGCGAGGTTTTGCACATCTGAGAATTGCAGAAGACAGGCACCAGAGCAGAGAGCAGTTTAGGATTAAAAAGCATTTTTCTGTCTTTGCTAGAGACTCTGCCGGGAGCCTTTTGATCACTCGGTGTGCACAACATGTGACACAGCCACCTCTGAAAGGCAAAGCTGATATTTTCAAACACTGCTAGAAGACAATGTCTGGGACAGAGGGACTGGATGTCTGAACTTGCACACAGTCCATCAGAAACCAAAGCTCAGCTGTCAGCACTCTCAATTATGCTCAGAACATCTTTGCATTTGGATGCAAAATACCTTCAATTATACAGAAAAACAGGTTTACATGTTAGTCTGTAGGTAACCACACATACCCAGACACCTAACAACTAAAACTGTGGCTCCCATAGCTTTCAGCTGAGCTACAACAGGCCTGAATATTTATTTACCCCATGGTCTCCTCCCTCCTCATCGCTCTTTCTAATGGCTATTGAAGAGATGGATCAGTTGAACTCCAGAGGCCCCTTCCCACCTAAATTATTGTATGATTATCCTCTGTCTCCTTAGGATATGTTTGCTCACGGAGAATGTGTAGAGACATTATAATCTGAGATACACCAACATTTCTCAACAGAATAACCTCTCCAAAGACAGCCTGAAATCCTGTGCAATTTGTAATATTTTCAGGAAAATCTACCGAAACAGTTGTCTTTTTTTGCAAGGGGAACCAGCAGCACACTGGAAAACAACAGGCAGTGACTCACAAAGATTTCAGTTGCTACAGAGCAAAGTTGCAGAGCACACACGTAACACAATCTTTCATTTCTTTCACCTCTGAACAACAAGTTGCTCAGTGCACACCATGCTGCCTTCAGTAAAACCACACACACACTGGTGTGCCCCAGCCTCATTCAGGGTGAGATGTTTACAGGTGTTCACTCAATACATACAATTCCCAGGCATTTTCAACATTTGTCTTTCTAAGCAAAGCAGGTGCTTTTAAATACCGTAGCATAATTTTCAGACTCAGAAACCTCCCTTACCTCTTTCTTCACCTCTTCCTCATCTTCCAGAGTCAGTGCAGCCAGTTGTTTAGCTCTCTGCTCCATCAAGTTTACATATCTGATTGGATTGGATAAGGCCTCAATCACATCTAGGAACAAGGCAAATACTTTAGTTTCAAAGCCCTGATGTTATGGCTCCAGCACTCCCCAGGTTTTAAGAAAGAGGCAGAACACTGTTTTTCACTGAAGATGGTCTTTCACTGCATGGCATTTAAACCTATCCTTGCTTAGAGCCAATGCCAAAATACAATTCTCTCCCTTAAGCATGGCACTTTGCCTAGGAAACAGTTACATACTCGTGTGTCCTGTATGCAAAGTTTCATTTGTGTTTCAGTGGCAAATGCCTGGGGTATTGCCTCCTTTGGAGTCTGCTGAAAGTAAGAGTTGGCCCTAATCCTAAACCTCAGGCAAGCTGCTGTAAATCAGGCCCTCTCCTACAAGTGATGAGACAGAGTGATCCATCAGATGCAGACCTTTGCTCACAGGACTGCTATCCCAGTCTAGCAAGTCATCCACACCCCATGCATTTTGTGTTTCAATTAACCTTCCTGTTCCCCAGCAGGAAAAATCCCTCTATAATACAGCATTACCTGCATAAGTGTCAGGTACATAGTCTTTGACCTCTATGTACACAAAGAGAGCTGGCAGTGTCAAAGGCTGGTTCCTCTCATTCCTCAAGCAGATGTAGTGATAGCCTGCAAAGTAAGGAACAACCAGTTCAGAGCATAAACCCTTCCATGGGCATTTCCAATGCATTGGTGTGATCATTTGTTAATTGATAGTGTGGCTCCAACCGAGCAGGCAACTCCAGGGACTTCTGGGAGGGAAAGGTTTACCTGAAGGGTTTCAGAGATAACTGTACAGACTGCTGGAAAGGCACATGACACTGCAGTTTAAAATAATATTTTCTTAATATACAATGTGGCATGATAGCTATCGAGTGTGTTTGTGTGTATAAATCCTATGGTGTGATCATCCTGAGGAATACAACTGTAAAAAGAGAAATTCCAGACTGTTTGGAAAGCTGGCTGTCCAGCCTTTGACTGATCACCTTGTCAGCCACACCAGAGCACTGAGGGCCATGTCCAGTTTGGGAACTGCACATACGGGTAGTGTCAGGATACAAGTCAGGAGCAGGATGCACTTATCTGGGGGAATCCTCACTTAGCTGATGTGACCAAGTCTCTCTCAAAGTAATGGCTGAATCCTTGCTTTGGGAATAGTGATAATTCTGTGGATTTATGTGACAATGTGATAAAATTTTCAATAGCAGCTCAGAAAACAGAGAAATTACACATTACAAAGGGTTCTCAGTTCTCTCAACCTCCTCCAGCAAATGTTCAGCACTGACACAAGCTCAGACCAACACGCTGCTCCCCATCACATGCTGTAAACTGATGATTGCTGGAGCCAAAAGGACAGAAAATGGGCCTGTGGGTAACAGCTCCCTGAAGCCCTTGCATGGTTTAGCACTCTGGACTGTGTTTTAAAGAGCACAAGTTTAAAATTAAGTACAGGAGTCAGTGATCTGAAGGATGGACTCCACGCTGCATGTAGGGCAAATGCCATGAAAGAGGACCAGCCATGGTAAGATTTCACTCACCAGAAGAGGGAAATCCTTCCCATCCCCCTTCTCCTCTCCAGTCACCCATCTATCTTCCTCTGGCACTCAGCAGATCCTTCATGAGGCAGTTATATCCATTAAGCCAGCAGAAAATGCAGCTGCCGTAAGTAAGGTTTCTGCTGGATTGATAAACTGAGTTGGCTCATGAAAAAAGTGTGGAGATTATTCTTCAGGAATAACGTGGACAACTGTTAGATATCGGGACACATGAGTTTTGTGCTAGATAAGGCACAGGGTAGATACAGCTATTCTTCCTTTTCCAGTGTGAGTGAAGCTGGGAGCATGTTTCTGGCCCATATGCTTGCCCTAATTTAGTTTCCTCCCCTCACTGGAAAAGCTGGCACTGAATTCGAACACTTGCCTTGCTCAAACTGCCAATGTCACTGCACCTTTCTGAAACAGGATCTCTAACAAGTCTCTGGCCTGGAAAATGTGGCCTGAGTTGTCTCACAAGGCAATTTTCAGTTAAGTGGCCACTAATTATAGAGAAATAATATGATTTAGAAGAGACCAATAATGATATTTTTCTTTTAATTTTCAGCAATGAGGATGAAAGTCATTTTGGATTGATTTAAAGGTGTTGCAGAGATTCAACAGCTTGCAGTCAGTCTTTCATGGCTGTAGAAATTAGATTGAGAGGAGCATATTTTGCTTTTATTCCCAGCCATGTCCTATTCTCACAAAGATGACATCAAAATTGGCTGTTGCTGCCCTCTTTCCTCTTAAAAGTGCACAATTACACATTTTAGCATAACTTTTAATAGTGAGCTCATTTTTAATAGTGAGCATGAAGTTGATGTACTGGAGGTAAGTTTGTTCCAACCATGCCTCTGATGCTTTAATTCCATTGGTTTTCCCGGATCACTAAAAATTTAAATTTCTGGTGAAATATGGCATTTTTGCTTTTCAAACCCAAGACAGATTATTCAAGCTCCCAGTTGCTATGAGGCTGCTGAGTGGCTGCTGATTTAGAGCAGCTGAGATTCTACTTTGCTGTCTCTTTTCACCCTACAGTGTCTGTCTGGATGGAGAAAAAGGTTTTACCTGGTCGAATTGCTGAGACTGGCAATATCCGATGGCCAATGAATTTCCCTCCTTCTTCATACACTGCCAGCCTTAAACAGGCCAGGGAAGGCAAAACCACCTAGAAGGCAATATTGTTGCATTATTAACTTTCAGCTCTGAATGAAGCAGCTCCTTCCTTAGGTTGCACAGAATATATGCTAAAATTTATCTAGTCATTGAAAGAAAAAAAAAAAAAGCAACAATCCAAACCTAAGAGCTTCTCTGATTTATTTTCAACATTACTAAAAATAGTAGCCCATGCTCCCCTGAGCACGGGGGCAGTCAGGCACGATCGTTAACTAGAGAAACCAAGTACACTAATTAGAAGTTCATTACAGAAGAAAAATGCTAGTGATGTTTCCAAACTTCAGCTCTGGCAGACTGCCAAAGGAAAGCCATTCAGAAGGCCGAATATTCGGGGAAAACAGCAGTGCTGCAAGTACCAAGAGTGTAAACATCTTTGTGAGCTTCATTTGCTGAGAGAAATCTGAAAGTTTTACAAACACCTGGACATATACTTAACCAGGGTGCTCAGTGAGCAAAACCCAGAGGTTCTGTTCAGATTTTGGCTGCAGGTGTATTGCAAAGTGCAATGAAACATTCGCATTGCACGGTCCTAAAACGTGCTCAGTATGTCCTGCTCCCTTAAAGTTCAGAGAATTGAGTCTGAGTGATACTGCATGAGTAGCTCAGAAGCTTATGTCTCATCCCAAGTGGATGGTATTTGTGTAGCCATCACCTGGGCAGTACTACCACAGCACAATCTAGTGATAAGCAGGGACAGCAGATTGCTCTGGATGTGCCAGCTCAGCCAGCCAGGTCGTTAGAGCTGCTTTCCCATTGTCCTGCTCTCGGGTTACCAGGAGGGCTGCTCAGCCAGGGCAGAATGCCATGGTCATTCAGCTAAACTGCTGCTGGCATCCGTGCCTGCTGTCCATTCCATCCACATGGCTGCTGTTTTCTGCTGTGCCACTGAAACAACCAAGGTGACTTCAAACTCACTTCTTTTAGCATGAGCTGCCACAACTGGAGTAGCCAAAGTTCAGCAAAAGCAGCTGAACTATGAAATAACTACTCAGAATCTCTTTTCCTTCTTTCTAACAAGTGCAAAGTTTCAGTAAGCCATGGAAAGACCCCACTGGACAGGGATAAGAACAGCACAGTGCCCTTTTGGGAAGCAAGTGTTACACCAACCTTCTTAAACACTATGGCTTCCTCTTCCCAGACTGGATTAACTGCATTGCCTTGAGAGGTCTTGGTCTTCAAAGCTTTTCTTCTGGTATCCACAGGCAGGCCAAACATGTCCACTTCCACATAGGTACCGACTTTTTTATCAGAAAGAAACTGACCTGAAATTATCTAATGCCAAAAAACAAAGGAGCATCATCAGAGATCATTGTGGTGGATTAGGAAATGAGTGGCTGTAATGCAGATGGATAATTACCATTAATGATCAGATAGTGTGCATTTAAAATCAAACCAAACCAAAACTGAACCCACAACAAACAGACAAAACCCTCACTATTTAGCTGTAGACACAGAAAAACAACTTGTGAGGCCTGGTTTCCTGTGACCCTGTGGTCCTGAATTCCCCTATGAGCAATAATGTGGTTGAGATCATGCTGCTGCCCTTCTCTAAGCAGCAATACTTATTTGGATCTCCTCCTTAATCTGTATGTCTATTTCCACAACATGGTTTCTTTGAGAAGTCTTAAGTTCGATCTAGTCTCAACAACGGGTTCAAAAAATGCTGGAAAAAAGAGGTTTAAGCGGCAGAAAAATTATATATGCTTTTAGCTGTGAGGGAGAAAACAACGTTAAAAGTTTGTATTTTAATAAGGGCTCTTCACAGAGGGTGAGGAGTTTCACTATGAAAACGAAACTGTAAAATAGTTGGTCTTTCCAAGTTCTTATTTTTAACAGGCAGCACAACTCCCAGCTTGAAAAAGCGAACGAAAGGTCTGCAATTACTTCAGAAAGCTGAAGAGGCACAGGAGTGTGTAGCAGTGTCACTGTACCTTAACAAACTGAGGCTTGCCTGAAGCAAATCTGAATCCATTGCCAGCTCTGCCCTGCGTGAGCACTGACATTGTGCCCAGCAGAGCCCTCCCTGGGCAGGCAGAGGCAGCTGCCTCCTGACAGCTGTCTCCTGACTCCGGGATGCTCACTCCCGTTAAAGAGCTGTGCAGATCCTAACAGCTACTGAATGACTTCCACCTCCATTTGCTGTAATTGCAGAAGAAAGTGCCTCTAAACCCACAGGAGGGGACTGAAAGCTTCCATGATTGCAGGTCAGCGGGAAAGGTCACCCCACACATCCTCTTCTATTACTGTGCATGTCATCAGATTATTCCTTTACCCACATCCCTCCCAGCAGGGCTCTGCTGCTCTTCTGTCTGCAGCCTGGGAGGAAATACTTGTTTTCTCTCAATGAAAACGGGAGGATATTTTGCAGGTGGATTCTATAATACAGAGACTGTTCTAAATGAACAAGTCCATTAAAGGAGTAGCAGGACTTCAGGAAGTTTATGGTTTTAAAACTGGAGATACACCAAGTAAATTTGTCCTCCTGTCACAGCCAATGCAATCTATCCCTCTAAACACTCACTGCAGTAATTTTCAGTCTGCAGATTCCTGGCAGTCCTTGAACTTCATTAGAGGTCCTTAAAAAGGAACAAGGAAAAGCAAGTTGGCAATGAATTGCAGCTGACATTTATGGTTCCACTGTTCTGCTGGAGAACTTTCAGAAAACCAGAAAAATTTATTTATACTAAACGTGTAGTGTTCTAGCTATTCCAGTCCAACCTCCCACTTCATAACAGCACGTTTTAAATCCAGCTCTTTGTTTTTAAAAACACAGCCAAACTGCTCTTAAATCCATCCACTTCCCAATTCTATGATTCTGTAATTACTTCTATGGAAAAGAATAAATACCTTTATTCATCCTACAATGCCAAACGTGAGGCAGAATTTAAAAATTAAATGTCATTCCATGAAATTAAATTAATTTTCTTGAGTCATTTTCTAGGCCAGTGCACAACAGAAATATAAATATGTCTATGCTCTGTCATTGTCATGAGAGCATTTCCACCAGCTACACACATACCTTGACAGACAAGGTGTTGGCTACTATTCCATCCACTATTCCTTCAGTAAATGGGTCAAAGTGCTTGTCTGGTCTTCTCATGAATTCTGGCTTTAACCTGTATCCACTTTTGCCATTGTACTCGTACATTCCCATGTTTATTTGCATAGACAAATCTAGAAGTTAAAAACATTGATAAGAATTATATTCTGGACAGACATTAATTTTAAAAAGCAATAAAATAGAAACAATTCCTGTAATTTCATACTGACTATAACAGAAACAGTACAAGCATGCATTAAAAATGTTAATTAACAGCTCTACAGTATAATTTAATCCCTAGATATCTTTTGATGCATAAAACCTTTCCAACCTATGAATCAGAAACTATATCAGAGAAATGGACATGTACAGTTTTCCAAACCCAGAGAACAGCATAACTTACCTACAGTTTGGAAGTTGAGAGCGACCATCTGGCAGCCAGCATTCCAAAAGACTTGTGGCATGTAGTTGGAAGAGTCTACTCGTGTTCCCTTTGGGTAAATCCGGCTTAGCTGCATTTTGTTGTATCTGAACAGGGAGTAGTTAAGGTATAGAACACGTGACAAAAATCACCTGGCAGAGAGGTGCAACTGCAGGGTTAAATGCAGGTGTTCTCTACAGAATGACAGTGGGTTCCTCATTGGATTTCTGCGGCCATCACGCTTCCAGAGGTCCACAGCTTTGTAGGAGATATGATAAATACGGGGCAATTAAAGGTGCTGCCTGTTCCTGCATAGAGTACTCAGAATAAGCAAGGAAAGAGCACAGGCAGATGCACCAAAAAGATCACATTCCTAAAATTCCATTTATCATTATGGTTTCTACTTTGGGATTTTTCTAGGATTACATTTCTAGAGGCCAGTTGGCTGTAAGCAGTGAACCTTCCTCTGGAGCAGGGAGGGGTGTTCAGTTAAAAAATGGTTTTCTGGAATGAGGATTGGAATTGGCCTCTACATAGACAGAAATTATGAGCAGACACATCTTAGGGTTGAGATGAGAACATGCTGCAAGTTATCTGTGGAAGTAGCTTTCCATTAATCTCTTCTGAGGCACTATTTTATCTTGATCATTCATTCTTAACTGCAGCCACGAGGAGAGATACTGAGAAACATCAAAACATCTACCCAGAATGTTCCTTAGCTTTTCTTTAGAAGTTATTAAAAAAACAAAAATAAAATTGTGTGGCAATGAACCAGCTCAGTGCTCTCAGAAGTAGGGGTATGACACAAGTGTTCTCATGTGACTCTCCAAACAACCAAGTCAGCCACATTTTGACAATTTGCTCACCATAACTCTTATCACTTCATATAGGATGATAAATTTAACAATCAGAATACAAAGAATTAGGTCTTCAATATGTCATTTATGCCTATTCCCTCTAGTCCTAGCTCACAGCACAAGGACTCATGGCAGTTTTTAAATTAGCTCATCAGAACTCAGGCCAATTAATTCGTTTAGAAAGACAGTCAAATCTACAAATTCCATTTGAGTTCCCTATTTCCCCAGCTCCTCTCTCCCAATAAAGCTCTGTAACAGATCTCAGATATAGAAAGACTTAGAACGCAGCTTTCTGAAAGTCAAGGATACTCCACAAATTCCACAGGAGACTTCGTAAGTTGCTCAAGCCCTTTGGTTTCCACAAAGGAAGACATTTCAAAGCTTTTGTTGCGTTCTGCAAGTTTAGAGGGGAGATAAAACCAGTGACACGTTAGAGCATGGACTCATGTGGTTTAGTCTCAGTCCCCTCATCCCAACTACAGTTCTCCAGCTCTTTTCGCCCTGATCTCAAGGAATTTACAGCCAGGCTTGCTGACAGCTGTGACCTTGCTCTGCACACACTCAGAGCTCCATCTGCACTCACATCAGCACTGCCCAAATTAAGGGCACTGGTACTGCTCGAGGTCGATGCTGGAGCAGCTGCAGGCAACAATCATGTGGATGGACTTGAGGGTGAGCCCAAGGCTGCCATCTGTGCCACAGAGGTGCTGCAGCAGCCTGCTGTGGGCCCTGCTGGATCTCTGCCTTGTGTTTGCAGGCAGATGCAAGGGCTGGGAGCCAATCTGAGCTGTAATAACTGATGTCCCTACCAGACGAAAGGGAGCGGTGCTGTGCCTGCAGCAGCTCTCGGCAGCTCCAGCATGTCAGGATGAGGGCACGGCTGTCAAACAGCCACGGAAACAGCACTACCCTGAATGTGCACTCCTGTGTCCCAGCAGGGCTTCTGACCTAACCCCCAACTGAGAGGAAGCCTTTCTGACCTCTTTAATTTGGTCAAACTTTCTGACCTGCCAGTGGTAAACAGCTCCTCCTCCGCGTCTGAGTCGGTAGCACTAAACATTAATTTGTGCATCATTTGTCACTCACCTTTGCTGATGTGGGCACAGCCTTGCAATGCACCCAAGCATCAGCACGCAGCAGAGAGCCTAAGTCAAGACCCTTTCTAGCTTCAGCACTTTTTCCTTTACTCCTTTGTACAGAAGGTAAAGATTCCTGTAAACTAACAGCTTCCCATTATCATCCCACTCAAGTGTGTGGGCTGCCTAGACGGGGCCACAGCACTGGAGGTCATATCCATTAACTATCTCAGCACTGATCTCTTTAAAAATGAGGGAAGCAGTGCCTGTGTTGAAGCAAGATCTCTCCAGCCGCACCACTTTATTGAAAGCAAACAATAAGTCAGAGACAAGGCTTGGCCCCATCCAGATTTAGGAATTATTTTAACTGTGCTGCAGCAATCCAGGGATGGCCAGGAGGCCTGGCCAGCTCCTTGAAGTCAAACTGCGAAGCTGCAGGACAGGGATAAAACTGAACAAAAGCACTCGTCTTGCAGAGAGGAGCAGGACAGGAACAGGTGGGCACTGTCCTTAGAGGAAGCCAAAAAGGAAGCAGTGGATCCAAAGAAATGAGGAACTGGATTGTTTGGGCCAATGTGAGAGGAAAATGTGCTGCCAGCCTGGGAACAACAAACTATTCTCAGTGTATGCTGAGGCGTCAGAGGATGAACATGGAGTTCCAAAAGTAATTTTCTGCCTCTAGGAGAGCTGGGACTGACACTTTATGGTGGTCCCTATTTCTAATTAGCAACCACCATGCTACTGCTATTATTCATAGCTGTTATCTCCTAATGGTGAAAGTTTCCTGTTATTCCCTAGAGGCTGCTCTCCTACCTCTCCCTCTTCCTTTCTAACACACAATATCCTCTCTTTCTCCAGCTGGCTCACCTCCATCTCAGCTCCTCATAAAAACACTGAGATTATTCTTATTCCAGCCACCCTCTACTAATGGGATAGCACCATCAACACACATCTATACTGGTTTGATCCTATACAGAATATAGGTGCTAGAATTTGTTGTAGTAATAAACTGTTACCTCTCAGCCTTATCTTAAAGTAGAGCATCTGTAGGAAAACAGAGCTGGTAGCTGTTAAAGGATTTGGTTACCAACTGTCAAGGGCTTAATCAAACTCCTAATTAAAATAAGAACAATTATTTCCTTGTAGTATCTGGAGAGGATTAAGGGACCTGCCCCTTGAAGAAAAGGCTCTGCAGGAGAGACATTTCTCTCTCGTGATACATTACACTATGAAATCTTATCAGGAGGAAATCACTTCAGAGTGAACAAATAACTCATTGAAAAACTGTCTGAAAAACGTGGAAAAATACAGTTACAGCTATTGCTGTCAGAGAGAGGGAACATTTCTAGTGAGGGCAATCAGAGGCCTGCTACAGATCCACTGCTATTCAATATTTCTGTTGACAACTTGGATTCAAAACCAGAAAATGCACTTTTAAAGCATGTGAATGACAGATGTTATCAGCACGGAGGCCAGAATCACAAATCCAAACAAATTCTGAATTAGAAAATATCAAATTAGAAAAATGCCGTAACAATGAAACTGTATAAAAGACAAGCATGGATCTCTGTACTTAGGGGAGTGAAATCAAGTGAACAAAACTAAAATTTTGGGGAAACAACTGGATATATAGTAAACTGAAAACCAACCCTCATCTAATTCTTTCTTTATTCAGCTTATCTTCACTGAATTTAGTGAAGATCCAGCAGTGAGTCCAGGCCAGGACTAAGGCAAGAACTCACAAGTCATGCTTTAAGCAGCCAGCAACATTTACCACCTAAGGCCACATTTATCACACAATGATTTTTTTGACTCAAACACCAGAAGTTTCATTCTTTAACAATACGAATTTACCAAAACAGTACGATTGATCGAAGGTCACACCAAGACTTAGGGTAAAAATCGGGACAGCAGCAAATCTTGACAAAAAAATGAAACTCAGAAAGGCAAAGGCACGTGAATAGACAAAAACCAACTACACAAGACAATTTTGTAACAGCTGCATCAACGTGTAGTGCTAAGATTCACATGGCTTCCTTTCCAGAAGGCACATCTCCTTCCCACTGTGTTCTTGTAACTCTCATTAGAGCTACAGGAGTTTATAAACACCCAAAGGGACACTTCTGTAGGAACAAGCACAGCTCCCTGCATGATTCTGTGGCTGCTCGTGTGTGTCTCTGTATAAATACCCACACGCAAATGAACAGTTGGGAGCTTCTTACATGTTTATTATTCATCATGAGTAAATGACAAATCTTGTACAGAGACATGGACTTAGGCAACAATTACCTGTCCTCTGCCAAGGACACCGCAAATCCGGAATAAATTAAAATGCTACACACTTCTTTAACTAAAAAGCTCCAAAAGCACATTAAAACCTGTCAAAACAAAGTGAAAAAGGGCAGGCAAACAGCGGGGGTTGTGCACCAAGAAAGGCAGAGATGCTGCAGTGTTTACTGAGGATGCCACCGAGTGCATTCCTAGCAAGGCTTCTTCTGTAAAAGCCAGCAGGGGGTGAAATTATGGCCTTTTCTCTACAACACACAGAGGCAGGAAAGTGAATTTTCATACAGGGAAGGGCAGACTCTGCTTGCCCTGAATCTTCTATAAAAGTAGCAGAGGCAAAATAGAAGTACGAATATTTATGACCACCTTTCTCAAACTGCTTAAGTTACTCTTCAGTCATGGACAACAAAGACAATATAAGCACATAGTTTTCAAAAATGTTTTTGAAATGTCAGCATGTTTACTGTTGATGAAGTTGGATATTCAGACTAAAAGAGGTTTCAAAATACAAATGGATTTATTTGGCTGGATACCAAGAGAACATTTTCTGTCCGTGTGCCTGCATGTGATTGAGAGGAAGCCAAGCATCTTTTCTCCAGGACTCTGCCAAACACTTGCTAGGTAATTTTAACTATAAAATGTTTCTTACTTACTTTTTGATACTTCAAATGACTCAAACTTCACAGGCTGAATGTAGTTTACCAGGTTAGACATCTCTTCTGTAGCCATAGCCTCACTTCCAGCAGTACCCTAGGGAAGACAAGGGAAAATGCTGCAGATGGGGTCTGTCCATCAGAGGCCACAAATACCAAAGCCCAGTTTTTCTATCAATTGTGGTGTCTCTCACTGACCCTGCCTAGTGAAGGCAATGCTTCACATAGGGAATGTCACAGAGTAAAGAAGAAAATTTTCTGTAAAATGTAAATGTTTACATTAAGCTGATGCTGCATTCATTCTTTTTACATGGCTCCTTGGGAAGGGGCTACATTACCTCTACACATGCACAGTGCTGAGCACATTCATCAGCACTGTTGGATAAATAATAAATGCAGCTCTAAGTTTTTGATGTCAAGTTTTTCTTCAAACAATGCTAAATACACCACAAGCAGCTGCCTAAAGCAGATCAGCTGTGGTGCCAGTCGTTCTTAATCTTCAGAAAATGGAAGTATAAATAAACAAAGCAATTATTTGCTTCCAAGCCAATCAAAAACCAACTTGGAAAAGCTGGTGCTGTGCTTCCCGGCGCTCTGCCTCCCTTTCTCCACTGGATGGCAGCCCCGCTCCTGGTAACACACGCCAACCCGCAGCTGCTGGAGCCGACCCAATCCCCCAAACCACATCTACGCCCTTACTTCATCCATCGACGACTTTTTACAGTCATCATCGTAGTCATCATCATCATCGCTCTCCATCTCTGCTTCTCCTGAAAAGTTTTAAGCAGAAGATAATTACTGGCTGAAGCAACAGTCACAACTACCAGCGACAAATTCAAGAAAGATGTGCAAGTAGCACTGCTTGGAGGAGCCTACAGTGTACATGTGCTTTTTGTCACAGCACAAATCGAACACGCTGCGCTCGAGGGATTCATCCGTCTTCGGCACTGATTGAAGTTCTTATTGCCCGACCAAACAAAAACTCTTCCTTTGCAGCTGTTTGATGCTTATTTATTCCTTGGAAATCAGCACCGGGAGAAGAGTGCAGTGTGCTCAGTGTGTGGGTATAATACCATAGACTGCCCTGAGAGGTATTCCCATGCTTGGGGCACAGCCCCAGGGTTTGGAGACGCGAGTTCCAACTCCTGCTCTTGCAGGATCCGTGCAGGACCTCCAGGGAACGCCTCACCCCCTCCAGGAAGCAACAGCGTGAAGAAATCACGATGAAAATCGCTGAGCTTCTCCTGTGCTGTGCTGTCAAGGGCTGCTGGGCAGAATCCATCTGTTCTGGATGTGCCACAGCTCCTGCACCGAGGCAGCACAGCCGGGAGGGTCTGGCACAGGAGCCAAAGTGCAATTGCTCCGCTCCAAGTCCCTCGGCAGAGCACTTCGGGGTGCCTTGGTCAGGGCTCCGGAGCAGAGCTCAGCCGCTCCAGCTGAGGGCAGTGCAAACCAAATAATGGGAAAAGATGCCTAAGGCTCACGTTTTCCCTGAAAACGTACTCGGAGTAAATGGGACCAAACAAAACACATTTATTGCCTCGCTCCCAATTGCGGTGAGCTCATAAAATTTCTACGGGCAAGACGTAAACCCTTTAATGTTAATTAATGAAGGCCTCCCCTCGCCTCCAAACTATTTTGATTTGGTTGCATCAGAAATACACCATTAAGGAACATCAAGCTTATCTTTCTCTTTAGAAACTGCTCCTGTGGGCCTGGCTGTCGTAAAGTGCACACTCTGCATCTGAAGACTCTGGAAAAGAAGATTTACTTATACTGCAGTCACCTACCCACACCTATAAGAACGACAGCTCTCCCTAAAGATTTTATTCTGCAAACCTCTCAGCTTTCTTCAGCAGTGGCGGCACAAAAATCTCACTACTGTGCAGCATTCCCAAATTCTCCGGAGAATGGTAATTCAGTCTCAGTTCCTCCTGACAATTTATGGCCTAATCCAAAGCCCACTGAGTCAATAAAGAAACTCCTCTCTGTTCCAGCAGGCCTTGAATCTTGCCCAGCGGGCCCCTTCTGAGCACGGAGAGCACACACGAGTGTGCCTTTCACAACCAAATGATGACTACCCAGCCTGCATTTCCTTCCAGATGCAGATGTTGAAATGTCAGGCTTTTATTCATCAACACATTTCTTCCTGAACATTTCATTGAAGAAAATAACATGATTGCTCAACAGGCTCAAGGGATGGCTCTGGGAACCTCAGCACAATGCAGAGCGCCAGCCAAGCTCTCACAGGATTTGCAGTGACAAACTTTGGATGGGAAGCTCTCGAATGATTTAACCAGACTGGCAAAATAACACTTTGCACAGTGCACTAAAAGGGGGACGTGGGCAGATTTTGGCCATGTTGCACTTCTGAGATAAGAGGTATATGATAGCCTGTTCTTGCTAAAAGTGTCCAGAGAGGAAAGTACGGAACACACGATTCGTTTATTTAAAAACATTTAACACAAATACTCCCAAGGAGATCAGATCTCATTTTCAAGTTCTGCACCAGACAGCAAAACCAGGACAAGTAACACACAAGTCTGCAAGCACAGAATCAAAATGAGTGTTTCAGAATGTGTGGTACATCTGCATTTCCTTTCCCCCACCAGCACGGCCCTGTGCTCACACCCTCTCTCCCTGACTCATGGCAGGGACACAAAGCCACCCTAAGGGTGTCTAAGGACAATTAGCTGTAATACCATAATTACTGTCTTCATTTAGATGGGACTACAAACCCAGGACCTCTCCATGCCACATGGCACACATATGCAGTCAAAACAGAGTCATGCTCCAAGGCCTTGCCCTCCATGACAAAAGCCTGCCCATGGACAGAGGCAGGCAGACAAATATCAAAAAATAAAAGGATGTTGCTCCCTACCACAAGTTAAACACAAACACTGCCAACCACTCATAGGCAGAAGGGCACAGGAAGCTCCAGTGAAATAGCAGGGCAGTTTTAAGGATGTTTCCAAGGAGCTGTCCCTGGTAAGTAGGGAAGTGTGGGGAAGGCATGAAAATGCTCCTTGGGAAATGTAGTGAGTGGACAAAGGAGGCTGAATCCCAGCTGGTGGGTAGAGGGGTTCAACACTAATAATGAATGGAGGATGACTAGGAGAACTGGGAATGACAACGCAAATCCCTGTTACCAAGGGTCGAGGAAGCAGTGTGCTAAACATTATCCATTCTCACCATTCCTCAGAAGCCTGACAGATACTGAGAGCCTGATAAAGCCAAAGGTTAGACGGTGCTTCAAATTCAGGGGAATCTGGTAAACTGCTTTAATAACAGTCAGGTTGGATTATAACAGGGTACTTGTTGGTGCAGCTTGTTAACTCTGCAATATTTTGGCAGCCACCAGCACTTTTTGGGGTTTTTTCCACTGTACATCAGCACTTGCTGATTTTTAAGAAGGCAAAAACAAACTTTATTCAGTTTGCTAAACCATTTTGCCTTGTAACAATGGGCCATGGCCTCAGCTGGCATCAGCAGGAATGTACTAATGTATTTACACACACTGAGCCTAAAACCTTTTATCCAGTTTTCTATTTAGGCATCATGAAATCATGGAGCTCATTCTGCCCTCTCTCTCTGTCTTCCCATGACTCTCTCCTTGCAGCACCCACTGCTCTGACAAAAACATCATGCTATCAGGGAGAAACTAACAATTTGCTCAAATATTTAAATACTGCTCCATTAGCAAGTTTTAGCTCCTTTCAGTATGGGCCCACCTTTGGTGAAATGCACCTCCCTGCAGAACTGCCACTGTTCTTTCTGCAGTGTAATAGAACCTCTTTAGAAATCTTGCTTATTTACTTCTCTTCACTGTGCAAAACCAGCCAGGTCTAAGATGCTTGTTTACCAAAATTACAATCTATCTTGCAATGTTATCTCAGAAATTCTTTTTCTGCTTTGTCAGCTTTGCTCTACTTTTAGGAAAAGTTTTTTCCACTGACATATACACCCTACTGAAGTTACTTCCTACATCAGTTTCACGAGCATCCTGCAAGGCATTCCACAAAGCTCAGAATTCTTTGTTTAATTATTACTACTATTTCACTAACACCATGCTTTTATAAGGTCTTATAAACATACCAAAACCCTGGTTTATTTGGGTTTAAATCTGATCTCAAGCAGTGTAAGACACAGCAAAGCTTCCTATCAACTCTGGTATGAATCTCCACATATTTTTTGCACTGCTGTGAAAAAACTCATTTAGAATCTCAAGAAGGCTAAATCAGCACAAGTTTCTCCTGAAAATCAGCAACAATTCTGATGGGAGCTATACAACCCAATAGAGTTATTTGGATAGTATGTCCAACTTGCTAAATGTAAAGATTACATTAAGGTTGGAAACACTTCATGTTGAGAAATGTTAAGAATCAGGCTTCCTTTAATGAGCCTTTAATTGCATTACTCCAGAAAAAAACTGGTACTGGGTACAGAGGAGCACAAGTCTTGCAGAGCTCCAGCATCACATGATCCCAACCAATAGAGATGTGATAAGGAGGATGTCATGGTGACTCTTGAGCTCTGCCCTGTGGAACCATGCTCTCCACTGGGTCTTGCCACAATGGTTTCATAGAATGGTAAATAATTTTTTTTTTAAATGTTCACAGACAGAAAACTGGCATCTGATTTACAGAAATGCTGCATTCTCATAGCTGTAAGCTGTAGCTGAAATCTCTGGAGCTGTGCTCTGAATACTTAAAAATTCAAAGTACTCTAAAAAAATGACATCCTTGGTGTTCCTCGTCAGTCATCCCTAAAGTGTTCTTAAGTTCTGTCAGATTTGTCTGTCCTTAGATAAAATTGGCTTAATATTACTGCACTTCCCACAGGTATTCTTCAGATAAATTCCCTGGTGTTTGTCAAGAGCTCATAGGCAGCCGGGATACCCTCACAGAAAGTCACTGAGGATGCTGTATCTAGGATCAAGTATTGAATGGCACAGAGAGAAAAAATATTGACTAATTGCATTCTCAGAAAGAGGCACAGGTCCTAAAGGAGAAACAGTGGCTGACACAGAGATTACAAGCAATGTATTTTGGCAGCCACGGATGAACCAAGTGACCACAGCAATTTTGCAATCTCAGTTCCAGCATTTTGTAATTTGTAAGTGCTCATCTTCATAATCAGAGGCTGCTACAGAGGTGATACAGACATAATAGTCACAGTTAATTTGTAAAATTACACACCCCATTATGGGACTGACCCTCCTGCCTTGCATCATCATCATCAGATTCCCAGCCCGAGTGTTTTCCTAGAAAAGCTCCTAGAGAGGCTCCTGAGACACAAAGTTGTTGCCCTCTATGCAGGCCAGGCCCTCAGAAAGCCAAAGACATGTTCTCTGCCCCTGTTCTCATCGTGTGCTGGCAACAAAAATGGAGAGTTAGGAACCCAGGGATTTCAAATGCTGGAAAGGAGGCGGCTGGAACACACACTTATTTTTCTGCTGCTTGGGATTTGTCTAAAGCAAATCAAGAAAACAGTATTAAGTCATCCCTGACACCAGGATGAATCTTCCTTTGAAATCCAAAGCCTACTCCAAAGCATGCCCTTTACGCAGTTTCTTAAAAACAACAGTTAAAAACTCTTTCTTTGCTGCTAATAGGATAAACAATGTTATCCACAAATGAAGCAGGATTTCTTTCTTTTTAATTCAGCCGGAGGCAAACTGCCAACATGAAAATTTTCAGCTCAGTTAATCAGAGTTTAGAAAAAAACTACAAACAATGGAAGAAAGTTTTTTAATGGCAAATGGCAACGAACTTATATTCCAGTAGAGCTTTCAATTTGCTCTATAAGTATTCTACTGTTGGGGCATAAATTTTAAGAACCCAAGATTTCAGTTCCAACAGGAGAAGACATTTCAGTGCAGGGAACAGACACTGGGCTGAGAATCAGGATGTACAGATTTTGTTGTTTGTCCTGCTAGCTGCTAATCTGGTCCAGTGGTTTAGAGCAAATCCTTACACTTTACCTTTTTCTCTGCACTCCTCTTTGTCATTTCTAGTCGGGTTTTAAGCTCTTCAGGACAAAGACCGTCTCTTACTAATTTTGTACACCAACACCCACAGTGGTCCTCTGCAGATTCCATAGGCATTACCACAATATATGCATTACAGTGACCTTTATATTTCATTTCTGATTTTAAAAACTCTGATAATAACAAACAAGAGAAATGCAATACACTGTGCTTCCATTGGCTACACGCCCTATGATTCCTGATGGTAACAAATGTTTATTTGCCCTCTTATTTTTGCCTGTTTTCATCTCTGGAACAGAAGAACATCTTAAGTATTCCCAACTGATGCAGGACAACAGCAGACTGAGCCTTTCCTGCCTGGGGAACAGGTATCTCATCCCTTTATCCTAAATCTGGAGACACTGCAGACCCACTACAGCACTCCTGGGCCATGGGTTCTGTCTGAAAGGGCACCAAATGGCAGGCACAGCTCAGAGGCAACAGGCGAAAGAAAACATCTCTATTTGATATTGTGCTTGGGCACACAGAACAGGCAGCCAAGGGTGGAGGAGTTGGCAGCTCACTCTCCTTAATAAGCAGTGCAGACAAATGTTAGCACACATCACCGAGCCCTGGGTCATTCCATAAGGATTCCTCGGCCGCAAGCCCTCACAGAACAGACTCCTGGATCAATGACACTTAGCGTTGCTTCCTACTGAGCAGCCCACACTGGTGCACCTTTACCTTGCTAAAGCACTGCAAATGGACTGAATTGTAGCTGTAATTAAGCATTTGTGCTTTAGGGAGAAAAATATTAGTAGATCCAGCTCATACCTGCTCCGGGGGAGGAAGGCTCAAACATACTGGATGTATCACTGCAAGTGTTGGAAGCTTGCTCTGAGAGCTTCTTTTTGGCACTTCCATCTGCTGACTTATGAGACTTCTTCTTATTCTTCACCAGGATTTTGTACATTAAATCCATAGGGCTTGGGAGAGGAACCCCAGCTTCCAGCTTACGGGAAAGGGAAGAGAGATTTGTTAGAACAACAGCAGAAAAAAGCCCGTGGCAGTTTCTTAGGGCCCACATGCCACAAGATAGTTCTGTAACCTCTGTAAGCCCTGTTAAAATGAAATGGATTTTGCACAAGAGGCCATGTCAACATTAAAGGAAACAGGGCTACTGAGGGCACTTAAGAAGAAAAATGCTTTATGAAATGCCTGCAGTAATAACCAAAATAAGTATTAGCTCAAATATGAGAGTCTACACTGTAAAAATGGCAGCTATGAGGACCAATTGCATTTAGAAGATCACAATTCCCTGTATCAGGGCAGTCTCTGCATCAGAAATGATGCTTAAGTCACCAACAGCTCATGTTGTTTAACTCCCTCCATTAAACTGTTTCGAAAGAAGAATGAGACAGGACCAAAACACTTAAATAAAAATTCACACAGATGTTTGTGATCTGATAAACACCGAGCCACATTACCGGGTATTTTTCCAATGGATCCATAAGCAGTGCATCTCCAAATATTAATCTGCAGTACTCTGCCATTTTTGCCTGTTGTTTAGGGCTAAAGGGAAGAAAAGAAAGAAATTAGTTCTACTAATGCTACAGAGTGAAAGCAGCAGTAATGGAATATCTAATAGAACTAATAGCTCTAAACTACATATAATTTCCTGATCCAATTGCTGTGAATTTTTCAGTGAGACCTAGATACATCATGCAATTATTTCAATTCCTCTGATAGAGTTATCAAAAGAATCATACATGAAGCAAAGCACTGATCAATTGAGTAACAGTGAAATAATCATAATATGAATTTGCCTCTTTCAGGCAACATTTTTAGTCAAAGTTTAAATATTTTCCCGCTTATGTTACTTTATACACATGCCTGGCATTTTTTGTACACTACAGCAGTTTTCATGACATCCTCTAGAAGAAAACTGAACCTCAGTAAACTCTACTTATAACCAATTTTCTCAAAGTGCGACCCAAGAATGAAATAATTCCCTGCGTATCCGTGATGGAAGCTTTAGGACTGAAGATAGGTTATATGGCTCAGAAATATTACTCCAATCATCTCAGAATGCAGCTCAGTACCAGAGTCACTGTCTAATTTTAGACGACTGTGTATTTTTGTTATATGTGCCTGTTTAAAATGCGTAACATCTGAGCTGAGGCATCGTTCAAAGTTTCTTTTTTAGACACTCTGTTGGGAAGTCTCGATTAAAGGACAGGTTTATATTGCTTAATATAACTTCCTCAGCGCCTGTTAATTAGGATCTGCATATCATGGAAAAGACAGGGATGGTATAAGCTGTTATGTTACCATGGAGCCACTTTTCATGACAAAATAGAGCTGGGTATATAAGAAAAAAAAAAAGTGCTCCTTTTTCTCTTGCAAACCAAGAGTTCAACCCCGGCTGTGTCCAGCTGGTCAGTGGTTACCAACTCCCAGGGTCAGCGTGGCCAAACCACAGCTGAGACAAAGGTTGGGTGGCATTTCAATCAGAAACTGTGATATCCTTGGGATCAGCATCCTGGATGCCCCCGGAAGCAGATATGGGGTGAAGCAGTCATTAGCTCAGTCACTGACAAAAAATATTGAGGGAGGCTTTAAATTATTCCCCAAAGCAAGTGCTGCATGCAGTTTAAATCCTGACAGCATTTCATTAATGCTGCCTTTTGCCCGCAGCCAGTTGTGCACACAAGCTAAAAGCCACTTTTAGCTGAGGATGAAAAATAAAGATGAAGACAAGCAAGGCAGCAGAACGAGGAAGCCACATGGGAGAAGGTGATGGAAGAGCAGATCGGGCTGGGACATTGTGTTGGATATTTCCAACCCTCAGCTCCCAAGGGAAATAAAGACACCTCACTCCAGCCAGCAGAGTGTGTATGTGCTATACATTCATGGGGCATTAGAGTGAGTTTTATTTCAGTCTTCTTCACCAGGGTGTATTTTGAACAGATCCATGCTCTTAGAACCCACAAAGTTCAAAGGACACCTCCCTGAATCAAAAGAGCACATTTATTGGAACCGTGGTAATTAGATGTGACGTCATCATTTCTAAATGGGCACAACTCCAAAAAGAACTCTCAACAGCAATCAAAAAAAAGAGCAAGAGTTAAATCTAATAAATTTCCAGCTACCACCAGAGCTAGAACAAATTCTTCTGATCTTCTGTGTTTAATTACATGTTTACCTCAAAGAGAGCACAGTGAGAACTTTCATTTTTGCAAACAAGAAAAATGTAATGCAACATTATGTTGGTCCAGCATGTAAATTCCAATGTCACTGCATCCCAGAGGCAGAACAAAGGAAAATTATGTGGAAAAACTAATAGCTTTTAACACTATAAAAAAAGCCCTAGAGGTAGTAAGCAAGGCCAAAGCAGGAAAATCTTGACATTATAGAACTACTTGTCTTTGTGAACTGGACTATATGTACAGGTGTTTTTAAAAGTTCCTAAGAGGGAATAAAAAATATTCAGGAGTAGCAGCATTTAACTGTGTGGTAGGTTTTTAGTGTTCTCTCTCTCTAATATATATATATATATATATATATATATATATATGTATGTATTGTTGCAAGAGAGAGATCATTAGTAATAGCAGATTACTTATCCCTATTAAAGTATTTTAGAAAGTTGGAATACCAGGTTCTTTTTATTTTCACTTCTTTCAAAATTATGAACCAGAGCAACAGATGAAACACCAAATTTTTTAAATCCACACGTTCCCCCAGTTGTGTTATGAAACAAAAACCAGCTATTTCTTGGTCTACATCTCCTGTTACTGGAAATTCTCTCAGCATTCATGTACTGCAGTGAAAATTGATTGTCTGAAAAGAGCTGACTTTATCTGCTTTATGATTTTCACCATGCAGACGTGGACAGGTAGCACACAGACTAATTATATATGCCCCCAAAACACGCCAGGGCAAGAGGACATAAAGTGGGGACATGATACCTGGAGATATGGAAATATAAAGAATATTAAGCATTTTTTTCATTATTGTATCACTTGTACTTTGTCTTACTGTGTTTGTATCATGCCTATTATGAAGTATAACCACAGAGGCTCTTTGGCTCTTTGGCACAACCACTGCTCCCAATATTACATTTTTACCACTTCTGCAGAGATACTTCCTCTGCATAAGACAAAGGCACAGATGCTTCCCAGAACAGTCTAAAACGATGTAAAGTGTAGGATGAAAAAGTGATAAAAATCCCCTTCATATTTAAAGCAACAATTCCAGCAAGAAACCAGCACTATGAATAAGTGTAATTAAATTTAATCTTGGAAGCAATCTTATATGGATACTGCTCAAGGATCACTTAACCTTTTTGCTATGTCATCAGTGCATTTCTAATTATAGAGTGTCTGCTTTCAGATTTGCAGATTGCTTATCGTCTTGCAAGCCCCATTTCAAACGTCAAGGTCTTCTTGAGGTCTTTGCAACATTTTCAGGGCACTTTTCTATTTTTTCACAGAACCACATCTTTTTTTAGTAGTCTTTTTTTTTTCAGTGTGCATGTTTTGACTTCAATATAAATGACGGCACACATAATATTTTATGTCGTCTAAAAGTTCGATGCTTGCCTCTTTATCTTAACTTTTTATTGCATATAAACAGGCAAGAAAGAATACACTTATAGGGGAGTTATAGCAAGGAAAATAAAAATTCTTCATGTGCTATAAAGATATTGGAGAAGAGCCCTTCTAGGAAACACATCAAAGGAAAGCAAATGAGATGATTTACACAATGTGCTAATAAGTGATTTTTTCCCCCCAGGTGGATAAAAAGTGTCAAAAATATTCTCATGAACATAAACCAGAAGCAAGAAAAATTGCATTTTAAGTCCAGTGGTGATTAACACTGCCATATCTGTGGTGGTGACTTGAAACTTATTTACCTCTGATAATTGCAGTGTATTTAAAAGACATGAATACAGAACACAGATTAAAACTATTTTTTGGCTTAAGCCAATGCCAAAATTTCAAGGGGACCAGAATTTCACAGATGACTCTTGCAACTTGAAAACCAGAAAAAATATTTGGTCACCCAGAAGTAGGAATTGATGAAAGAGGACTTGTTTGACAGCAATTCTGTAAAAACATAAGCACTTTTTGTTAACATTTAGGGCAAAGTCCATCTTTAAGATCTACGAGAAAAACAATGTTCCAAGTAAATGAAAAGACAAAAGAAGCATTCCATGAAATTAGGTGAAGAATTCTGTGAGTGGCAGGACTAATTGCAGATTTCTCTAGCAACTAGTGAAGGAATGAAGGGATAATTGTAGCAGTTTGTAAAATAACTAGAAATTATTTTCAGCCAAAGCAAAATCAGAAAACACACACATTAAATCTGATTATTTACTATAGCAGAAAATAATAACTGGCATTAAAGCCTCAGAACAAGAAAATATTTGGTATTGGTTTTGCAAATTTGCTTTCCTAAAAACCTATGTCTTAGCAATGTATGGAAAAGGATATCAAAGAATACACACAGGGTTAATTCATTATTCCAGGGCTGGAGATTTCTGGAGAGAAAGGTCCAATGGTTTCTGCAAAGACCAGAGTAATGCAGCAGGAACTCTGTTCCCTTTTGGTCCCATTCCTGCAGTATCACACTGCCTTTAATTCTGACAGCGTTTCATCTTATAGTTTTAAAGCCACTTTTGTACATAACTTACATCTGACAGCAGTTTATTTTAGAAATCTTTTTACTTCTTTACCTTCCTAAAATAGAACAGATCACCCTGGAATAGTTGAAGATTTAAGTCCTAATGACTTTAAAGGAAGAAAAATGTAACCCTTGTGGTTAAAATAATTTAGCTGTTGTTTTTTTCTCTGCCTTATAGTAACACAGTGAACGTGTATTTCAACAAACCCAGAAGAATGAATACAAAATATAACACATTCAAGAAGGATGGTTCAGATCTTTCCTAAAGGTCACAGGTTGCATTTGGAAGCACTGTGAGTTAAAACCTGCAGGAGTAGGTGAGTAATAGCAGGTCCAAAGAGACACAATGTACACCAAAAAGAAATGAGTGAGGGAGCTGATTAAAGAAGGAAATTAAACACAGCATCTGTGTGGTCTTTCAGAGGAAGACAAGAATAAACAGGATTGAAGAGGTAGCTCTTTGAATCATAACCATTTGGCCTCTAAATGTGTGCAGAGCAAATACAGATCTGCCCACAAAAGATAAATTTATACTCTGAGGTATACAGGGAGTGGAACTCAGCTCTCGGATTTTAAACTTTTCTACCTACATAATTTTTGATCAGTATTGTCACATCTGTTGTTAAAAAACATTCTTACATAGCTTCTTCTACCAGTTCCTTCCCTTATGACGAGAATGTTCTTCCTAAAACAATGGAAAAGCAGTTAGCCCTCACCCTTTTCCTCTTTCAGAAACCAAAGTGCCAACATCTTTTCTGATTTGTATTAAAACACTCATAGCTGCCCCTGAGAGGATTTTTATTTCACATTTAAAAAACAAAAGGAACAAGTTTCTAAGTCCAAACTGGCCCCAGAAGTGTTGGAAATATTTACACAGCAAAAAAACACAAAAGGGGAAAAGGCAATTCAAGTTAAGGCACATGTTGTGTGTCAGTGTCACCCCACTTTGAACCATGTGGTCTCTGCTTTCAAAACCAAAATTAATGTCAAAAAAAAAAAAAGGAAAATCTGAACTATAATAATAAAATAGATCACTGGGACAAAGCTAGAAGTGTTCTCATTTATTTTTTCTTTCCTTACACAGAAAAAATTGTCCTTTCTTTGTAACTAAAAAGAAGAAAATGAAATAAACTTATGCAAACTGTTATTTTTTTTGGCAGAAATGAGCAGTTCCTGGCCATCCACACCACCTATTTTGCAATCCTAGAAGTCCATGGTTCTGGCCTCTACTTCTGACATGAGATACAGACCGAATCCAGTGCTCAGAATAGGGTCACAAGCAGGTGAAATACTGCCTCGTTTTCTTTGGAGTATTGCTGCATTCCAGCAGGGCATACTGAGACTAAAACGTTAACAAAATACCTCTCACAATCAAACAAAAGGTCTCATACAAAAGGTTCTAATTCAGGAAGGGTTTCAGGAACATGCCCAATTCATTCTGATCATCTCGGTTACTTAGGCTGATACAAGTTTATTTTGGGTAAGAGCTGCTGTTTCTGTCATACAATAAAACTGTCACAAATGCATACACAATTTCATGCCTAGACCTTATAAAAAATGAAACATCACACAAGAAAATGTGGTAATTACTTACGAATCCACATGATTTTCAAAGGAAAGGAGGATTGGAAAGGGCGATGTCTTAAATGCGCATTCAGCAATAGCTTCTATTACTTCCTAAAGAATCAAGATAAATACAGTCACAAATTTCCATCTCTGAAGAAACAGCTTTTTAGTCTCTGAAGACAGAAAAGACCCAATGAGCTCTGAAATCATTCCCTGAGATCAGATCTTTCATCCTAAACACCCCGGAAAGCTCTGGATGCGCTTTTGTCACAAGCAAATTTTTCTACCTGAACTATAATCAAATCTCCAAAACGTCTGATGAGTTTCAAGCACCACATTTCTCAAGAAATGACTTATGTCTGCCAAAATCAATAGTTTAAATGTAAAGCTTGGGGTTTGTGTGGAGTTGTGCCATGCCTGAAGCTATAGCTTTCATGTGCTATTCTGTGCAATAATAAATGTGCTCTGACAAAGGCACATCTTCTAAACATCCTCAGCACATGCACGTATCCATAAAATCCATAGTTACTCTGACTCACACATTTTAGTTCCCTCTTTTTTTTTGATGACAGAAATCCCTTTGAGGCAAAAGAAAGGAAAAAAGAAATCTTTACTCAATTAAAACAGTTGGCTGTGTAGTAATTATCAGAGGACTCAGAACCTGAAACTTCAGTAAAGTTTCCTTTCAGCTCTGACAGAAAATGTAAATCCAGGAAAAATTAATTTGATAGCACTGATTTTAGTGGGGTGCACAATAAATGCACTCATTGTTACAAATTATGAAATGTTTCCCTCTTGGAACACAGATCTCTTTCCAAAAGAACATATACAACACTGAAAACTTTCCATACACATTGCTGGCAGACTCTGGAGTTTCTAAGAACCCACAAGTCTCTGCCCTCCCAAATCATAAGGATGACTAAACCCCAAAAGACTTATTTATTTTAAACAAGCTTTCTCTGGGGATTCCTTTTGTTCATTTTCTGTACTTTTAGAGGCTCTATTGAGAAGCACAACAGTAAGAAATCCACTTCCTAAACCAAAAGCTGAGCTTCTGGTACGTTCTTCTGGCACATTTTCAACTACCTTCCCAACTGCAAAAGGGGATGGAATCCTGCATGCGTGGGGAAAATAACCTGGAAGAGTAGAATCAGGATTCCACTGCTGAAATCTGAGGATGAAAAGCTCAGACACAGGTTCAGTGGAGAAAGATGTAGGTAAAGTCAAATGCTCCACTGGCAGGTTCCATACTTTGCTCCAGCTGCAGAGTGACTCACCTGGAGCAGGTCTCCAAGGTGTGTATGTAAGTACACACACACACACAGAGATTCCTTGTTATGGAAGGACATATATGGATGGCTGTTCCTTATAGGATCTCACCCTGGCAGCAGCTCACAATCCTCAGCTGAGAAAAGCCTTACGGATTTCCGTGTGTCATGAAGCCAGGGGAAAACCGAGGAAGCCAAACCCCCAGGAACATAAGGATGGGGAGAGTACATTACTGCTGCCTCTGCACTTCAGGACGTCTGTCTGAGGCTGTGAAAGCCGGCAGACTGAGCAGAATCCTCGTGTGCCGTGGCCACGCCAAGAGTGTGAGCTGATAAATGATTCAGCATTACACACATGGATTGATTCTCACACTCCTGACACATTATTTCACTGCCATTTTGCTCCTCCCCAGCCAAGCACCATACTTTGAGTGTTGAGAAGAAATCAGCAGTCGAGATGTTTTTTTTCATTTTTCTGTGTGGAGAAAAAAATGCCTGGCCTGAAATGACCGATAAAATACTCCTGAGTAGGTTTAAAATACCTTCCAATATCTCTCCTGCCAGCACAATGCCAAGGGTTGAACATCTAAATATCCAGGGATAATCCTTGTTCTTCCTAATGATCCTTTTAAAAATCAGATTAACTTTGTTTTAAATTCCTGCTCATGACCAAAGCAGTCGAGAGCCATCTTCCTTAATTAAAGGGCTTCCAGCAATCAAACCTTACGCCTATAAACATAATTGGCTGCACATAAACATAACTGGAAAGCTAATAACAAACGTGCAAAAAGGTTGTTTTACGTGCTTCTGTGATTAACTCAATCATAGAAGAATTAGAGAAAACAAATTAGAAAAAAAAAGGAGTGTTCTGGTACAAGTGAAATTTGGTGTTCTGTCTGTGGCAGTACTGTTTGTTTTTTTTTCCTAAAGGAAGGCACTAGAAGACAAAAAACCCACCCCAACAACTCAAGTGTGGGAGACATCTCTTTGTAGCTGCTACAGAAGCCACACTTACTCCCTGTAACATAACCAAAGTCAGTAATGAACATTTTTCCATGTATTCTTGCACACAGCTAAGTCTAGAAATGTATTTCCATGGTGAGTTAGTGTCTCAAATGAAAAATAATTATTTCTTTACACTTCAAAAATTATTTCCTGATGTATCATTATAAGCTGTGCTGACTACCAATCCTAATATTACAGGAAAACACCTTCATGGTGCTCCTTTATCACCTTGGATCAAAAACATCTTTAAGAATAATAACAAGATAACAATTTAAGGTTATTGCTAAGGGTATAGTACTACCTTCTACTATAGAAAAAGGAAATGGTAGGTGAAATTCAGTAATGCAGATGACATGTTTAGGGTTTGAATGGCACAAATATCCCCTCAAAATCTCCAAAGATACTAATTTTTCTTTTTCACCCTCCAGTGCTTTGGATTTGATCCCAAGTATCAGGGATAAGGACAACATTGCATACATTTATTAATCTTTTTTAATCGTGAATATAATGCTGAGTGTGTGGGTCCTGTGGATGCAACCTGCCCATCTGGGCATGAGCAGCATATTCTCTGCACACAGGAATTTAAAGGCTTGCAGATTGCTGAGATTCCCATGACAGCTGCCACTTCCTGCCTCATTTCAGCACTTTTGTGTCCCACTTCCAGTGACCAGGCAGAGAAGAGGAAAAGAGTGAACTGATGCTTTGGTTATTGCTGTTCAAATCCTGTGGCCTTCAGCTCCTATCTCCTCCTCCCTGCTGCATCCTATAGAGCTTTGTAACCCAAACCAGTCGTTTCCCTTCGCACCCCCATTTGTCACTGTGCAAAACCAGTTGTGGTGGCAGTGCCTGGTCCTTCAGCCCTGTCTGGGGCCTGGCCTGCTCCTCTCCCTGTGAGATCTGCTGCAGGGACGTGCACAGGAGCACGGACCTGGGCACGGGGCCCAGACCCCAGATGGCACTGGTATCACACCACATAATCCCTTTTCCTCAGACTGCCACAACCACCAGGAACCTCTCCCCATGCAAGGTCCAAATACTGCAACTCTTCTCTTCCAATAACTTTGCAGGTGCTCTGAAATCTCCTCTTACATCACCTCTTTGCCCTCACATTTCCGCCCCTCCCACCTTTGCAGCGATGCATCTGTGATGGTTTTCCATGGAAAGAACCCTCCCCAGCCAAAGCCAAGTGCAGCAGCGTGCTGCAGTGCTGTAC
This sequence comes from Ptilonorhynchus violaceus, assembly GCA_013397565.1. Classification (NCBI taxonomy): domain Eukaryota; kingdom Metazoa; phylum Chordata; class Aves; order Passeriformes; family Ptilonorhynchidae; genus Ptilonorhynchus; species Ptilonorhynchus violaceus. The sequence goes on along the minus strand of VZRJ01004786.1, from coordinate 717,953 downwards.
CTTGAAGGAGATCTCAGTTGTCATGGTGAATCCATGAGTGATGACCGGCTCCTCCTCCGCTGTCCGTCCTTTCCAGCAGTCCAGCTCCACACAGCGGCAGCCTGACAGGAGCACTTGCCGGTACATCTCCACCGAGGAGTTGCCAGCCAGCTGCCCAGCTGGGACAAGACACAAAAAAGGGAAGTCATTTTGGGCCTCAGGAATAGATACAACTGATCTAACAATAATTAGAGTTAACAGCAGCTTTTACCCTCGGCCAAGAGGAACAACACTTCAAGGAATGCGAAAAGCATAAGAACGCAGCGGAAATGACTGGCAGAGTCAATGTCGTGGTTTGGATTCTGCCCTCAGTCAAACAGAGAAATAACCCAACTGAGGCCAGCTTAAAAGCTTCTGATAGGCAGCATCAAATACATGAAACAAAATAATAATAATAAAAGCTGAGTTCTACAAGATTTTGCTATCCCTTGACAAGCAATGTGAAATTCAGAGGCGACTCAGGACACCAAGACCACATTTTCTCACAACATGCAACACAGTTTAGTACAAGATGAAACAAACCTCCTGCAGTCACTAATGGTACCATTATTAGGTCTCAAATCAATATTTAATATATGAACCACTGCACTGAGCTGGTCAGTTAAATTTCCTAATGTGATACTGCATTATGTAGGGAGAAATGCAATAAAACTGTCCTTTTCCAATAACGAGATAATATAAATCTAAAAACTAAGAAGGAAGTATTAAAAAAACACACCAAAAAAAATCCCCAACCCAACAAAGAAGTCCAGTTGGATTCAGGGAAAGATATTCAGCCAGGGTGTCTTCATCTGCTGCAAGGTTTGATTCCAGTCATGTGGTTACAAATTTCTTGCAGCAGAGAGGTAACAATAATGGAAGCACAGCTTAGTGCTCCTTTTAGATGTGAAGAAAATGGATGCAGTTTCCTGCTTTCTAGCAGACTTCCTGAGAAGATCTCGGATTTCTTGAAGGGAATTAATTTTCTTTTTAAGGAGTGAGTGAGTTCATTTACACTGAAGATTCTTTGCTGAGGGGAGACATATAAATACTTCACCTAGACTGGCATATAATATAATGCAGATTACTCTAATCCTCATTTTATTGTCTCCGTGTTTCTGTGTTTAGGTTTTATGCTGAGAAATACACATTTTGGGATTTGCTTCACAAATTGGCATTGTCTGCTTCGGCTCTGTTTTTACCTTCTACTAAAAACTAACAAAATCCCTTCTTATTTGAAAATTCCTGTTTACAATTTCTGTCTGATACACCAGCTGGAGCAATCATACTCACTCCACACAAGGCAGTAACATTACTCCTGTTGAAATCCATAATAATTCTCAGGTCCTGCTGGAACCAATGAGAAATACCTGCTAATAACAGAAGAAATTGGCCAGTGCTGGAAAGCTCTGAAAATCCGAATGGAGTCAGCAAACTGACAACGTCTCTTTTTTTTGAACTTAGCTTTTTTTTGTGTGTTTCACCTTTGATTATGGCAGAGTATCTTTACTCACACTAAAGCCTTTTTGGTGCAGTTCCAGTGTCTGGGTTAAGTAGTGGCTCTTTTTCTTTGCAGGATGCAAACAAGCATAAGCACGGATCAGGGAACAACAACACACATTTCCATGTACTCATCCCTAAGCCTCTCCTTATGAAATCTTGGCTCTCGTTACATGGATCCACTGAACTCTACTGCCTAAACCCCCACATTCACTTAGAAAACTGTTCTAATGTTGTCTTTCTTTTCCCTCAGAGTATTTTGAATTTGGATTAGCAAACTATTCTCTGATTAACAAACTCTGCTTCCTGAGAGACTCCTGGTCATTATGATTGCTAAGTGGTTTGGGCTACAAGGTCCTTAGCCTTCAAAAGTGCTTAAGTAAATCATGACATGCATCACTTGCCATATGACACTTCCCACACTACCTTATTAATAAGGCTCAGATGCTGTGGAAGGATTCCTGCAAAGGATAAGAGGATATTCAACCTCCAAACCATACAATCTTCAGAAAGACTCCCAGTGAGAGTGTGAAATGCTAGCACATGTTTTAATAGTCCCAACAGCTTGTTTTTCTGAAATACAGAATATGAGGAATGTTCCCTCAAATGTTTTTTGCATATATTATTTAGAAATTTCTATTGTGTGAGTCTCTATTTGCATTTATTGTAAAATACCGCTTTTGCATTCTAAAATGTGACAATACAGACAATAAAGGGAACACTTCCAGTATATTTTTAATAGCCTGAGTACAGATCAACTTTTTAATACTGGAAATTGAAAGCATTATGTCTACAGTAATACCATACATAACATTTGCATCCCATCACCCTATATGGGTTAAGGAGAAATGGATTTTGACAAAAATTCACTTTTCTGAAAATTATAATTGGCCAAAGGATACCTGACAGGATACTATGCCAAATGAGCCAGTGCTGATTGATACAAGCTGAGGATATGGCCCATGTTTCCCCACAAAGAGCAGTTCTACCCTTCTATAACTCTGAGCTGCTAATTTCTTAGCAGCAGTATTCTTGTTGGATTCATCCACCACCATTTTTCCAAGTGAAAGTTATTTCCAATAAACGGACTTATAACATGGTTGCCATTTTAAGATACGTTTCCTCCCCGAACTGGGTGATACTTGGATCCAAGTATTTGGAATCACCTGACTCTTCACTACTGTAGAAACAGAGGCTGCTTCTGCCCCTCTCCCACACCATGGCACCACCTTCTCCCAGCATGAAGTGCCTGTATCCTTCCTTTGCTGAATCTCCTTTCTCCAGGCGAGTCCTGGAGAAGCAATCAGTTCTCCGGATCAACTCCTGCAGTTTGCAGTGTCCAAACTCAGAGCCCCAAACTGCTGGAGCCTGGCTCCTGACTCCAGCAGCCACACAAGGTGCTGCCAGCTGAGGTTTTTTTTAGACACAGCACATTTATCTGAATTTATTTTCCTCCTGAGCTATTTCACCATGCACAGGACAAGCAGATTAGACCCCACACTGTGACATATTCTGCTCCTGCTTGTGTGTCAGTCAAAACCAGGCTCTCAGCCTTGGCTGTAATTTTTAACACATTACACTGGGCCGGAGCAGGATGTGTGGCCAGCAGCAGGAAGGTATCATCCAGCTTTCCCTCCCTTCCATATGGTGCTGTCAGCTTGGAAGCTGTGAAGACACTGTTTTGGAGGCACTGGAGCAAAGAAGGTTTCAAGTAAGTGCTGAATGCAGCAAATAAGCAGCACCAGTCAGGACTGAGGATTTGATGGGAACAGAAAAGCTGGAGGATGGTAGATGAGAGGTCACAGCAGCAATAGAGAAGAGAACATACCCCTCATGAGACATTTTTTCTAGAAACAACTGAAATACCGGATTGGAAGCAGGGAAGCAGATGCTGAGGGTGAATGGGATAGTCCCACATTGGCTACATGTGCTCAGCTGATAGCTCTGCAGCCTACTGCTGATATTATTTTTCCTTTTAGCCAAAACACATGGTTAAAGGCTGGTGATTTTCCTATTTTGCATTTCACATATAGAGCAGCAAGCTGCACAGCCATCAAAGCATGCAAGGCTGAGTATGAAATGTGATCATTTGTCTGACTTTTGGGTGCTGCTGAAAGAAATGTTGCAAAGTCACTCCCCACTGTGACCACAGCAGAAACCTGAGGTGAGATACCAGAAAAAAGCAGGGTTGCACTTTAACGACTCAAAGGAGTAAAGATATAAAGATGGTACCAGTGATAAAAAAAGACGAGACAGTAAAAAAAAGTTTCCAAAAGATGACATTTCTCTAAGTTAGCCTAGGTTCACAATAAATCACTTCTTCATGGATTTTTACCTTTGTTCTTAAAACTTACATTTCCCTAAGAAAAAGAAAGCAGTAACACTTCTAAATAAATAATCAGGACTTGATGTACTGCCAAGGGTTTCTACTAAAGGCTAGGAAAATGATCAGCATAATTAAAAATAAATTCAGAGTGTGCACATGTTTCTTTTTATGTTATAATGTTGTTTCTTTGTGCATGCTTTTTCTGGGTTAAAAAAACTAACAAAGGGAGAGAGATAATTGGTAGGGCATTAAGCATAGTAATCATAAAGTATTGCCAGACTGAATGTTTTTCTTATTGTCCTGATAATTATTACATGACTAGTTGTTTTTTCACAGCTTCAATGAGGGCAAAGGTGCTTCCAAAGCTTCCCTTCCAAAGCCATGAGCACTTGAGCAGATCCTTCAAACTCTCCTTGGGAAAAAGAATAGCCTGCCACCATTAATTTTATTAATTTTACTTCCTTGTTGGAAGAAAGCAAATGGGAATGTGATTGCTGTATCTGATCTAGGCTCAGAGCAGAATCCAAGGCTGTCAGTTTTGGTAATGCACAGATAAAAATCAAATCATTAATCCCATTGTCGGCCAGCTGCCACACATTTACTGAACATAATGAACCCACTAAAAGGGAAGGGCTTGTGTTTCGTGCCTGTAAATGTGAAAACATGCACTCTGAAAAGGAATTTTTCTGAAAGAGTTTCCAACTTCTTTTGCACTATCCCGAGTTTACTCTGATTTACTCCCCCCTGTTTACTAAGCTAGGAATATTATGTCAAATTAAGACTGAAGATCGTATTTCTAAATACAGCCTCAGAAGTTACTTAGGAATGCAGGCAAAGAAACTGTAGATGCAATCTGAGATGATTTGCAGACTTTCACACACAAGTCAAAGAAAATTTAGCAAGTGTCAAGGTAAATAATTAAACATGTGAGGTCACTTGTAGAGCAGTTTAAAAAACTTAGAGTAAGTTGGACTAATCATGAATTCCCATCCTTAATTGTTTGGTTTTTGGCTTCTGTGCCTCTAGACCTTTGGAACACACCTCTGTCCTAACCAGCCCTGATAAAAATCTGTGGTATGAAACTGGCTATAAATTCCTGCTGGTAGAGGGGAGAGCAGTGTTTTATCTCTTCATATCAACTTTAAACTGCATCGTCTTTAAACCTCCCGCGGGCCTGTGCTGCTCATATTTGTACAACAGCTTTACTGTTTTCCTCCAGAATATCTGGATAAAGCTGCAGCATTTGGCTTAAGCACCAACTAATCCTCAGTGACAGAACAAAGTCCATACTGGAGGTAAGAAATCTGCAAAGTATCATAGTTAAAAATTGCTTTTGCTTCGGCCATGTCTTCACTGACCAAAGAGCATAAATTTCTGCATATTGGAATCATAACTTAAAAGCGGCCACACTGATTTTCGTTTCTTTTAATTCAGAGAAAGAAAATAGCTGTCAAAACAAATACTTATATGACAAGTCCTAGCACAAAACACATTTTACAGCCCAGATATAAACCCTTGAAAAATGGTGTCTAATGGAAACAATGACAGTCCATTCACTCTGTGAAAGCACGCAAAGGTGCTGTAGAAAGAGCTATAACAAACATAAAGCAGATGAAAATAACTCCCATGAGGTCTGTTTAAACTGGGCATAACCACTGCCTGGCTTTGTTTATGTTTTGGCATACTGGCATTCTGAAGGAGTTGGTCAGTTAAGGCCAGTGTGTCTTTAATAACATTAAAAAGCCTACATTACTCATAAGCCACACTTTTAGTACTTAGTGTAGAATTCTTTTTTTTATTTAACATAATGCTAAGTCATTGGCAAACATGACAAGACAAAGCAAACATCAAATCAAACAGAACTCCCTGTGCACATCTGCTTGTCAAAAATGTTTGTTCCTATATAAACTAAACGAAAATACTAAATTTACAATTATTTTCTCACAAGTTAACAGCATCTTGGACTAAAAAACGAGTGCCAAAACCTGAATTCCTCAACTGCCTTAGCTTTTTCTGAGTCTTAAAGCATTGTTGACTTTGCTATGCAAACAGTACAGTCCAGACTGTAACTCTAATTAGCAGGAGCTTCTGGGTGCTCAGCCTTTTTAAAAACATGACAGTACCTAAAAGTATCAGCTCAGATATTAGATGTTGTCAGGGAACACATTTCCACTCCTTGCATACATGGACTGTCAGAAAGTTATGTGCCATGCTGGAACCTCCCTAATCTCTGAATCAAAGCAAATTTCATGGAGCTCAACAAACTGCCAGATTTAATGTTTAGGGGCAAATTTAGGAGCTACAGAGATGTTTCCCATATTCTGCTTTGCACACTTGCTTGGCTATCTTTGTTGTCATAAAAAGTACATTGTTCATTCTCCTCCCTAAAGACAGACCTTAATCTGGAATCCTATCTAAATTGCATGAAATGTTCCAGGGACTTCTGACCAGACTTTATCTGAACAATGCAACTGCTGCTCACCTGTCAATAAAAGTGTATTTGATGCAGTTGTGTATTTGATGATGTAGTTGTGTAGCAGCTACAACAAAAATCAAGTGCCACCCTTGCCTCCCTGAAGACTAAACTCCATCATCGTTTACTGCTGATGTTTTTAGTGTATTTTATGTCGCCACTATATGCTCAGAATTTTTGCAAGATAAGAAATTAGATCTCTCCAACACTGCTGTACCTGTGAGGTAGGTGTTGTGTGAGGAGTTGATGAAGTAGTGTGACAGTGGTTGAGACATATCCTCATTTAAATCCAGTTTCTCGGGTGGCACGACGCCGTTTTCTTCTCCACTCAGATAGCGCATGAATCCATCCACCGATATCTGTCCTGAGAGAAACAGACCCAGGGAGAGCACCAGTTAATTCCAGGTACAGATTTTGTGGCATGCAGATCAATTCAATACACACATACACAAAGGCACATGTGAAAGACCATATAAGCATCAGCCCTGCCTTCACCTAGTCATCCATATATTCTTGTGTTACTACTGCCTCAATTTCAGCCATACAAGTTGCAGGTAACACGTCCTTTTAGCTGTACCAAAGATAAATCATTTCATAATCAGTGTCTACAGAAAACCAAGGGCACAGGGGAATCAGAGTTACAGAGGGCTGTAAGAACAGAGAAAATAAATCCAAGCCTAGCAAGGAAAGGGGTCCTTTGGGGACAAAACAAAGCACACTTTCCTGAGGAAACCAAGAAACCTGCAGAGAGCCATAGACACAGGTAACTCTGACTCTTTTGAGTTTGGTTTGGTGTGTATATATGAATGCAATGAAACTGCAAAGCAAAACAAAACAAACTAAAGGAATTACCTTTCAAGTGGGAACTAAGCTTGGCTTTGTAATTTTTGGTTTTGTCTTCTAATTCATATCTCACTGGAGTGCCAGCATAAATGATCATTTCATATACTGCTGTCAAATTAGAAAGCTGAGCCCTATCCTCAGCTTAAATATCACCATTGATCTCAGTGGAGCTGTGCTTGAAGCAAAACATCAGGAGGAATTCTGCTGTCAAGCCTTCTGCATACAGTTGACTTTAGGGTGTTAATTTATACATTTAGACTAAAAAGAAATCCAGTAGTCTATAATTGAAGACTAATGCTTAATTGAAAAAATTTGAGATATTTTTCTTTGCCTGGTATTTTTTGTTATTTTGTCTAGATTCTATCTGTTGATTTACTCAACCACATAGCTTTAATCAATTCCCTACAGTAAAACAATAGCCTGCAGTAAAACAGATCTCCTGTATTTCTGAACTACATGCCTGGTGACTCCCAACAATGAGAATTTCTTACCTCTTGTCCCTAATCCAAAATATTCTGCATAGTCTGTTAAAGCAAAATCTCATTCACCTGACAATAATAGTGAAAAATTGAAGACTTCAGTTCTCCTCCTGACTCTGCTACTCTCTCCTTTTAGGCAATCCCTTTTTAAACTGAAACATATAAACTTAAACATATTTTTCTAGCATGTGAAAAAGCAACAGGCAACCCTGCATAACTATTTTTTTTTAAAGCTTGCAACCACATGATGCAAATATAGTATGTAAAGCATTCACTTAAAATCTGTGCTTGGACCTGAGGATTTGGCTTGTGATAAGAGAGGAAAAGACATAACAGTCTTAAGTGCACATCCTCATTTTCATAACAACCCAAGACTGGTGGCACTAAACAAACTTATTCAAATGACAAGAAATGCAGTGACAATACAGAGCAATGCAATTACCATTTATTCTTATGACAACAATTGTGAAATGGTTGGAAAGAAAACCAGCAAGTCCATCCACTATTTTAAGGCTGTAATCTGAGTGCAATCTTGTTAGGCTCCACAGCTGCTTTGTTATAGAGTAACTAATCATCCAGAGATAGAGGCCCATGTACTTTCCTTTCCACAAGGAAAAATGTAAGACGGCTAAAATTAGGGGAAAAAAACACCACTGAAGGTTTTTCATGAAACTAAAGACTTACAAACAACCTTTCTGCTGCTACCAGAGAAACACAATGAATGCCAACAGTACCAGGTGCTATAATGGAGTTAGCTTGACCTAAAATCCACCTAAGAGAACACTCTGCACCAAAGTTCACTGGGATACAGGCAGAGAATGTGGTGTGCATCCATACCAAGCAACATCATATAGGAAAAAAAATTAAGATCCAAACGGGATAGCTGCTACTTCCATTTCCAAAATTTTTGAGGTTCTCAAAGTGATCTCTGTGTTTAATCCTCAGAGTGTACCTGACAAGCAGGGTCCTTGCAGTCTTTGTTTTTCAAGGGGAGATGGTCCTTTCGTGCATTGCCACTGGTATTCCCATCAATCACAGCGAGCATTAGTCACACGAATAATTAGGCAGCTTCTGAGTTACACACTTGTCTGAGCTCACAGCTCTAGAATGCTATTTCCCCTATCACAATTAAGCAGTCAGCATTTCAGAAAGTGAAGCCATTTGCAAGTTCAATTACAGCCAATATTGCACCAGTGAGGGTTTGTGTGCGGAACGGAGATGGCAGATGTCAAAGGGGCTTTGTGTCCTGGATATTAAAGAGTAGATTGTTTGTGACCACTGTCAATGATATTCTGAGGCCAAGTGCAGTGAGGATGATCCTTGGTGGGCAGTCATTCAAAACACAATAGCCTCAATTTATTGGTAAGATTTGTTCTCTGGTTCCTTAAACATATTACAAATTTACCACAGACACTGGCAAGAAAAACATAATATGTGATCAGTTCTTTCCATTACAGCTGTCATCTTTTATCTTCAGATATGTAATAGAAAGACTTAATGATATGTTTAGATATAAAAATTTAGAGAAACAAGAGACACATAATGCAGAGACATGACAAATTCACATTTTTTCCTTTTTTTTTTTTTTGGCTTTTTGTATTAAAATTATCTGAGGCCTGAAACTTTGATAAAACTTCCAAAAATATCCAGTGTGCTTTATATATTTCAAATTATAATTGGCTTGTCTTTTTCACTCACCATTGCCATGTTAAATTTGATCTGATCTCTCTTCTTGAGATGGAAGCAGACCTTAAACTCACATCTGTGCAACCATAGCAGCAGCCATGACAGCAGCTACAGCCCTCAGCGAGACCCTTCTCTCCGAGGGGTTTGGAGTTTGCCAGCACAAGAAATTTATCTTTTTTTTTCCCTTCAAACATCTCTTCTCTAATTTAGTTGATTAATTACAATTTCCCTCCCTATGGGGTCACTCAGTAGTGCTGTATTAAAACACTTAAAACCAGCACAAACATAAAAATGTCTCCTTTTTGCTGAGGTATCTGAATGATTTAAACACTCAACAAAACTCACTCAGTGCCACTGAGACACCTCCCGCTGAGCAGGGCAAGAGCTCCTCATCCTCCTCCTCCTCCTCTCCCTCAGGCCTCTCCCTTTTCCCTTCTCACTTTGTCTTTTTTCCCCTTACACTTTGCACTTTTTTCCTCACAATTTGCACTATTTTCCTCTCTGCACTTCCCCCCCCACCACTTTGCACTTTTCCCCTCACTCTTTCCACTTTTCCTCCTCATATTTTGCACTTTCCCCCTCTCACTTTTTCCCTTCACATTTTGCACTTCTTCCCCTCACACTTTGCACTTTTCCTTCGGTTTGCATTCTTTCCCTTCACACGCTGACCTATTTCCCCTTACACTTTCCATTTTCCCCTCACATTTTGAAGTTTTCCCCTCACACTCTGCACTTTTCCTCTCATTGCACTTTCCCTCCCTTTGCACTTTTCCCCTCACTCTACACTTTCTCCCTCTCACACTTTGCCCTTTTCCCCCTCACACTTTGCCCTTTTATCCTTCACATTTCACACTTTTCCCCTCACTTTGCACTCTTTTCTGCACTTTTGCCCTTTTTCTCTCACACTCTGCACTTTTTTCCCCTCCCACTTTGCACTTTTCCCCTCACATTTTGCGCTTTTCCCCTCACACTTTGCATTTCTCCCCTCACACTCCGCACATTTTTTGACTTGATTCCCAAAGCACGCATACGTGGCCAGCTAGAGTTTGGTGCCAGCTGAGTAAATAACAGATCAATTTTAACGTTTTTACTGTGCATTGGAACAGGCCTGAAAAATACAAGAGCAAGTGTTGAGGAGAAACACAAAAGAGTCTAATGTATTCTTAGTCACAGACATTCCCAATACCTCAAAATTAGAAATGTGTAGCCGAACACTTGCGTAAAGATTACTTAAACTTGGATGTAACTCTAAAAATGTACCTGAATAAATAACTTTCATGAGCTGGAGGCACTGGAAAGTCAGAAAATGTCTCTATATGACCCTCTCTGTGTATTTATACACACGTGCAGAAAAGTGTGAAGCAGTTTCTCAGCAAGTGGTTCCACAGCACACCTCAAACTGCTGCTCCACAGAACCTGCCGAGTGGTGAAATTCATGCACAGATCAAAAAACAATCACCACATTGGCAACCAAGTGAAGTCAACCAAATTTGGCATTTTTTCATTAGAATTTGGTAGGAAGGAGAAGTAATTTCCTACTAGAAGAGGAATATGATGAGATTCTATTGAATTTCCTGACTGTGATCAGCTTCATTACATGAAACGTGAGAAGTGTTTGTGCAGCTTGATCTTTTTCTGCATCCCTGGCTCCACCTGCTCACTCCAAAATAGTTACAAGGGAAGGGGGAAAAAAAAAAAGCACAAATGAAGTGGCAACTTCTAAGCATTTCACAGTATTTCCTTATTAATTCCAGCTACATTTCCCCATACCTTTCAAGATCTATTACAATGGATCAAAGACAAGAATGTTCCTCGTTCAGAGAAAACCACATCAAAATGTAACTGTTGCTTTGTCCCCAGGTATCAAGGCTCTTTTCTGGTCAGCATTTGTAAGCTTTAAGTACAACAGAAGTCACTTCTGTTATCCCAGATCCTTTCTCTTGGAAGCAGCCTTGAGGAAAGTGACATACTGCTGGCAAACGATCCATTGAAAATTCACAAAATTTAGAGGGGTAATTAAGTGAATCCTCTCTTCTATGGTTCTCAGATCTTGTCAACACTCATCAATCAAAATGTTTTCTTCTGCAGTTTACGAGATCTGGAATATCCCCATTCCTAGGAAATGGTGTCCACAGATTTGCCATGAAGCAGGAATTCCAGGCAGCTGAAATGGTTGATAGGATAGAGTGTACTTCGTGAATATACTTCTCAGAGGCTCCTCCATTTGAAAACTTGCTGTTTTCAAACAAGGCTCTTGGTTGTCCCGTTTGACCAGATCCAGAGAGCCCAGCACATTTCTCCCATGGGGCCTGTGACAGTCCTTGTGCAGGGCCAGGGCAGACACAGGTGACAGCCTCATGTGATGCTGTTCTCACACAGTTTCCAGGGCTGGCAAACACACGGGCTGCTTTTGACACAGCAGCCCTTCTCCTGCTGCCTAGCGAGACACAGGTAACTCGACAAGATCCTGCTTTCCCAAGCCCTTTAGCAGCCAGCATGGCCAGCATGTGGAAATGCTCGTGTGTCCCTGGGAGCTTGCCAGCTCTTCAATTGGGAGACGTAAACAAACCCCTGCTCATTCAACATCTGCTAAGAGACATCAGGGTTCACAGTAGGGCCAAGCTTCCAAAAGAAGCTTCTCCCCGGTTCAGTGCCCTCTGCAGAGGCCCAGGATCAAGACCAAACCACTGGGAGTGCAGTAGTCCAGGGAAAAATATAAAAGTGCAGCTAACCCCGAGAACTTCTCAGCCCAGGTGTTTGGTCTAAACTTTATCCCCTTATTTTGGCAGGTACGATGGATTTTCAGCTACTTGAATTTCCCTGGGGTCTGGCAGCCTGCTCCTGGGAGCCTTCCAGACCTCTGGGCAAAGTCTTGGGACAGAAAACAAGAGAGGCACAACAGATAGCAGAAAAGACCACTTATGTGAACACTTTTCTTTGCAACTACAACATCAGCCTTTGCTTGTCCCTTAGAATTTGTGGATGTTTTGTATGACAAAATGTGCATTTGCTTGTACACAATCAACAAGTTTGGCCACATATCTTGAACATTTCTTTCTATATATTTGCAAACTTCATAGAGCTTTCCATTTGTTTACACCCGTGCTGTTACCCGCTCAGTTACAATGTGACCGGAAAGCACAATTGTGCCAAGAGATGTTATTAAAACAAAAAAGAAAACAAACAAAAAAGGTAGTGAGAGACAATTAATTGGCGCCTTGTATCTCCCAGTCAGCAGCACAGAATTACAATAGTATTTTGTCTGACAGTGAAATCAGGTCTATTCCAATGCAATCTGTAACAGTAATCACGTTCGCTGTAATCCCACACAACTGAGCAGTCCTCTCAACTCGAAGATTAGAATCTGACAAGTAAAGCGGATACTTGATAATCCAGTGAGAGATCTTTAAATCCCATCCCATTGGGAATTCTATCTCACAAAGCAGCACGGCAATTTACAGCTCATTAGGTATTAAAATTTCATGCACAGTGTGGAGTAGAATGCACATACCCCTGGTGTGTCTCGACACTGGGCACACATTAGCTCCTCTCTGCTTTCGAGCTCTGTGAGCCAGCAGAGAAGCTCACAAGGGTGAATTTACATAAAATTCACACTGTGTGGGATACAACACACCAGAGCTGCTCTGGTGACACTTGCAGCTCTTGCATCCAAGTGATTTGGGAAGTAATGCTGCAACCTGCTTGGCTTTCCCAGACTGAAAATGCCCCAACCCTACAACTGAGCTACTAGACCTTACCCCAAGAATGTCATGCTGCTTTGTTTTAGAAAAAACACTGAGGATGGTAAAGACTCTCAGGCCTCAGGTCAGGATCTGCAGATATATCAAAACATCAAAGTACCAACCAACACACCACATGCAGAAATCATCAGTTACTCCTCCATTTTAGCAGTTGTCCCAAGGATCAGTAAGGGCAAAAATTCATACTAGTCAGACAGTCTTATCAAATTAATAAGTAGACGAACAGAAATATATCTGAATTACTGCATCTGGATATTAGTGAAGCATTTAATGAAGTTTTAAATTCAAATTTTTCCTTATTGGAAAAACTAATCTGTAAAAAAGCACAGATAGAAATAAACTGAGGTCAGCTTAAAAGATCAGGGTTTCTTTAAATTTGAAAGCTGAACTGCACAAAAAGTCCAGAGGCTGAACACTGATCAGCAGTAGGTCTGGTTTCATAAAGTCCTTAATGATGTGAAAAAGTAGAATCAACAACACAGAGTTTAAAGGACAGTTTCCTGGAAGCTGTTAGCAAAACAAGAGGGTAAAGCTGTAATGAACCAGGTAAACGGGACACAAATCAAATGAGAACACACAAATAATAACTCAAGCTATGTAAGTAATCACTAGAGCAGAGAAAAATCCAAAATACAGAGGTGAATAGGGAAGAAGATGCCTAGAAATCCATCACTCTGGGAAAACAGAGAAGACACAGAGAACACCAATGCATCTGTCTTTGAAGCAGCATCAAAAAAGGTGATTAAAAAAAGGAATTGCACAGGTAATGAGACCGGAGTAAGCACTAAAAAACTTGGGGTCAGTGCCTGAAAAAGCTTGGCAGTGCTACAAGAAACTGTGCTAGGAAACAGTCTTGCAGTGGATTTATTGGTTGTCTCATTGCCTAAATCCTTTAAAATCAAAGCAGGACAATATCCTGTTGTGCTCAAATCTCATTTCCGTTCTCTAAACGTGGAGGAAAACAGAATGGATCCAATTCTGCCCTCAGTTATATTCACTCAAATACCTTCTGTAATTAGACACTTACATGGCCACAAACCAAAACAAGCTGCCTTTGGTAACATGTTCTTGAAAAAGAAATGGAAAACTCAGTAAGAAAGGAATAGAGCAAGATTCCTTGCTCCAGCCTTGAATGGGATACTGTAATAAGACACAGGGAAATCAGTATAAACAGAGAATGGTAACTCTGATACAAGATCAGAATAAATGCTCACTGAATGACAAGCAGTCAGCAGGGGAAAACATGGGAAGGTGAACATGTTGTGCCTAAGTAGCCCACATGAAAGAGCTGGCTCAGTATCAGTTAATCCATGCGGAAACCTTGCATGCCCAAGGACACTGAGATCCTGAGCATTCTGCAGAGGAAGGCTCATCAACCGAGTACAGCAGAGTTCAGTATGTTTAAATCAGGAATGCTTGTCATTCTAATGAAGCTATCATATCCACTTCGTCATCTGTACAAGTGCACAGAGAAAACTGACAGTGGATACAATTTTTATTTTTTTTTCTTTTGGGCAAGGAAATGTTTGCAGATGGAAAACCACTTTTCTGAACTCTCAAGATGAGGTACTGCAGCCCAAGACAGTTCACACCAGGGAGGAGATATTTCCTAGAAGCTTCCAGGCCATCCACATCAAACTGCAAATCTCCTACTTCAGTCAGAATTAAAACTTCGGGAGCATTCCAAGGACACTTCCATCTCCAAAGGGAAAGGAAGGTGGAGTGTCACCTGAGAAAAAAACCCACATGTTTCCAGATCTCCCTTGTGCCTGTAGGCATCAGCCATCCAGTTTAACAAGATCTTAAAGCCACTGTGCAACATTGAGCATGCTGTTTGTGTACTTTTTTTATCAGAAGTCAGGGGCTTTTTCAGCCCTTTTCAAGCTCCCAAGAAGGAAGGGCTGTAACTCGCAGGGGCTACAGCCTATGAAATGGATGTATTTTTCTCCAGTAGTACTGGAAAACAGCAAAAGACACACCAAAGCAGGGTTTTAAACACTCAACATTTTCTCTTCCTTAAATTTTATACGTTGGAAAAACATTTATTTGGATGGATATGGATATCGATCCTTTAAATGTCCGCAGCAGCTTTAAAACCCTCTGCTGTTACAAAGCACGGTCACAGTTCAGAGATTCTGGTAAGCAGAGGTTTTGTGATAAGGAAAACAGATCTTGGAACAGTTTCTGAAACTTTAGCAGGCAGATATACACAAATCTGAGTAACCAGTAATTGTTGAGGAGAGGGGGAAAATCCCAAGCAACCAAACTCTCCTAAGTCTCAAGGCTGAAGCAGAATTTTACAGACACAAGTCCATTCTGCAGCTGCTCTTGACTTCTCAGCAGAGATGTAGTAGAAATTGTTTCTGACAGGATATCCCTGACAGAATATCAGAAGACGGTTTAGATCCAATTAAATCCATAAAACTACCAAAAAACCACCTTCACACCAGTCTCTAGCTAGCAGTGGAATGAGCACTTGCAACACGGCAGATTTCTACGGCAGCTGAGTGGAAAGGTTTTAAATCACACAGATAAAAACACCATTCATCCCAGCAATACTGTAGTTATTTCTGACAGACTTCAAAGAGGGACACTACTGGAATATGTCACTGTCTTCCCAAACCTCTCAGAAACATCCTCTCTAGAATGCCTCCGAGTGATCCTGGGAGATGGAATAATGTTAAATGTTGGCTTCCTTCCAATTGCTAAGCTGCAGTAAAAGACATCTAAAAATATGTATTTTTTTTCTGCTAAGTGATACTTCTCTACATAAGCTATTAATGCACTTGCCAAAAAGACTGTCCTGTAGTATAATAGGAAGAGATGAGAGTAGTGTGTCAGTGTGCTGTAAGTGATGAAAAAAATCTAAAGGAGAAAAATCACAGGTGACATTTTTACTTTCAGAAACTCCTGCAGCTGAACAAAGATTATTATTAAATAGAAGTGGAAAAGAATAAAGGTGTGGCACTGCAAAGACAGTGCAAATAAACTGAAAAGAAGGGGGTTTAGCCCCTTTAAAGGGCCTTCCTTATTAGTTCTTTAAACTTGGTTCTGCAGCTGCAGGCACTGCAGTGGACAATCCTGTTCATAAACAAGTCCAGCTCTATCTTAATAACAATTGCTTTTTCTACCCTCTTTACTACCTCTGGTAGTCTGTGCCAGGACCATATTGTTAGGAAAGTTTTCCTAATTTCCAGCCTAAATTTACTCAAGGCCACTTGATCCCTCTGTGTTCTTGTGCCAACATTGTCCTTTAGTTTACCACTTCTTTCTGCCTCCCCAGCGTTTAACCCCGGTGTATTTATAGGCATATTCCAGCTAAAGGATATTGTTAGATGATTACATCTGGCATTATAAGGGAAACTTCCTCATATGGCTGCTGCATCGTAGCGGTGCACAGGCTCCAGCTCTGCTAAGAGCCCTGCTCTGACAGATCCCACACATACCAAACCACCCGAGGCTCAGGGCCGGCTCCTGCGGGCACAGACTGACTCTCGACGGAGTCCAGCCGACCAGAGGATCAGGCAAACCCCAAAAATGACACATAAAAGGGGATGGCCAGATGGCAGAGAGCTCATTTGTGGCAGAGCCAGGAGGAGTGTGCTCTTCTGCCACCAGCTCTAGATGTCACCCCCTGGATCCCAGCAGCCTTCACTCCCGCTGTCCTCAGGGGCCCTTTGCAGCTGAAGGCACTGCATTTGTACGAGTCATAATGAAGAGTCAAACCATGCAATGTTTGTCCAAACTTTATCTACGTTTGTTTCCTTCAGCACTTGAGTCCAAGCTCCTTTATATTTTCAGAAGTAAACTTTACTTGATATTCATCTTCAAATAATAAATCCCGCTGCTAAAATTGAATACCTCCCTGTGCTCCATAAAAGAGGCAGCAACAAGCACAAAACAAACAGTTTTACTGTTAGACTAAGTTTTCTATTTATGGGTTCTGACAGTCTGAGGCCGAGTCAAACACAATACAGGCAGGCAACAGCAGAAAAATGTGTGTCCATAACCCCTGAAATGCAGTATTGACGTAAGAGTCTCTTATCTCTGAGAAGCTCCAGCTGAAGGGAATGAGGTTCCAAAACCTCAACTCGTGTTTGCTTTGTGCTCCTGTCAGCCCGAGTTTTTTCACCCATTTTCAGTGTTAGGACACAGGGTTTAAGGTTGCCTGCAGGGTTTGATCCCGGGGCCCATCAGGTGGTCCCTCTGGATTCCAGGTCATGGGACAGGAGATACAGGTGTGGTCACTTCCATGTTTGATAGCACGGGGCTGGGCTGACTGCTGCATTATCAGGATGAGTTCATGCTCTGCAGCTCTGAAGGCACAAATTTCACAACAAATCTGGGCCATTTTACATTCAGCACTGTTTCACTGATACCAGTGGAGCTATTCCTGGTACCAGAAACCAGTTCCAAAACGGATTTCTGCAAAGCTTGTGCTTCTTCTAAAGTATCTGCATTATACCCAGAAGATCAGAAAACCTGCCTTCCCTGGAACCCTAAATTTATATTTTATATTTTCATTAAGTCTACTCCCAACAGCAAAACCCAACTCTACGCATAAGCACATGGGTCTCAGATCCAAACCAGTTCCCATTTTTAATATGCAACCAAAGAATAAAAGGTTAAAACTTTTGCCTTTTTGCTAAGCCAGATACTCCATGTCTATGTTCACTGTTGCAAAATCCATTATTACTGATCCACATCACTGCTGCATTTTGTTAACAAGTTGTTACACTTCAGTTAGAGAGATGATGCGCTTTACCTGTAAAACAGATGCAAAAATTCCTCACAATTGAGGACTTTCCAATCTAAAACATTTTTACAGCATTTAGTCTCTTACTTGAGATGCAATATTCCAAAGAGCTGCAACATCTTAAATGAATATTACAGCTTAACTAGAAACTAAAAAACAAGCTCCTAAAAAGAAAATACAGTGTATTACAGAAACATATTTTGCAAATTCATTTTGACAAGTAGTTTCCATTAACTTATTTATGTTGATAGATTAGCTATACTAACATTTGTTGCACACACACATATATATAGAGTAAAATAACTTTAAAAAGAAAGGCTTTCTGGTAAGCTACCTAACAGCACTTGTTGCTGACAGCATGGGCTAGACTCTGACTTTGATGTGGCTTAAGACATTTTACAGAGTAATAAATCATGACTGGGATCTACTGTTCTGTTGTCCTTTGAGACAGAAGCAGTGCAGAGAGCTCTTCTCTTGTAAAACTGGAAAACACTGACAATCCCAAAGTTAATGGGCTTTTGGGTGAGCATTCTTACTTGCCAGCCTTACAATTAAGAGGCCAAAGAATTTCAACTGTTTTGTAACACTTCCTACAAACGTTTCATGCCAGAAACCCCTACCATGTGCCTGAATGATTTAGACATCAGAATTTATGCTTTAAATATTATGAAGTATGTCTTAAAAGTAGAGCCACGGTTGCATGGTGCTTGTTTTGGTCGTTAAAATCTGTTGCCTAGGAAATGACTCCCTTCTGCCATCAAAAGAATCCAATGTGTAATTATTCTTAGGCAGTTACTAAAAGGTAAGTTTAATGCAGTGGGATGAAAATGTTTAAATTGCATAGATGTTTAAGGGAGGAAAAAACCATTTGTGCTGAAGTGAATACTTCCTGGTGTTAAGGCTGCCATGGGAAAACGCATACAGTAAATGCTGTACAAAATTAAATATATCTTAATCTAACGTTAATTGCTTAATTTATTTTATTACCTAAGAAAAACTCAGTGCAACGACTACCAATAAATGTGCACTGCAAAACAGAATTAATCCTGGAATTCAAAGAGAATCATGGAACCAGCTCCTCTACAATCCTTCTAAATACATGTCTAACCAAAAGTGACACACAGCAAATAGGTACAGTTGAGAAAACCTGGAGAAAGAAACACTGTGAAACAGAAGAGTAAAGCTCTTTTCCTCTGTGCAGATCTAAAGGTTTGGCCCTTTAAAATTAAAGCAGAGATAGTATTTAAATAAATGCATCCCTAAGAGGAGAAAAAAAACCCCAACATCTTTATGCCATTACTTAAAGCACTCCCAGACTCTATTTTTAAAGCTTGTATCATAAAAAAACACCCCAAAAAGAAAGGCTGATAATAACCTAACGCTTGTCTTGCTCCCTCCAAGGACGATGGTGGAAGGATATATTTTATAGCTCTGGCTTTTTCACACCTCCTTTTCCTAGCAGACCTTGGGGTTGTGTTCTTCCCTGCTCTCAGTGCTAGTCTGGTACGTGGGTACAGCTCTTGTTGCACGCTTGGAGCATGGAAGTGACACAGGATGCCCCCAGGGCCAAGGCTGTGGCTCAGTGGTTTCCAAAGTACTTATCTGGTTTCAGAATGAAAGGTTTGAACTGAGATGTTGGGATTTGAGCTCTCAAAGCACCGGGGTCCTTTTGAACTCAAACTCTTACAAATGAATCACATCATTAAGTAAAGGAAGAACCAGCACATTCCTGCAGAATGGGAAACAAATTTATACAGTAAATTTCCCGTAATTCTAGAAACCAGGACTTCCTCTCCTGGGAGCCTGGACACTGAGAGCAACATCTGAAACTCAGCATCAATATCCCATCTCCCACCCATAACGTAACAACCTACTCTGACACAAGTCCTCTTAAAAATAAAAGCAAAAAAGGAAATTCCCAATCAATCCCCTGGCAATGGATTTATTGACACACATCCTATTATCAAGAGGGTAACTTGAAAGGGAATACATTTAGCACTTACAGCAGCCACCCACTGCAAATCCTTACAGCCTAAAAGCACCAAATCACAAGATGGTTCTTCACCAGCTCTCACAGCCCCCCAGCACACTTTTGCTGACAGGGAGAGATTGTTCAGCACTAACCAGGGACTTCCTCCTGCTTCCACCTGATAAGGGAACAGGCTCTACACAGTGAATTAATCTCCTTCTCTGCACGCCATGAAGCATTAATCACAACAATTAAACACTGCTCCAGATGCTTCACCTATGCAGATGTCAAGCCCTGCATATCTGCTGATGTTGCAAAAGCTCCACTGTATCCCAGCAATAACTACACCTAAAAATACATCAGTGACAAGCAAGATCATGAGCGGGATTTTTACTCAGAACTCTGCAACCTAAGGAACTTCCCCAGCAACACCACCAGCATTAGATTTTACCAGGTACCTGAGGAGCTGCAAAAATTTAAAATATTATGGACAGCTCTTGCTTCCTGTGTTCAAAATATTGTAGTTGAGCAGCAACAGGTACAACAAAAGGGCTACAGTGGTGAGCAGGGAAATTATGAGATCTCAAAAGCATTTGAGTAGTGCTGTGAAAGTTGAGAGACAGTACAACCACTCTCTAGAAATTCATTTAATTAGCTATGAGAAAATAATTAAAAGAGAATATTGTGGTACAGTGGATGTGCACAGCCAATGAACTCAGACAGGAAATTAGGAAGAATAATCATCAGACGAGTGAAGGTCTAGAACTGTCCAAACAGGGTGTTGGGAGCAAGGAGTCAGGTGCTGCACAAAGACACATGATTTCCATTTGATGAATTTGGATTTATGTTTTCAATGAAAAATTCTTAATTTTATTTAAAAGAACTTTTTAATGCATAGAATTTTATTTGCAAAGAAGCATGTGCATCACACTCTCAGAAGTTGCCCCTGTACCTGTGTTCATGGTTCTGGCAAAAATCTGTCTGGAAATTTCACTTCGACAACCTTGAGAATGGCCCCTTCTGGCAGCAGAAAAGCCAGAAGGGGATAGTCCCTTTTACAGAACACCACATTAAAAGGTTAAATCGCTGTTCTGAATACGCAGCTATGTTTTGCTGACATTTTATAGACATGAAGCATTTTTTGACAATTATTCTAGGAGGGTAGCAACGAATGCACACCTACACTTCATTTGATATACAGTGAATTGCATTCCCAACTCGTAGCAGATGTACAGAAAATATTGTGTCCCTGTGTCACTCCTGATTAGCCAATTCCTGTCATTTTAAGGCAGAAAGCTTGGGATTTGCACTGCAGCATGTGCCAGTTGCTGCAGCTCAGCTGCCAGACAGGGAGGTGGTGTCTTCAGCACAGAGGTGGCTCTCAGTTTGTGCCAGCTGGACCTCAGTGCACAAGTCTGAAGAGAGAAAACCTCCCCCACAACAATCCCACAAAAGGAATTAACTCTCTATGATCTGCCTTTCCCTTGTTCAAGGCAGCATTTTCAGTGAGAACTGATTCTTTAAGAGCAATATAAACCACAGGAAGAGAGTCACCTATGGAACAGCAAGTGCCTGCAGCAAATGTGTGCACCCAGGTAAGTAAGGTTAAGCAGGAGGTGTCCCACAAATCCCACATGGAGGGTGGTAGCAAACACCACCACAGCACCCTTCTTCCTGAGGTTTGCTTCCTCCTTATTACTAGTCAGAAGGTGATTTCACTTTGACTCCGGTGCTCTGCTGGCACACCAGCACACCTCCTTCTAATAAATTCTTTTATTTGGTTTATCTGAACAGCCAATATTTGGGTAACAGGAATGATCTTTCAGGTAACAGATTTTCCTGTTGCTGGTGTGAAATAAGGTAAGCACAGAGCACTGTTCTAATATTTGCACAGATGAGAAAGGAGGTCACGACGTGTTTCCGTTTACTCAAGGTACTGTTCCTACTGACGTCAAAAGGCAGTTTGCATAAATATGACAAAAAGCAGAATTTAACCCTCCAGCAAAACCTCTGCAAACATTCCATTTGTTTGGGCTAGAAAAATAAGAAGCCTTAAGAGAAAAATCAGAAGTGTTTGACAACATTGACCGTGACATTGATTTCCTTCAGGAACATGTCAAGGTGAGAAGGCTTCCAGGGAGACGTGTGGGAGTGCCTTCAGTTAACCTCTGGACTTTTGGGGAAGATGTCTCTGTGTGGCCTCTGGATCCACAATCTCTGGACCAAACAATCTTTTTCATATTAGACCTGTTTTGCACGCCCCTAAAATTTCTAAGGTGTAAACATATAAAAAGCTGGGTTAATCATTAGGATGGAATAAACCAGGATGCAGACAAAAACTGAATGCTATTTTAAGACTTGTGGTGGTAGCAAAAATCTGCAGAGATTTGTGCAAGAGTTCTTTCACTGGTTTTGGCAAAATGCCCAGTTAAGTCCTGACAACACCTGAGATGTTCAAAAGGGAATTTTCTGCGATTGTAGCATGAAATACACTGAGCTGGTCTCACATCTTACTTTGTATACCACTTTATCCAAAAGGAGAGGAATAGACTTAATAGTATTATTAAATGATAGAGTTATCATGCTCTTAGTCCCATTGTCCCTGATTTTTTCTTTCAATTTTCTACTTTAGATGCTGGTAAACAGCCATTGTGATAGTCAGGTTTCTGCTGAAGTTCACATACCAGAACAACTGTTCTGTCAATCACACACACTGAATAGCACATACAGAAACCAGTCCCATCCTTCCCAAACTGAGACCAATCAAATACATTTAAAAATGTATCACATGATGTCTCACAGGCCTGTATGATCCAAAAAGCTGGGAACACAATTTGATTTTGAACCAAACTTTCTTTAGCATGTAGGATAATTGAGTTACCATTTCAAATCAAGAACCAAGTACAGCAAGAGTGTAAAATCCACTGACCTTTCTTTGCTAGGTTGCTGTTGGGTTCATACTTCTCAATCAGCACTTGAACTTGTTCTTGTTTGAGTGGCGGATAAAGGATCTCATTTAATCGTGGATCCCGTTGCTTCAAATTTATAAATTCCATCATCTGATCAACAGTAAGGTATGGTTTGCTCTTGGCACCACTGGAGAAAAATGAAAGCAAAGTCATTTAAATACATTTCCTTGAAATCTTGTTCAATAGCTGAAACTTCCCAAGGAGGTCGAAACAAGATTCAAACTATCATCCAACAAAAACACTGTGTCTCTGGACTAATTTATTTTGCCAAAGATTTTTCATCAAATGCCCAGGAGGTACACCTTTAACAATGTTCAGTATTACTGACATCAATGGGAAGACTTAAAACAATGCTAAAAGCCTTTCATTCCTCTGAATTCTTGGAATTAAGCTGTTTAAAAAAGTAAAAGAGAAAACGACCATGGAATTCAAACCTGAGCTTGCCACAAGCGCTCTGCTGGCATTCCTAGCCCAACTATTTGGGTTTAGTGCTGAATAACAGGATCCCTGGTTTCATTATCCTAGTATTTGTGTGGGTCTTTTTTTAATAAACCTGCTAAAAGCTGCGAGGTGCTCTGCAAAGCGAGCAAAAAGATGCCTATTTAGAGAGTCAGTAAAAAGAGCAGAGTTTGGGTACAAGTCACGCCCAGATGGAGATCCAGGAAGTCTCCGAGCCAGGTGATGTGCTTGGGGTTGTCTCCAGCACTCAGGACTGGCCTAGTTCTGCTGTGCCAGAGAGCAATGGGAAGCCTATCCTAGGTTCAGTGGGAGCAAACTGGAACAAGGCTGTGCTCCTCTGCAACCCCGACCTTAGAGACAATAACCCCGAAAGGAGAACGTGAGCACAGCTGTGTTGCAAAAATATGTTCACCAATTGCTTCGGTGGCCTTGGGATGTATTTTGGAAATTGCTTTCCTCTCATTCTGACTCCATTGATCAGGCTCTGGGAAGTACACAAATTGCTGCAAGGGGTAGAAGCACCAGGAGTTACAGAGCTGGTAACTGAATGTATGAAATCAGTTGTAGACGGCTGCTAATTTAATTTCATGGTGTGAGTCCATGATACATAAATCCTAAAAGTTACTGCATTTTTTTGCAACTCCTAGTGAAGTTTTTGGGGGTGATTATGCATATTCTTATGCCTGTTGCATGCTGTTATTGCTTATTACTCCTCTTTCTTTACTTTCTTGGAAACCTGAACTATCCTGATCCATACAGAAAAACAAGACACGGCAGTTCTGCTCCTCTAGGAACAAATTCCTTTAAAACCCAAGCCATCAGAAGTGGAGGTAAAAGCCTGGGAGAGAAGGAACCTTTGATCCAAGGTTAAGTAACAGCCCTACTTGACATTTAAATCTGTTACTGGCAAGCACCGCATGCTGCTATAGTATAAATAACCTACTTTGCCAACCCTAGCCCAGAAAATCAGTGAATGAGAAAAATAAATAAATAAATAAACCAATGAGTGTCTTTCCTTACAACTCGGAAAAGATGTGGTCGATCTCAGGCCGAGGGCAGAGGTTGTTTAAGAACACTCTGTACACTTCTGGCGTGAAGTCGTCTTGAGGGATTGAATCATTCTGTGAAACGGGCAAAAAAACAGTGAAAGGGAGATACAGCACTTTTATATGTTCTTTGCAAACAGATCACTCACTTCTTGGCTGCTTTTGATTTCCTTCCTGCAACCTAGAGGAGCCCAGATTCTGCAGGAATTCCCCTGAATAACAGAGCAGCTTAAAGAGATCTTTGAAAAAAATGTAGAAACACATCTATCAGCTTCCACAAGGCACAGTCATCTCATTCTCTGAGCACCTGTGAAGGAGGAGGAAGGGACATCTCCCCATCTAACCCCCTCACCTACAGGATAAATAAGCATATCAGTCCTGATGAAGCCTCTGAGCTCACTCCCAGTGGTGCTGAGCCCATGAGCTTCAGCGAGCAGAACAGCGGCGTCACAGAAGACAGGGACGCCACTCATCTTGCCAAAGCTTTCACAGAACTAGGGAACAAACTGGGTCACTATGTCATTATTAATACACTTGTTCCCTGACAGCAGCAGGGATGTTGTCTTCTCCTTCCTGAAGATACATGTTCAAGGTGCCACAGTTCTGGGCAAGACTCACAGCTTTTCCATACGTCTTTGTCCTAAACACGCAATGTAACACACTTAGCAACCAGATTTCTCTTACAGGAACTGATAAAAGTGCTCTCCTGTAGAACACATACCAGTATTTTTTTTTCCTTACATTTTCGAAAATTTAGAGCAATTTAAATTTAGTACAACTTCTAGATGACAATTTCATCATCCTCCCTATGTTTTTGTCTGAAAAAATCAAACTGCTGGACTGGACAAGTCCTTTGGACAAAGCTTGAGAGTCCTGCATCCAAAGCCATGACACGGAGTCTCCGGGAGCACCACAGGCCCACGTGATGCCGCTCCACACTCCACAATAACAGCCAAATACGATGAACTGGAGGAGGAAAACTGTAACTTGGACACAAAGCTGTTTGCTTGGAACGCTGTCGGAACCCGGTTGTCTCGGAAGCGAGCTGCTGCTGCTGGGGAAATCAGGGCTTTTATTTATTCTGCCGGTTTAACACCGTTGCCAAGGGAACCGGAAGCATCGATTCAAGCCTTTGTCAGACGGAAGGAAACTTTTCTATATTTTTCCTGCTTTAGGTTAAAATAAATAAATGATACCACAGGCGTCTCTTTGTCTCCTTTCATCTGAAACCCGCAGAGGCTCGAGAGGGTTTTGTTCCGTGTTTCTGTCCACAAGTGCAGATTGACCAAGCTGGGCTGTTCCACTGCTCTGCCTGGGTGCTCGGCTCCAGGCTCCAACATTCCAAGGTCACCAGCCATCAGACCCTTGTGCCTTCCTTTTTTGGCACACTAGTTGCAGAGTGAAGTGGTTTAAAACTTACCCAGCCAAAACTTCCCTGCGTTTTTTACACAGGATCAGCCCCTGTGTATTTTACATGGGATCAGCTCTCTAAGCCAGGTAACTCACCAACGGCACAGCTGCTAAATCCAGTGCAAGGGTGGATGGAGAAGTTGGAAACCTGAAGTCAGGGGATGGAAATAGCTCCTTTCAGTGACAGCTGCCAGGTGAATCTGCACCCACGACACTTTGATAAATTTGAGCTGTGGTGCTCGCGCTTGAGGGCAGGGCTGCTGATACCTGTGTTTTCCTAAAAGCCAGAATTCTCAAAGCTTGGGAATTTCCTTGTTAGAGCTGGCACCCACCCCCTCCTGCTCCCTCTGCTCATAACCCCTGTTCAGCAGGGCACTGCTCCTCAGCCAGTGCTTGTCCTAAGGGCTTTTTAATGATTCTCTAATTACCACAGAATTAGTCACCCATCCACCTACAATTTTTTTCCTTTACAGGAGATTTAAAGGTGCTCAGCTGAACAAATGTGGGTCTCTTCCAATAACCTGAGATCAACGCTTTGATTTTCCACTCAGATCCAATTAACAGACCTCAGTTTCCCTCCCTGTACCTCCAAACACCCACTACAAAGGGAATAACCAACAACAGCCTTCAGGCAGAAGTACAGAACTTTTCAACAAGTATTTCCTACCAGTAACGTAATCAGTGGGTTACAAATCACAAATATCTAGATGGGAGATGAAAGCCTTGATGCAAGCTTCTGCCACCTCAGGCACAACCTCAGACAACTATATTTGGATTCCAAAACCCTGTCTGCCCAGAGGGATTAAAATACACTGCCCCCTTACTCAGCCTGGTCTGAGCCATCCCCATTTCAGAGGAACCACCCACACACCTTCTGTGCTCATCTCTTTTTTGAGACCAGTGAACAAAGCACAACCCTTCTGTACCACATGAGAGCATCCCTCCTTTCCAGCTTGGCTTAATATTGGCATTCAATTTTATTCTTTGATTAAGACTCTCTGCTAATTTCAAGCACTGTTGATTTATGATTTGCCTGGTAACCTGCCTGCTTTTATAACATCTGTATCCAGTCTGTTACTCATTTGGCAGTGCAAGAGCTAATTCAGATTATTTGCACAGACTGGATTCAAGAGCTGGTTACTTTATTTTAACAGTCAAGCTCACTGGTGCTTCATTGTGAACCTCTGCATTGACTGGAAGGCAGAAACCAGTCTTCAAAGCCAAAAGGGCAGCTAAAATAAAGCTCTTCAAATTCTATTTATGGCACCTTTAACAAAAACAAACAAAACAATGACAAAAAGCAACCCCCTTACCAAAAAGTAGCCAAAATTTTAAAAAGAAAATCACAGGGGAATCAGATGCCAAACTCAGAAATTCATTGGTGTATTTTAAAACTTTGTTTAAACATTTATTTGAAGACTCCTCTGCTTTCAGATCTACTGGATGGCGACTGTTCCAAAAATCAGATTACACAGGGCTTGGGCCTGCAAGACTCTACACAGGCCAGTTCTGAGCCAAAAGTAGAAAAGTTAATAAAGCCATTAATTAAGCTTTGAAAAGGTGCCTGTCTTCAAGTCCATGGGTCACCCCACTGTGGTTCTGCTCCGTTGAATCAGGGCTGGAGTGCTCAGCTCTGCAGAGAATCCGTCCTTTATTAAGATCCTCAAACATGAAAGAAAGGGTTTCTTTTCAGCACTTCTGGGGAGCCTTTCTGGTGCAATTCCTCAGGATGAAAACAGCTACCCAGGCAATGAGAACTCTTCCTCCTCTCGCACTTAATGTGGTGCCTACACATTGTCCCACAAGGTCTCCTGGCAAACACACACACAGGGAATTCCCTGAAGAGTGGGGCTGGCTGATGGAGATGTTTGTCCTGTCACAGACAAGTCCAGGCAGGGACACTCTCCCTTGGCACCTGTGACTGCATAAGGCAGATGAGGGACTGTCCCAGGCTTGAAGCTGTGAATAGGGAAGATTAATTCCTAAGTTCCAAGAGCTGCAGCAAAACATCATGTGAAGCTCATGGCCAACGAGCTCCATATCTTCCCATAGCAAGGAGAGGTATGGAAATTCAGGGAGAAAATATTTAGAGGGGTTTTAATGAGGCATGAATATGAAAAATCCAAGAGCCTAAGATGTTAATGTCCATGAGAGACTTATATGAATTCTTTGAATAATCTGGTGTTATTCTGCTGAGCAAGACTCTTTGATATCCGTGTCTTGCACGCTGCTGGAGTCTACTGTTCTTCCAAGGCTTTATGGGAACACCATTTGTCTTGCCATACAATAGGGCAAAAAAGCTGTAAGTCAAAGCTAAGAATTTCGCTTTTTCAAACAAACAGGAACACAAAGGAGAAGAGCTGCAGTTGACGTTCTGCTTTTCTTCTATTCTGTTACCTCCAAGAGATTCAGTTTTGCACTTGCACAATATGTTTCAGAGATGATCGACACAGTTTTCTTTGGTGCATGCAGCATATTTCTCTTTTGTCCCAACCAAAGAAAGGATCTACTTTATACTATGAATAATTTTCAAGATGGTATCCCAGCAACAAGCACCCAGCAATGTGTATGTAAAACTGGCTCTACTTAAATAAATAGCAGAAAAAGGCTGCAGTTTCTTCCAAGGACCCAAGTGATATTTAAATTTTCTTTTCAGAGACATGTAGTAAACAGAAGAAATAAATCAGCTGATTCAGAAAGCAGCACCTCAGAGATTTTTTGCACACCTTGTCTTGTTTGCTATCAAGTTAATGGAAACTCTTCTTTAAAATTATTCTCCCCATGTTTCTAAGCTCACAATCTTACTTTAGATAAGATTATTATAATATTTTATACCTACTTTGCAGACATTCCTTGGAATTTTATGGAATTAAGCTCCCAAACCTACGAAGGAAGGTCTTATTGTAAGGGGTGTCTGAAGTTTGGCTTGTGAAAATTTTGCTTCACTGTTCTTCTGGAGCTGTAGGAATGGGCTCTATTAAACCACTGGGGAAGCAAACATCAGGGAAACCTCACAGCACAGAGTTTTGTATAAGAACAAGGGATCAGGAGGTGCAGGCTCTCCTCTGCTACAGAATGGTTTTGCCCCACCTCATGGACCCCTGGACATAGGAATTATCCTGCAAGAAGATTCTGGAGGGCAACCTCCACCTAGGAGAAAAGCCCTGCTTGAACAGAGAGGTGGGACCAGACGACCCATTGTGGTCCCTTCCAACCTGACCCATTCTGTGACTCTGTGATTAAGGGACACCTTCACTGTTGCCAGGGATCACCTCCTCAAGGCCCATTCCTTTTGAGAAAAGCCTTCTTGAGGATGAGGCAGCATCCTGGACATGCTCTGGGCTGAGGAGAGTTCATGGATTAGCAGGATACAAAGGCTGCATCGCTGCAGTGTTAACAGCTTTCACACTACAGCATTTCAACATTGACTTCATGCACCTTTTAGATAAGCTACAGTGGGCTTAGCATGTCACTTATCTGCAGCTATAGATTATACCATTAGCTACACCTCGAGCTAACTCTGCTCTGAAATCATGCCTTGAAAATTGTGCAATAGTCACTTCTTCTTAAAATGTCCTCACACGATTCCTCCAGGACAGGTCACGCAAACTCTGCCCCAGAGCTGCTGCTGCTGAGGACTCATCCAGCAGCAAAGCCAGCACAGCAGGATCAGCCTTGAACAAACTCAATAGCAAGGGAACAGCACCAAATCCAAGCAATGCTGACCTGAGTAAGTGCAGATGCTTACCCTGGAAGAGGGAAGGTTACAGGCTTCTAATGCAGTCTCTACTCGTTTTCTGTCGGAGGAGAACAAGCGGTATATGCTGCAAAATGAACACAAAACAGAGGGGTTTGGCTTAAAGACATGCCTGGATGGCCCGTATGGCTCAAAGACTGAATATCTCCTAGCAGCCTATTACATCTTTAGCTATTTATTTCCATTTGCTGGCTGTTCAGTAACAGATGAGAGTTTAACAGTGCTCACAGTTTTAATTCTACCCCACATCACATAGTTATTTCAGCTATCACTGCTCTCTTCATATTCCCCCCGTGACATGCAATTTGAATCTGTTTATCTTCATAACATGTCTCTGAGAAAAATAAATTACACCTTTTTTTTTTATTTTCACAAGTAGAACAAACCAGGCCAGAGAAGCAGGATGTCTGTGCCCAAAGGGTATTTGAACAGAGATGTCCCGGTATCACTGGCCACTCTTTCCTGCAGTGTATGTTATAAACAGATGGTAAAATTGTTATTCTAGACACAGGGGCTCCATGCTCATCCTAAACACATATTCACACTCCACAATCAGCAGGGACCACACGGTAAGGAAGGGGAGCAGCACTTACTTCTTCAGAGGAATGCGCCCCTCTGGAGTCACCTGCAGCTTGAGTTTTGTGTAACTGTGGAGAGAAAAGCATCCTGGTTTATTCTTACAGCATTTTCAAGTACCTCTCCACCAACTTTCTAGCTCAGAGCAAGGGCTCTGATCACGTGGCAAGTTCCATTCAGCTCTTTCTCCCAAGATGAAAACCTGTTGGGATATCATTGCTGAGTAAAAACCTTCTCCTCCAAGAGTAATGCACCTGCAGCATCAAATACTGTCTGTCCTGAGACAACTGGAAGTGAGTTTTGCAGTAACATCATCTGGTGAAAAATGTGGCAACACTTAAATATTTAAGAGAGTTTTTTTTGTTTGTGTTTTTTTGTTAAAAAACTCCACTATTTCACTTTACCCACTGGTCCACCAAAAGAAGAAACTGCATGGTTCTAATAAACTTCCCTTTACTTCCCAACAGAAGATGCCATTAGCAACCACTTCAAAGACAAAGTGCGTGCTAATGCTAGGATAACTGGGATAGGAACATTTTCACAGATCCTGGACTTCCCATGTGCATCTTCTGGAAACTGAAGTCTTTCGTGCCACTGTGTCACCAAACACATCTCCCAGCACTGAGACAGATTAAAACAAAAAAAAAATCACAGCAGTTAGTTTTAAAAAAAAAAGTTTCTTTTATTTTGCCTTCTATTTTTTTTTTCATTTTGACTACATTTTGGTCACGTTCAGTGTTTTCCTCTACAGCCAAGGAAGCTAGAAATAACAGAAAATTGGGAAAAGCTTCTCAAGCTGTTTATTACCGCACTTCCAACGCTCCACAGAACTGAATGTCATAAAGTAAAAAACTCCTTACTTCTGCTCTAATGCAATTTGGTTTTCTATTTCATCAAAAGGATTCTGATAGGACTCCAACCAAATCTTGGCTTAGTACAATAATTATAATGGGGAAATAATTTAATCTTCAAAGTCATAGATTTCTTAAGTGACTGATTTGGCATCTGTGCAGAGGACCTGGGAAACCTTACAGTTTCCAAGTGATTTATTAATTAGTGGAAAAAGACACAGGAATGCCATGCTTGCCTGCTACTGAATCTACGCAGTGTGTCCAGTGACTCCATCTTTAATTAATATGGCTTGAACAACTGCCAAAGAATAGCTCCAAACAAGACTGGCTCTACTGTACTGTGTGATGACACATTTCTCCTCTGAATTGGGTAGGAAAAGGCCCATTAGGTACAGCCACAACCCTCCCCACTACAGACCTGTCAGCAGAGCCCTGTGGCCAGCTGGGGATTTGAGAGGAAAGGAAACAGAATCAAATACAAACTCAAAACTCATCTACAGCCTACGGAGCTGAAGGAAGTCACTTGCTCAGGGGAGGACATTCCCCACAGCCAACATGCAGAGCCAACAGGAAATGTTAAAAGTTCCCATCCATTTGGGATTTTGTTTGCTAATACATCACTGCTGTCCCAACACACCGTTATCAGATACAAAGCTGCAGTTCCAGCCACATCTAGCCTTCAGAGCTTCCTCAAGAATTTTTGGGGACTTCAGCTGCACCACCACAAACACTATGAGAGGAAAACACACACCCACACATGCACATCCCTCCTTCCTTGAAGAGGCATCTGTGAATGGGTACATGGGATTAAAGGGAAGCAGTTTGGAACATTCTGACTAACTATGAGTGGATCTAATGAAATTAGCCATTCACAGCCTCAGAAAGTCCAGGAAAAGGGTAGGTTAACTTGCTTTTTAGATAGAAGCAAGTTTTAGGAACCTAAGCCCCAGCTTAGTATTTAGCTGGACCGAGCCTCTGCCTGTGAGCAGGAAAAGATGTTTGAGGGAAACACTAAGCTGAAATTAGTCAACTCATTATTTGACTAAGCAGTCAACTCATAGCTGGGGAAGGTGCATCCCCTCTTTTAGAACCCCAAAAGGCCGGTGAGTATCCCAGTTCACCACCATCAATTTCTGGCAGGCTTTGCCATGCTGTTCTCAAAGCTTTACAAAAATTTACACAAAATTCCCTCAGCCCGTGCACTTATCATCAGCTGAGAATTGCTAATCTCAGGTTTATCCCTCTTCCCTTTTAGGTGTGTATTTCACCCCAACATTCTCATAAACAGCTTTTCTACTTCAGTGAAAGCAACTCCGAATCTGCCCACTCTGCCAAGCAATCCAGATGAATGGATTCCCAGCTCCTCTCTGAATACAGGAAAACCAGACAGATCAGACAGAGGAAAAGCGACTTCTGGCATTTCTCATTTTTTTGTTATCAATAAAAGACAAAAAGGAAAGCAAACCAGAAGCAAGTCAGTCCAGAATATTCTTTCTTTTTAAATGAAGCCCTTCAGCCTACAGCTGAAGCTACAACTATACAAAGGGCAGAGAGTATTCAATTCTGCTTTTTTCTGCGATGGTTTAGTAGTTTCCAAGGAGAACCCTAACAAGATTTTTTTGTTTAGATAACTCCTAGATAACAGGCTTTTTCAAACAGCGAGAACAAGGACCTGTGTTTACAGAAGTGACAAGTCACCAGAGCAGAAACAATAGATGACAAGGTGAGTAAGAAGCAAGGAGGAAAATGACGCAGACAGAAGAGCAACACCCACAGCGTGACACGCGAGGGCCACTTACGCTTTTTCCAGAAACGCGTCCCTCGACATGTTCTGTGCCAACAAATTCGTTGCCAAACTGAACACTTCATCTGACCATTCCTACGAAGAGAACAAGTGATGAGATGAGGCTCGGTTTAGATGTTTACTGACACAATGCAAAATATTTTTGAAAATGATACTTTCAATAAAAAGTGCCTAAATAAAGTCTGAACTTGATTTTTCCAAATGCAGCTTCCCTCCTCATCTGTGAGACCTAATTTCTTCGTGCTGCAAAAAACATGAAGACTGTTACAAACAAAAGTACTGACTCTATCCAAGATCTTACCAGCCAACTTAATAAACAAGCTTAAAAAAACCCCAAAGAGCAGATATACACAGGAATACATTTAAATTACTCTGATGTGCAAGGAAGATCCAGCTCCAAAGAGAACAGCACTTTTTCCCCCCAGCTGTACAACCTTTCCTGTGGTCCCATCCATCACTAAATTATTTTTCCCTCTTGCATAGGGAAGAAATGAATCACACAATGGTTTGGGTTGGAAGAGACATCCAAGAGCATCCAGATCCAAACACGTTCCACTAGACCAGGTTTGCTCCTCATTGGTCAAGTCCTTCCCTGGGTTCCCAGCATGGCTGATCCATGATTAAAATTTAAACTCTCAGTGTTTGTCCTGCCTTTCTGCTCCCTCGCAGGTCTCTCCTGCAGCTTTTCATTGACAACTTCAGTGCATTTTTCCCTTTTAACTCAGTGCTCATTTACAATCTTTAATTGCAAACCTTTTTAATCACACCTGTGGTTTTGCATTGGCTTCACTTCACCCCACCAAAAGAAAGGGACGAAAACAAGCAATGCCTTTGCAAACAATGTGATTTTTTGTTTTACTTGACAAAGCTTTCTGAGTTTTGTTTCAAACTAAAATTGTGTTTCCTTTCGCAACAGTCCAAATCCAAAATTCCCATTATCACACAGCCTCTCAGATGCATACTTTTTGGGAAGTATTCCCTTCTCCTTGCATTTCTTTTTCTTGAGGAAAAATTAAAAAAAAAAAGGAGGATTCCATTCTTACAAAAATGGATAGCGATGGGAAGTGTCATTGACTTCTAATGAAACAAATATTCCTACATTACTTTGGAGCTTATGAGCTTGTTTTACCTAAAAAGCCTCATGTTTCCACACAAATAGATTGATTTGAGAGAGGTTCCGAAGTTGGTGGGGTTTTCCATCTTTTTTTATGTGCTAAAGTTGTTTTCCCTGAAGTTATCAGATCTTGTTCCTGAAACTGGTCTCACACCATTGCTCCCAACGAGGAAGAGATAAGGCTGCCTATATATCCAGTGTTTTAATGGCCTTTGATATCCCCCAGCTCTCACATCCTGAAGTCCATCCCAATCACCACCTCACCCCTAAGCTGCTGAGATAACACATCTCCTGTGACTCGTGTTTCTGAAGAGAAACCTTCCTCCCTTGGACACACACTTGTTCTGGAGGCAAAACAGTGCTGCTGAGATAAGTCCTCCCCTCCACATCCTCGTGACCACTCGCATTTTTCTTCTTTAATTGTTTTTCCTTCTTAGGACTAATGTGAAAAAATCAGGGGTGTGAGAAAGCAGAGGAGGAGGAGCTGGGGTCGTTAGCAACACAACTGCTTTGCTGTGACTCTTGGAGCAGAAAGCGTATTAAGTGCAGCATCTGTTTTTCTTCTTGGCAACTCATTTTTCCAGGCTCAAAATAGGCTCATCTTGTAAACACTGCTTTGTTTAGGCGCTAATAATAGCTGCTCAAACTTCTCCCTGCGACACTAAGGGCTGCAGAGATTAACAGCAACGCAAAATATTGTTTAGAAATTGAAAATACACTGGCTTTTAACAATCTTGATAGACTGTTTTCATCTCACTGCTTCTGCTGGCCTTAAAATTGAAGTATTTTGTAGAAAACAGAAGCAGGGCAGTTCAAGAGTATCCCACACCCCAGCTCTTCCTTTTCTTTGTCTGAATGCTTGTTGACAGGAATGTAAGGGGAACTCACTTATTATGTGCCTGTCACACGCATTATTTATACCAGCAGCCTTGCCATTTATTCCATTTTGTTTCTTTGCTGGCTTTTCCTGGCTCTTCAAAGCAATCCCATCCCTCCTGCCAAATACTCTAAGGGCTACCTGCAGGCTGAGCCATTTCTAACCAAGTCAACAGGTCACAAGCAACACTTGCTCGTTGTCCCTCCCATTTTAGGGTCTTCCTTGCAGCCACCACAAAGCCGCAGCCAAAAGGCCAAGGTCAGAAAATCTGCCATGGATGTCATCATCTTCCCAGCTGCTGATCCGAACCCTTGGAGGAGGGGAAACAGCAGCCTTGAGCACAGAGCTGAAGAAATGAAGGGATGCTTGGGACTGGCTTTGATGGGCTCACTCCAAGCTGTGAGCCAAGATGTTCTTGCTGCTTCAGCCATCAAATGGCTCCGTTTTTCCTTGGGTTTGCTGCACGGCAGAGAGCAAAGCCCCGCTCCGACTCTACCAGCGATTCCAGCAGGCAGCTCTTGGGGACAGCATTCCGTGGGGTGGAAAGGTGCTGGGTGTGGAAAGAAAACAGCCAACTGCAGAAAGGTTACAGCAGCCTCCGGATTGCTGCAGCCTCTGTACAGATGTGATATAAAATGAAATTAGAAATATGGGCTTTTGGAAACAGGATTGCACTGGTGCCAACAAACCCAGCTCTGATCCTGTCAGAGCGGAAGGACCCGGCCTTCTGGTACTCAACTCCCAGTAAGTCACATCCATCATGATAAGAACTTCCCAAACTTGATCCCCTCTTGGCCATGTCCTGTCACACCAATTCATTTTCTATCATCCCTGTGAACTTTGCCAACAAATAATTCAGCTGTTCCATGCTTTGGCAGGTAGCATGTGAGCAGCAGCTCGTTTGGAAATGTGTTGCTCAGCGAAGGAATTTCTCTCTTCCATTGCATGCATCAGGATACCACAAGACATTTACCACAACAGAAGAGATGAGACCTTTTTCATAAGAAAAGACAGCACAGAGTCTTGAAAACATTTCCTCCAAATCTGGACTGGCTACATGTGAAGGAAATGTTCCTCACACGTTTCTTTTTGGTGGGAGGTTAACAAAGCAAGCTGCTGAAACTCTGCACTTTTTATTTTATTTTTTAAAAAACCCATATCAAAAGGATGTGAATTTATATGTCTTGCTTTAGCATTTTATTATACTGATCGAGCTCTTACATACCCTGGGGAAGCTAGAAAAATTAAGATGTATGCTGGAAAGTATAGTATAGTGTGACTTGTGAATCATCATTGATGACATCATTTTACTTACAGAGGAATTCATCAGCTCTTAGTGATGGATTTTATGCAAAGCTCATCAAACCAAGGAGAAACAGATTTCCTTGGGCTCTGGACCTGTATGGCCAGGATTGGCAGTGCAGAAAGAAGAGAGTTGACATGAGAGGCATAAAAGAGAGTGTGAGGAAAGAGATGGGAAAAATGAGATGTTCACTTTTGAGGCCACTGGATTTGGGAAGAGAATGAAGTACCCTAGAGCAGACTGAGGTTGATAGGTTGGACTTCTTCATGTTGGGAGTGGAAACAGAGTTTGTAGCAGAAAAGGAAGCCCTCTGCAAAGGAAAAAAACCCTATTACTGAATAATTTTTACTGTCTCATTAAGACCATTACAGTTTGTCTTTCTTGTTAAGGGAGGTCTGGTCAACACTTGCCACACAACTTGAAAACTAAGGTATCACAAATGAAGGGCTAACCAAAAAAATATTCATGCACTGAAAAGGAAAGGCAGGGGATTTCCACTGGCACTTGCTTCCCCTGGAACATCAGGAGGGTCAAAATTTCCAAGTGTGGCATTGAAAACATCTTGTACTGACATTCCTTCCCAGAGCTCCCTGAAGAGGTGATTTGTGCCTGATGTGCTTATTTATTACAGCTTCTCTGAGTCACTGCATGGGGCTTGGAGACAATAGGGACCAGATTCTGTGTTCTGGCCCATACAAAGGTGGAAAACAGGTTAAAAAGAGAGAAACTTTTAGATGCATTCAACAGTGATCAAAACTGCTTTCATTCAAACAATCAGAATATTGAACATGACCTCAAAGCAAGCACAGTTGATCTGCAATGCCTTGAAAATTGCACCCCCAGGCCATAGTGCCCAACTAATCAAATATTAATTTATTTGCTCTACTGGATTTATAAATAAAAAGGAAGACTCAGACTCTTAGTTACTCGGATGGTAGGAGTAATTCAAGATTTAGAGCAGCCAAGCTTTTACAAAACGTGATTTTATCCACTGTATTTTAAGGTTCCATTATCAAACAGAAAATAGCCCTAAAATACCCATTTCTGTGCTGTTTTAGCGAAGAGATTATGGATCACTGACTGCAGGCTAGACAGCAAAGTGAAAAAAAAGGACATAAGCTTTTGATTGGGGTGATTTTCCCTGCTCCTTGATAAGGGATAACAATTTCTGCTGGTAAAGCTTTAGCATACCTTTTCATTTTCCCTCATAAACAGAGCTCCCATTTTTTTCTCCCGAAGCGTTGTTTCAATCGCTTGCCTTTCTGCAGCGTTAAGATTTCTCACCCACCCCTGTGGAGCAGAGCTGTGCATATTCAAGTCTGAGGACAGCACTTCCCTCTCAGCCCTTCACGGACCACCACAGGATCTTTTTGCTTCTATTCTTTCATATCAAAGAAAAATTGGAAATCGTGGTTTTTGCCAAGCTGACCGATTGGCTGAAGAAGATAAGCAGAGGTAGAAATTTGGCAAGAAAAAACATCCCCTCATCGTTGAAGGCTTTCATCCTATGACCTTTTTGCACCTGGCCTAACAATCCTTGTTGCCTATGAGGTGACAAAATAACTCCTTACTGTTGTTAAACCACAGCAGGCTACAGAGAATCTCTTTTTAGCCCAATCTGGTGAACTTGGGGATGCAAAAATGCAGGAAGGAAAGTGTGTTCTGTCCGTGGATATTTAGAGGCTGCGATCAGAGTGTACCCATGTGAATGGGAGTGGAAAAAGGAGAAGCTTTGGAATGTCTGGTTGAAACAGATATAGCAAAGAGCTCCCACTTCATTAAACAGAACTGAATTGTACAGAAATTGGAAGTAGAAGGAAAAAAAACAAACCCAAAACGTGCTAATATCAGTTGTAACTTGCTTGGCACACACCACCGTGTACGTTGTTTATTGGACAGACACAAGGCAACTGAAACACCTGCATGGAAAAAACACTTTGCTAAGGTAATGATGTTGACTACACAATTCTTATCAAGGGCTATCAGCAGGCAAAATGTGATGCTACTGCTGAAATATATCGATGTGTGTCTGGAGAGCCACAGCGTAACATCTCATATCTGAGCAAAAATTGGCATGTACCATTATTTTCACAATGATTATTTGGGCTTTACAAGCAATGTTCTGAACACGAGCACACTTAACAGGGGCATAAATCTTGCTGAATAAACTCCTTGAAAAATAAAATGATTGCACATTTCTTCTTGGGAACTGAGTGGCACAGCTCCAGAACAGAACTGTGGTTCATTTCATAGCAATTCCCACTGTAATCTCATTTATCCATATATCCAAACATTACTTTCAAGACAATAATTTTACATGACAGATGAAGGTGTTATTACCTTTGCTATATCCTCTTGGAATGCCACCAAGTTCAAGTATGATATATTGACCAGGTCTGGGCCATACACAACAGTTATCATCCGATTTTCCAGCCGACCTCCTGCGTTCCCAGCATCCAGCAGTTCCCGCAGCTTCGGATCCTGCAGGTGAAGATATGATGAAATCATTAAAAATCTTTTGCACATACTTACATTAAAACAGGTTATTATTTTTACAAATACTTCAGTTTTGAAAACTTGTGTTATTTTGAACGTTTTCAACATGATGGCACCAGCTCCTGAGCCGGTTAATGACTCATTAAAATATTTAAAGTTATTAACCCAGAATAAAAAGAAAATCACTGCTGTAAATCCTCCAAAGCTTTTGAGCTCTATATTGGTACTGTACAGAGTAAGAGCTGTCCAGCTGATGGCTGCACATTCCTATTTTCAGTTATTTTGCCTCAGAAGTTAAGCAAACACAAACTGTGTTGCTTGTCAGAACAACACAATCTGTCCAAAGGCTGCTGGACTCAGCAAAAAGATTCCCTATGATTTTAAAGGATTTTAGATAAAACTGAAAATGAGAACTTGGGTTTTCCTAAGGAATTAAGAAGACTTCTGGAATTAACTGTCTTAAACATTATGAAATGAATATTGGAATTTCAGTGTTGCCCTCCTCTTTCTTCTTCATGTTCAAGAGGTCACATATTAGTTAAATTATTATATATATTCCATTTAGATTTAGTTTTTAGCCCTTTCTTTTCAGTTTATATCCAATATAGAATCACAGAACCATTTAGGTTGGAAAACACCTTTGAGATCATGGAATCCAACTGATTCCCCAGCAGTGCCAAACCCACCCCTAGCCCATATCCCCAAATGCCACATCCACGCATCTATTAAACCCCTCCAGAGATGGTGACTCAACACTTCTTTGGGCACCTTGTTCCAGCCTTAATCCAGAAATGACTACCTAACATTTCTGTGAAGGAAAGGTACACTCAATGATTTTTATCAGCTATTAATAGCCTGAACCTGAGCTTCACTGGCAACTTAAGTGTGTGAGTAAACACCCCAGGTTATTTTGTGACTCTGTTAGGCTGCACCATTTCCAAGAAATGCACTCAGTGTTTTTTAAACTGAGAAAACTACGTGGTCCTTGGCCTCATGATGAAGTTTATAGAGGTGAATGCCCAGCTGAAAAATGCCCAGCATGACTGGATTCAATCCTTTGAAAAGGGCCCGTGTGATTTGAAAGCTCAGGTTTCCTAGAAGGCAAGACTTTTCAGTCTCCTAAAAAAAACTAAAACATGGCCAGCAAATAGAATCCCTGTGGGATGACAGGTTCTGTGTAGAGATCAGATTATTTCAAAACTGACACAAAAATCTACTGCAGTTTAAATTTCACTCTCCTATGAACCTCTTCCCCCCCACTGTCTGCATATGTTCAGGGTTTATGG
The DNA here is from genome assembly GCA_013397565.1 of Ptilonorhynchus violaceus. NCBI lineage: Eukaryota > Metazoa > Chordata > Aves > Passeriformes > Ptilonorhynchidae > Ptilonorhynchus > Ptilonorhynchus violaceus. Next base: position 678,194 of record VZRJ01004786.1, on the reverse strand, counting down.
TATTTCTTAATATTTAATAACCTTTTGAATAAATATCTAAATTTTCAACGATACAAATTTAATATAACAAGGGCCATTTTTCATGGATTTTGCAGGAAATCCTGTATCAACAAGACCTCAATCTAAAGGGCATCTCCTGATTGGTATCATATCTTCTTCTAGGCAATGCAGTTGTGTGTATGTTCACCAAACACTTTACCAGGTTTAGGAAAGCATTTTTGGAGGGTGAAGTATAAATTTGAAAGAAATTACAAGGCTGTCTATCATAAATGATGAGTCTCTTTAAATATTGGGTGTGATGGCAAGTGTTGCAGGAAAACAGACAGAATAATCCTATTTAAGGGCTCTGTAAAGAGGGAATATTGTGCTCCGAGACAAAGATGGTTTCGTGGGTAAACAAGTTAATCACAGGCTTTCACAAAAGAGAAAAACAGGAGGGGGATATAAAAATAGGAGTTGTGTTTCAGAGATGAGGATTGTAAGGAGAAAGACAAAGAAATGGTATCATTTAGATCTGGGAGAAGAGCTAGAGAAATGCCCTCAAGTTGCTCAGTTAGTCATGGTGTATTACTAGATGGGTTACTTTCTCTTTTATTTACAGGCTGGATGTTACAAAGCTTTGTTTTATGTCTCTGAGAGATGAGAATCCATCTACTTTTTACTCTCTACCGTTTCAACCCCCAAATCAGACAGATAAATGCCCCTGCTCAAGGGCCTGTCTGGGAACAGCATCGTTCTTTCCGGGCTCAGACAGAACGGGATTGTCTATCGGGTTTCACTCGCTTCCACATCATTGTCATTCCTCTCTCCCTCTCCCTGGCTGCACCTCCTGCTCGCAGTTTCACTCTGGATGATGAACTGCAATCGTATCAACAAAAGAAGAAAGGAGATAACCTTTTTCTTTCATATTTACAGTCAGCCATAGGATGTCTCAATGATGAATCACACCCGATTTAGACTAAGCCACGCATTAGCCACGCACCACGGAATAAAAAATAGAAACAGATTTGAAATGGGATGCTTTTTCCAAGCAAATGCATCAAAAGAGAAGTTTTTCCCAGCACTAGCTCAGTAAGGTTTCTAGAAACACAAAGTAAGTGGCAAATCAGGCAACGTGAGTATGAATTTGGTTTTCCAAATCAAAGATTTTTTTCACCGGGTTTTAAAGGCAGGAAATTAGACAGACCATCCTATTTGGGTTGCTGGGCTTGAATGAGTAAAATGTTGAATTTCTCTGTTCTGTTTAAGGCTTGTCTAGCAAAGTTTGAAGCACACAGTCCACTACAGCAATACATTATCCAGCCACCATCCAGCAACTATTACTAAAGGGAATACACCACATGCCCTGGGCTACCTCAGTGCAACCTGCTACACAGACTAAAAATGGATATTTTTATAGCTGTTCTTAATTTTTAGTTTGTATTTTCAAATTCAGTGAAAGAGAGTAACTTTGATACTAACACGATTCACACCCTTTTGCACCCCTGCTATGGGTCTATTTGCCATTTAAGGGTGACAGCTGCACTTGCCAGTGACAACTTCATCCTTAGCTGATGACCTAGATCATAATTAGTCCTTGGATCGGACGTTTTCAGCTACCAAAGCCCAATGCCAGCTCCCACATTCCTCATGAACAGCTCTGCTCCCTTGTTACCACACTTTGCTGCAAACACTCCTAAGGAGATGAGCAAAATATCCTTTACCAACATCTTGAAGACTATCAATGCTCGATGAATCAAAGCCCTTTTTAAAATGTCAACAAGTTTTCCTGTGGAGAGGGTAGGAAAGCACATGGGGGAAAAAAAACCAAAAAAAACCAAGCAGCAAGACCAAATTTAGCTTCTTTTATGTAAATCGGATTACTTTGATTTTGATAATTCCATTTTGGGGAATGAGACTGAAAAGTCTGCTGTTGTTTGGAGCTGTGTTTGATACATGCCCGAGTGGACAGATTGGTTTTTGACATGAGCTCTTTGCTAGGCTGGGGCCTTATTATGAGCATATTGAGCTCTTTGACAGACCTTCACAAGAATTATACCAATTTAATATTGATCACAGTAACATCTGAGCTGCTGGAGTTCGGGAACATGCCCATGGGATGCTCAGTAAACAGCAGCTATTGGCAACACCCACGTAACTCATCAAAGTTCCCTTTGTAGATCAATAATTTAAGTCTGCTTTGTTATTTCCTGACAAAGGAGCATCCCTTTGCTTCTTCCAGTCAAAAGGCCCAGGGGTCAGCTTGGTTTTTCCCTTCCACCGAGGTCTAGGACGAGCTTCAGCTCAAGGACTGGAGGTGCTCAAAGACTGCCCTGGAACCAGGTCAGGAAAATCAATGTGTTGTATGGGACAGGGCTTAAATTCCCAGTGGGAGATGGAACTTGTGAGCAGGCAAATATGGAGGAGGTGATAAGGATGGTATTGGCACCACAAAGAGCTTTAGAATCTATCAAAAATCAAATTAATCATGTCAAATTGAAGCTAGAGTTGGTCAGAGGACTATCTGCTCATTTGGTAAAAAAACCTTCCCTATTTGGTTGTGCTGTCTTGAGAAAATTATCAAAGAAAACATACCTTAAATCAACGGGAAATAAAGAGAGAATAGAGAAAAAATTAACCAGGAACATTGGGGGGGGAGAAAAAAAAAGCATACGGAATTCCTACAATTTTCATGAACAAATGCAAAATAATGATTTTTTTTTACTAGAAACCATGATCCTGTAGACAGGTGGATAAAAATAGATTTCAATCAGACGTCCAAAACTTTCTTCTGATGTATTTCCCCTTCACTGGAAATCGTAAGAATAACATAAACCCAAAGAGGCACCTCAGCCACATCACTGACAATCTCTGCTTTGCACTGCAGTTGATGTTATTAGAATGTAGCTCTTAACCCCAAAATCCCAATTAGTCTGTGCTCTGCTCAGCACAGCAAATGCCATAACATCTTTTATTAGTATCACCAGCCCTTTATACTTCTTTTTTTTTTTTTTCTGAGAACTTGCAACACACCATCTGTCTGTGGAAATGTTCTGGTTTTTTCAGACCCAGCTATAAAAGGCTGCCATGAGGTTCCATGGCATTTCAACACACCAAGGAGCAACAGGTCAGCCCCCTTTTCTCACTGATGTCCCTCAAAGCTGCAGCACCATCTCTGAGAGCAGCTTCTGATCCCTTGAAAAACAAAAAGAATCTGTCCCATGATAAAGATTTTCCTCGGGGTTTGATAGGTACAGGTAATGTGATGGGTGATTATCAAGAGAACCAGCCAGAACTTCTGGCTAGAACAGGTGTGCAATTAAAGTACAGGAAATTTTTAGTGAAGACTTTAATTTATAATGCAAAAAACCTCAAGGAGTTTTTATTATAGGCTATAATACATGTATAGACTACATATGGTGTATTACCTACACCTCTGTTCTGCAGACAGGCTGCGAGAGCTGAGGATGTTCAGCCTGGAGAAGAGAAGGTTCCAGGCAGACCTGAGAGCACCTCCCAAACCTTCCACCAAACCCTAAACCCTCCTTGCTTTCAAACACTGTATGTAATGAAGCAAAAGTTGCTTTCAGTAAAGCAGGGTTGGACAGAATTATACATTTTGCTGTAGATTTCTAAACAATTTTACAGAGCTATAAGGGTACTCCACAATTCCCCAGCCTGTAACTATCATAATCTATATGATGATATGAACTCAAATTGTTATATTTATGTCCTGATAACTTCAGGAGAGATTTGAAACAAAAATGGTGAGAGACCTCCATCTGAGTTTCCTGCTCATCAGAGTAAGATTTTCAAGCATTGAAAATTGCATTTATGTTTTTCTAGCTCTTTATGTGCCCCAGAAGAGAGAATATACAGAGGGGGAAGAAGCATAATTAGATAGCTACATATGCAAAGAGTTTTCAAGGAAACACTCAAGTTTGAGCTTAAATTAAACAAAGAACCTTGCTAAATTAGGACCTTATACTGTGACTCCATCGAAGGCAAAAACTCCCACAGATTTTCTACAAATAGAACAACGTCTTGTCTTCAAGAATGCCTTATCACAGAGTGTTTATCAACAAAAATGTATATACATGCATATAGAGGTAGCATGTATATCACATTTATTTGACCCAGATTTCAAAATATCAGCTGTTAACAATTTAAGCACCAGGTAAGTCGCTGGTTTAGGGGCAGTATAAATAAGGAGCACTAAGTGACTCTTAAAATCACATCACTTACCCCTATGACTATCCAAGAACTTCAGCAGCATTCCCAAGCCCCAGCTCCGCTGCAGCGATCCAACAGAACTCCTCAGGGCAAGCTGCCCAACACAGGAGACTGGACAAGGGTAGGAATTGCTTTCCAAGACCCTTGAAATGATTTTGTGCCATCTGTGCCAAGACTTCTTGGGCCCATGATGATGCCCAGAAGTTGCTTCTCATGTTTGTATCTACAGGTGAAGTGCCTCACCTTGTCCATCACTCCCTCTGCATCCAGAGCCAAGCAAGAAGCGGAGCACTTCCCCAGGCAGGTGTGTCCCCCTGTGCCAGGCAGGAGTGATTTACCCCCCTGGCAGCCTGTTCCCTGCCTAGTGAGTCCAGGAGGTACAGCTGGTGTTGCTTACAGGAGATGTCTGCCTGCTACAGGTGAGACAATCCCACAAAAGTGTCCCACCCCAAACCTGGCCCCCAAAGGGATCATCACTCACTGCCTTAAAGCAGCCGTGAGAAACTGCGGTGCACCAGGTGACCCTCAGAAACAAAATGTCCTTTATCTCTCAGCAATCCCTTTCACTGATCAGGGAGAATGTCCATACGTGGGAATCACATCTACAAACTCAGTGACAAGATTTTGTCTGTCTGTCTGAATGACAGTCAGGTGAAGTGAATATACTCCAATTACTACATCAAAGTATTCAAAACAGTGTTCTCCAAACTCTCTTTTGTTACACAGAATACACAGGAAGTTTGATAGTTAAATGGATTCATTCATATCAAGTTATCCTTACCAAAATCATTGTCATCAAACCAGAAATATATTTAGCCTATTAAACACTGCAGTATGGTTTTAATACAAATAATGTCTTCTCACGTTTCACAAAAGTGTATCAGATCAACATATAACCAAAATATTTGCAAATAAATTTCTTCTCCTTTCTAAGGTTTCAGAATGGATTCCAATTTTGGCATGATATCACCATAGCTACCTATGCACAGAAATAGAGCCAACATCTTGCTTAAACACCCAAGTCATCCAGACATCATTTTCTGTGCAAACCAAGTCAGTGTGTACAAAACAAAAGGATGTTTCTTTAAAAAAAATGCTCTCAATAATCTAAACTGGTCTCAACTTGACCATCTGCTCAGTTAATACAGTGCAATATTTCTGACACAGAACACAGTATGAGGGAAAAGGAGTCAGAAATGCCTTAGACAAAGAGACAGTCCCTGGGGAAGGAGATCCAAGGCATCCACTGACTCCTACAGATGCAGTACGTGCAGCAATACCAAATAGCCCAGATGCAACTCAAATCCAAGGGCTGTTCATCCCATAGATATTACCAGGGATGAACGGATATCATAAATCATACCTCAACCAGTCAATGCTGATTAACCTTCCCTCTGAAACACGTATTCCAGAACAACAGTTGCTTTTCCTAAAATAGCTTAATCCAATTCGAAGTAAGAACATCAATACATCAGGTTTACCAGGACCAGGTTATGAAGAATAGGAAAGCTACTTCTTTTCCTATGATGTACAACTTTTGAGGAAGAGAGAACATGTGCCAGCTTAATACATATTTTTCTTTGGTAAAAAAATAAGAGGGAAGCAAATCTCTACCTATACAAATGAACTTTGGAAAGGAAAGGATTGTGTCAACAGCCATTTCCAAATATAATTCTAACTCAAACATGCACAATGAATTCACATTGACTTTCTACAACACTCCTCTCTCCCCCCCATTGCAAGACGTGGGATATAAAAAACATAAAATGTGATTAATCAGTATTTTTATAATACTTAGGGACATCCCCAAAAAATCGAGTCCTATGTCAGCCACCACATCAGGAGGACAGAACGATCCTTAGGAATTTCACAGACCACACCAAGCTGGAGGGAGCAGCTGCTGTGCTGGACGAGCAGGCTGAGAGGTCTCTTTTCAACCTACAATTTTCAATGACACCATGATTTCTGTACCAGATGTTGCAAAAGTTTACTGGAGACAACACTACAAACTCACTGATGGATATTCAGTGCCAGTTTTGGTGAAGATACTGTCTCTCCTTACAGTAGAAAATCAGATTTCTGGGGGAAAGGGAGAGATATTCAAATGATGTCTAGTTCAGTGCCATATACAGTGAAAACAGGATTTTATCTGAAATACAAAGAGAACGGATTGTGCATGCTGAGGAAAAGCCCAGGGACAAAACCAGGGCCACCTCATTCCTCTTTTTCTGACCTTTCTCACAGTTCAAGTGATCCAAATCCAGCTTCCCTGGGTCTCTCAGGCTCTCATGACAGAACATTAAGCAAATATTCAGCCTGGATATTATTTTAGTTTTCCTTCTTAACATTCATATTTCTCAAGACGTTTTTTTCTAGGTTCATGGTATTTAAGTTTGAAATTGTTTGCATGACTGTGTGTTCTAACAAAAACCAAGTGACAGTGCAAACCACCTAAATAAAATCAAACCAAATGTGGTATTTTTCAGTGCTTCTGGATGTGGCTGTGATTAACACGAAAGAACTTTACATCTCACGCTGCAAATCTTAATTTATATGACACTTCTAAAAAGGTGAAATACCTAGAAGCTACAACCACTCACAACCTTCCCCTAGATGTTTTCGACCTCACGAACATTTTTTACCAATTTTTATCAGCTGCAGATGGCTCATTATTTTAAAAATGACCTTTAAACACACACACTTCCCTTCACTGCTTTTCCTTCCTCAAAATTCCGTGAGATTTTCTTCCATTTCATTTTAAAGGAAGAGATGAACAGATAGCGGTGAAAAGAAACTTGTCTCATTTTCATGTCACTTTTATTAACTCATTTTCTTTGGTCTGTATGAGACTACTGAAAAACCTATAAAAAGTCTTTGAATGAAATGATTTCTACAGCAACTTGCACAGCACCTAAGGGCAGGAATAGCTGGAACAGCAGCTTAATTTTCACTTATCTATAAATCTCATACGCATTGTTCTTCCAATTCGGAATTGCTGTGTAAAGTCATTTTAATAGGGTTACTTCAGAGGTTGAGGTACAATCAGCTCTTCATTTATCTGTCATTTGTAAAAATCTGAGATGCTTGAAATGAGCCGAATGAGAGGTACTGCGGGAGTCCCACCACGCTGCTTTGGAGCGCTCCACAAGGGCTGGAGTACAATCACTCGCATTTTAATGCTCATTTTCTTTTAGCTGGTGGAAACGTGTACATCCAGACGGTCTGAAATGCTGAACGCACCAACCACCCACCCCCTACAAACAGAACAGATGAAACACGGAAAGCCATAATTGAAAACATCTGACTAACGAGCGGTTTATTACCGCAACATTTCAGACACACTCATCAGGAGAGAAAAAACCCCAAGAAAAAACAAGGAGAGATCCTGCTTGCCACGCCAGCAATATTTAGTTCTCTCTTACCTGTCTGAGAGACATGTTTTGCTGTCATTTCTTTCAATTACAGAGTCACACGAGATGCTTAACGCTAAAGGTTTCAATTTACCTGATTTTAATTATTGTAAACACTCACTGCTCCCATTACCTTTAAGTATTTAATTCTTGGAAGCTCATTCGCAGCGTAGGAAAGAAAAATAAACCATTTCAATGATGATGCAACAAGAGTCGTAATTGTTTCCTTCTTGGACTGTAGCAGATACTCAGCTCCTGCAAATGAGACTGTGAGCTCAGAACAGATTCTTAATGGCACATCTAATTAGCTCCTGATGGCCAGTGACGACTTCTCCTGCACTGTCACGTGTCACAAAACCTTCACTGCACCTTGTTATATGCAATTCAGGAGCAGAAATAGATGTAGACACTTGACATCTGCAAATTGGTGCCAGATGAGCCAGCACAGATGAACTTACTCCCTGCAGATCTCCATGGAGTTGTCCTGGCTCAGAGTGAGAGCCCAGCTCGATGGGAATCGGAGCCAGGGTACCACAAAGCCAAGGGACTTGACTCTGAAAATCCATAAAGGCAGCTAAAAAAACACATGGCAAGATCATATAGCAGATGCCTCAGATGGTAAAGTTAATAGAGAAGAAATAACATATAATCAAAACAAATTAAGATTGCTTTTTAAAAGTTGGTCGGCTTCAATTTACTCCACAGAGGAGGATTTTCTCTAGGTACATTTTACCTTTTAAAATAAGTATCTAAGAAAAAAAAAAGACTAGAAATAGATTCCTGGTTTAGAAGACAACATGACTACTGAAAAAAAAAAAAAAAGAAGTAAAATCTACAAAGAGTATGAGTAAGAATTACAAATATGTTTTTCTGGCTGAGGAGAGAGAGAGAAAACAATGAATAAATGNGACTACGAAAAAAAAAAAAAAAAGTAAAATCTACAAAGAGTATGAGTAAGAACTACAAATATGTTTTTCTGGCTGAGGAGAGAGAGAGAAAACAATGAATAAATGCAGAAACTGGATTTGGGCGGTTTAATGACAGATTAATTTTACCACCTGTGAAAGTACAGGAAACATGTTCATTGCTAGGAAAAGGACATCCAAACACTCATGTCTCTGGCAAGCAGCTGCAGAGGGGAATTCTTCAGGGGATGCCATGGGCATTATTTTAAGCTTTTGGTTTTGTACTCCATGGTTTTGAGAACTAATTGACGAAGGGAATAGAAAAAGGGTGGCTGGATCAATTTGAAATCAGACTTGAAGAACATAACACATCAGCTCAGAGAACAGTGCTGATGAAAATCCTGAGTGTCACATATTTGTGAGCAGCCAAACAACGTGAGAATATACCAAGACATGGAAGAGGAAAAATCAATGCAAGAAGAAAGGGATGGAAATGGTCCCAAAAAATCCAGATGCAGACATTTAGTGCAGCGAGCAACTCTGGGCATCTGAATTATTCACATGTGTTCTAGAACCAAAACTCACTCATAAATACATGTCTCTGCCTAAACAACTGCAGATACAAAGCGTTAAGACAATTACACCAAACTTGGTCCTTCAAGCTTCTCCATTTCCATCAGTTTTCCTCAGGGTTCATAGGGAAACCAGCAGGGAGAGCAGCTGTTGCTCTTTAAAAAGCAGACATTTCTCAGAGAACATCTCTGCATCCTTGATATCCACGGATGGCTCCTTTCCTCAGCAGAAACAATTAAAAGGCACTTTGGGAAAGTACAAGAAGCCAAAGGATATTTTTCACCCCAAAACCTCACACGACCCTTGTCTAAGTACCAATACCAGGTGATGCACTGAAATCAAGAGATAACTGGAATTCTGCACTAATGCAAAAACTTATCAACTCTGCTCAATTAAAAGAGGTTCACCTGGATTTACAGGAGTTGAGAAAGGGTAAAAATTGGCAGAGGAAGTTTAACAGGCATTAATTGTTTTTCAAGCACCTTGTACAAACCATGGCAGCTTGCAAAGAATTCAATTTCCTACATTTAGAAGGTGGATCAGCAGTTCTCTTCGTAATATCACTTGCTAAGTGCCAGACAGACTCCCAGTTATCCAAGAATTTAATGAACTAAATCCAGCAATTTAAGGCTGTTTCATCTAGATAAGAAGCTTTCCAACTCGAAGGATAAAACAGCCTTAAAGGCAATGGAAAATAAAACACATTTTGATGTGTATAAACTACCCAAGCAGTTAGTTCATTCTAAAAATCAAATTTTAGCTGGGGAAAGTCAAGTAAACAGGTTTGGCAGGCTGCAGACCAGAAAGGAGGTCTGGAAAAATCCTGCACAAACTCCAGGCCACACTTTTTGCTCCCCCCTTTCCTGTCTTTCCTAAGGATCCCCACTGGAGCACTTGACTGAGCAAAACTATGAACTCCAGGGTTTGAGCAAAATATTTCTGAAAGGTTACAAAGTCCAACGGTTTTTGAAAAGGGAATTAAAAATATTTTGTGCACATAAGATTATGCCACTGAGGGTACACTTCCTCCGGTTGGATCCTTTCCAATACATCCTTGGAAAAACAAATAATTATAATGGACGCGGTTTGGAAAGGAATATTCTGCAAATAGGAGAATATTCTAAATGTCACTTCCCAAAACAACATAATTTGACACTGGGTTTTAAATACACAGTTTGCATAAAGATGCATTAATACCTTGCAGTTCCTGAGGGTTTTTTCCCCTCTCCTTTTTCCTACCTATCCTTTAACGGGAAATAAGAAGACAAACAAAACCTGGGTATCTGTTGTGATAACAGAGGTCAAAAACCCTGCATTTCAGTAAATTCTGTAAATCGAGTTGTTCTCTCTTTTGCCTCTCTAAAATCCACCGAATTTCATTTTTCTTATATTCTGATCAACTGAGAGTGTTAACACAGCAGAAGTCTTGTTTTTCTTGGAATGATTTTTAAAAAGAAGAACAAATGTATGCTTCATACTTACACATCTGAATAGACCCTGAAGTGATGAAGCACAAAACCTCGTTGCATTCACATGAACAGAGCTAAAACTTTCCTTTCCTTGCATGATTATGTAGCTGAGATGCTGCTTTGAAAAGCCACCAGAATCATCCCCATCCTGGCTTACAGTAGGATTAAATTCATTACAGAAAGCTGAATCCCAACGGTGCTTTGGAAAAAATCTCCTAAGCCTGCGAAATGGGAAAAAAGCTGGACCTTCCAACCAAGCTGCCTGGCTTGCCAGTGACTCCCTGCAAAGAGGCTGAACTCCCTCACAAACCAAAGGAACCCCCAACAGATAAAAATCCTGTGTGTCATGGATTGGTACTATAAATAGAGAGATCAATAGTGCCTGGAGTCAGCTGAATGCTTAAATTAATGATTCCCCAAAATAGCAGCAATGCAAGGCCAGGGGGCACGTGCTGGCACCTACCTGAGACTACACAGCGTGAGCAATACAGGGTCAAGGCCTCCAGGGACCTTTTTTTCCCCTTTTCCATATATTCCATATCATTTAGATGCTTAAATAGGCTAGGATTTGTTTTATTTGCTCAGTGGGCTTATTTGAAAAAATTCATGGCTTTGGCAATCTGCAATCCTTTGAGAATATATATTTATATATATACCATAACAAATACAAATTTTTGTATTTCTCTAACATAATTTATTTTGGCACCACAATCTTGTTTTACTCTTTATACACGGTGGTGCTGCTTGTGGCATTTGCCCCTTTCTGTGGCTGTCTGAAAGTGGCTCCTCACTGTGCAAGCACAACTAACAACGGGGAGGAAATTCTCACTAAATTCTTTAAATCTCTGTTTTGATTTTGGTTTTAAGTTTTTTAAGCTTCTAGAGGAAGGGAACAACAGTGTGTTTTGAAAGAGAGATAAATGTAACATTGGGAAACGTATATTTGGGCAGGAATAAAAGCACAGCCTTAAACCTTCCCTTGGAAAAACAACCCGTGCCAATAAAACAAACGGTGAATGGAAGTGTGCTTGAGCAGCCTCCCAGGCAGAATTCCCAAGAGAAATTTCCTTCTGGCTTATCAAGTTTCAAATCTGTTTCTCAATGTTAACACAAAGGAATGGAGACATTTAAATTATAATGGAGAAAACTTAAAATATAGAAAGTTAGGACAATTGACACAAATAAACTTACTACTGCTCTCAAATGAGTTTGCTGTAGCCTGCTACTTTTTTGGAACTTTTCTCAAACACACCTTAATGTTTTTAACCATTTAGTACCATCAGAGGGGTTACAGCCCAATCTGGTACAGCTTTTCTCTGCCATCCCTAAATAAAATGAAATTTCCATGTATTGGGTGAGCTCTTGCCCGAGCGCCTGACTCTCTTCTGCTGTCATTTGAAGTTGTGTTTGCTTCCTCTCTGTGCAAAACACATCTAAGGACACCCATGTCTCCTGTCAAGGGCCCTGGAAAGTGCCATCCAAGCTCTTGATTCCTTTGGTTTCCTTCCAAGGAAAAACTCCACTCTTCTTGACAGATCTAATATCTAATAATTTCCTCCTCCATCTTCCTGACAGTGCCTCTTCTAAAGGCTGTTTTCATTTCTTTAGGGTGTGTTCTTTGGGTCTTACTCAGCCTTTCTGATGTTTAGGATAATCAATCCACCTACATTATTCTTCTTAGGAGTCACAGAAAATCCCAGTTCTCAGCTGTTGGTCTGAGACTGTGAGGGGAACACTCATACAACCCACACAAGGCATGGAATTCCAGAGATATGGTTCTCCCACTTATTTAGCGTTGTCTGATAATCCTCGAATGACCTCAATTCCCTGGATATCCCATTGGATTTGGGAGGTTTGGCTCAGATCAGACCCACGTGGAGATTCACCAGCTTCCTTCAGAAAGCTGGAAGTGGAACAGCAAGTTTGTGCTCCAGTGAAAGGAATTAATTAGATGGATAAGGAAAGCACAGAAATTATATTTGCTTTTTAGTGCACTCAGTACAACCTCTGCTTTTAGGAGGAGCAAGCTGCTCCAGAAGGATATCCTGCATGAACTAGGAAGAAAAACTAGATGGATCTCAGCTAACTTTGTGATAAGCAGCAAGTTAAAATATCACACCTTAAAAAACAAGAAAAAAAGACTTCCACAGACACAACAATGTGAGTTTGCTGCTGCTTCTCTTGAGGCCTCCTCCAAGATCCTGCCCAGACAACGAAGTACAAAACCAAATCTGTCTATTGAAATGCAAGTTGCTATTTTTTCAAAGCTCAGAGCAGCTCAACATGTTGTTTCCCCTCAGATCAAGTGTCAGCAGCAGCCGAGCAAGTACCTGACCAGAGCATATTTTATTAGATCAGCTGTCAGGCAAATTCTCTTAGTCCTTTAAAAAAACCACAGCCACACATCAGAAAAAAAAAAAAGGGGGAAAAAAAAGAAAAGCAAAACAGGACAGAATTTTTTAGGTAAGTTTCTATGAAGATTGCTTTAAAAAGCTTCCAAATACTAAATTAATGCCATTATAATGGAAACACTAAGCAAGAAGAATTAAAGAGATGCTGAATGTAAGACACAAACACAGCCCAGGGCCTGGCTGACCACCTGCAGTGTGAGCAGCCCATGCTGTGACCCATATCCACCTTTCTTCTGGCTCATTTTGCTGGGGCTAGACCAAAGGGGTATAAAATATTTACCAGGTAATTCAGCAAAATTAAGCTTTGTTCAAAAAGCAGCTCAAATATCGGAATATTGAGTGGCTCAAGCACCAACCTTGTCCTGCAAAGCCCAAAGCCATCGGGACAGGGATGCTGCTGGAGCTTCCCCCAGCTCTTCACGTTCAGTCTGCTTCCAAAGCATGGATGTGCTCTTAAATTCCACCTTGCAGCTACTGGGAATGCAGCTGTGGGGGCCCAGAGGACCTGCAGAACAGGACACCAGCTCTGGTGACATCCAGTGTGGTGCCATTCCACGCAGGGAATGGGAAGGGCTGTGCTCAGGACTTTGGGAGTTAAAGAGCATTTGGGATGGACTCTGCTGGTGCTCTTTTGGAAGCTGTGCCATGGGGAACACGCTGTGTTAACGTGGGCTTTTGTGAGTGATCCCATTGACTGTAACACCAAAAGCTGAGTGAGTCCCACATTCACAAGACAACAAAGAGCAGCAGATGCCCACCGAACACAGGAGGAGTTAAATAGGTGTGGGCTGCTTTAATGGGATTTATTGGAATACAAGAGTCATGGGGCAGAGGCTGCCCACGGACACTGCAGTAATTAATCAGGCAATACTGAATCAAGCCACAGAACAGCAAAGTGACTGCCCCTTCCTGATTCCTCTGGAGAGCTCTGCAGGAGAGGGGAATGAGCCAAGGGATGAGTGTGATGGGTTGCAGTTTATCCCTAAATTTCTGGTCTAACTAACTCCCATTGATGGTGGGAGCAAAACACTGGCGTAGACACTGACCTGAGGCACCTGAGCAGTCCTGGTAAAATCTGCACACTGCAGAGTCACGAGAAAGGTGCCCAGAAACTTCACTTTGAGGTTGTTTTGGCTTTTTCAAGGACTTCAGTTGCATTTACAATTACTCTGTGAACTCTTTACACTACAGACTTTCATATAAAGAAAAGCAGCATTTTTTCCTTGCTTTAATGTACCTGCTTCTAACCTATTTCTTTTGCAAAGGTGTGACATTTTAACATGGGCTCATGAAGAAAGAAATGCTATTTAGAGAAGGGTATAGATTTTTGCAAGAGCTCTGATTCAAAAGGAGTTGAAAATAAGCCCTTAAAATCTTTGAAGAATTCTATTGCTCACGCACAAAATACTGAGAAAACTGATTATTCTTCAGGCAATAGAAAAAAACGAGTAAGTGGCTTTGATATTTATAAGACAACGTCACCTGCTTTTCCCTTTCCAAGCCTTATTCTAATTATTCAGATTTTAAGGTAGCAAGAAGCCTCTTCATGTTTTCAGATACACAAAAAAGAAGAATTTCCTAAGAGGAAAAAAATGTTTTCCATTATCCCCCCTGCTGTCTGGGAAGAAAGCAGCAGAAAAGGGGATGGAGAAGATGGCTCACACACACCTGAGACAGTTTTTGCCATTAGGACATTTTTCAAATATAATATTTTACAGCAGCTGCCACTCACTCACCTGAAAGCCTTTCTCAATATCTCTGGAACTTTTCTCCCCATTATTCTTTCTGTATCACTACTTCTTGCCATATGCTTTGATATATATAAATATCTATAAATTTCTCATTTCTCAAAAGCTATGAATTCTGAAATTAATTTTGTAAGAGAAAATGGTAGATTTAGATAACACCATCATCTGTGGTACTACGGACAAATTAAGCAATTTAAAGCTTTCAGGGTGATATTTCTTCTCTTTTTTTTTTCTTTTCTTCCCCCCAAGAATTTCCTACTCTGCTGTATTTCAGTTCTTTTTTTTCCAAACTTCTTTTCAGAGCTCCCACATACTTGATTTGCCTGGGTCATTGTCTCAGCCCATGTGGCTCTCACCATATTCTGTCTTCTGTGAACTTCAGCAGCTGACATCCTTCATTTTCTTTGGTTGAAAGGAAAATTAAATATACAGCATTTAATCAGCCTACATATGCTGCAGCTTTCCTTTGTCCTAGCTGTTTGGGTGTAATAGCTCGGGTTTTCTTTGCTGTTAACAGGCTTCTAATTGTTTTTGATAAAATAATGCAGTGTTTGTTCAGCTCTGCAAAACAGAAACACATAAAAATACAAGTTCTTTGTACAGCTATTACGTGGGATAAAGAAGGGTTCAGCAGCTAAGTGTTCCTAGGGACTATCAGATTAAATTAATGTATTTATTGAAGTTCTAAAAGGAGAATATGAATTTTAAAGTACTTCATCAAAGTAGACCAAGTTGTTAGAATGGCATTTGCTATTATTTATCCATGCTAGTGCACCTCAGCCTTTGTTTAACACTCCTGTAGTTCCATACTCACAACACTGTCAACCCCAAGCAGTCCAAAACCATGAGTCACCTCCCTTTCACTGAAAACAGCTTTTTAAAATCCAGGAGATACAGAATCATTGTTACTGCTGTTACTGAAAGAGCCTGGATCATTACCTTGGGCTCAATATTTAGCTGCTGGACAGCTAAAATGATAGGAAATGAACTTAATTTCACAGATAAGAACTGAAGTTCTCAAAAGTTTAATGACCTTAGAACAGGAACCTGGAGACACAATATGCAGATCAGAAAGATGCACATACCTGTACAATTTTGCTCCTACTTAGTGAAAACACTGAACAGGAAAGTCAGACATGAACACCCAACATGAAAAAGTCAGGTAAGTAATACTTTGAGGAGAACACACCAATTTTTTTTTAAGCAATTTCACTGCAATGATTCCGCATAAAGGTATTTGGGGATCCATTCCAAAATTCTATTTGTGGTTGCTTTTGACATCTTACAGAAATACAGCTTTTTCTATACAGGTGACAGCAAATACATATTAAATAACAGAAATTTAGTCTCTCAAAAGCAATTCAAAGCTCTCTCCAGTGTGAGAAACAGCATTAAAATTAAGCAGTGGAATTCCTCATTAGACAACCCACAACATAAGCACAAGAATAGAAAACTTTTCATTCAGTAAACCATATGTCCCTAAAAATACCTGGCCTAGCACCAAATTATCCAAGGTGCAGTTCTCAGGCTTTCTTCCCCTGCACAGCAATTATGCCTCCATTGTACTCTAATCTCATATTTTTAGCAATGAATGTATCCATACAAAAAGCTGACTAACTTCTCCTCAGCATCTGGCACAGCACAGGCTATTCTTTCACAGGTAACCAAAAGCTGCCCTCACTTTTTTTTTTGCCAGCAAAAATGCTCCAGTGAGCAATTCAGGAATATTTATCCCGGCCACAAGATTGTTCTCCTGTTAACATGCTGATGTATCTTGAGATCAAACTGTAAGAATAAATTTAAACCACTGAATGGTGAAAAGGTTTTGTGTGGAGCCTGCACGCTGCCTCCCTTCCCTTTGGCAGGATGCCTCGACAGTCGATTGCAAATTTTTAAATACTAAAAAGTCTGTCCTGCTATTGCTAAACACATTCCTGAGGCAAAAGAAAAACGGGGGAAAAATACGAGGATTAAACCAAAGTACTTAAAATCTCACTTTTGTTAGGAAATAGAACTATGTTTGCCCCGAAAGCCTATGGAAATCACATTGTCTTATTTTGTTCTGTTGCTGGCTGGAGGTTTTCTCCCCTCTGAAAATGATCCTCATCACTATTTTATGAAGCAATGCAGAAATCACAAGTGTTTCCTACTCAAAGTCTGGAGAGCATCTCATAAATTCAGACCAACAACCCCTGAAACAACCCATTGCTCTGACCAACAACCCCTGAAAAATCTCCACCAAAACCATCACCTTTTTGATCTCTGGGAGCCACAAATGCCCCAAACTAAGACTTTTCCTCAACTTCCCACTTACAAACTCCTCGCTATCAGAAAAGTTGTCTTGCTGCCACAAAACAAAAAACCCCAAACCCAACAAAACAACAACAAACCCCAAATAAACAAACAATAAAACCCAAAAGAAAACTCAATTTCCTGTAAGTGTGGAAAACTTATGCCTGCTCAAATCTCGATTTGCAGAAGTGCTGTTCATATAGAACTTGTTACCTGCCACCCTCCACAGCTTCACCCCAAAACATCCCAGTCCTGGCAACCCTGTCCCACCCGTGGGGTGCCTCCCCCATGGGATAACCCACAGTTCGTGGCTGGTAGGAACTTCCTGGAGACAGGAAAAAACTAGACAATATTATTCTCTTTTTTTCCAGCAAAGTACCTGGAAGTTTTTGATCGGAGTGAAAACAAATTTAAATTTGCAATATTTGGGTTTGGAAGTTTTTATTAACTCAGGATGTCTTTAGTGGCTTTGTTTGTTTAAAGAGTCATGCAATACTCTTACTGCATGACCACATCCTAATCCATGGTTGTATTAATCACATTTTAAATGACAACGACATCCATGATCAAAGAATCTCATCTTTTTTGAATCACAGTAGCTCCTCATATAACCTGAAACTGATCTAGACCAGAAGAGGCTTCGGTGTTAAAAACAAAATCAGATTCATAATCAGCCTACAGTTATTTTCTTTTCTTGTTAATAATTTCAGTCCTTTCCTATTAAATCACACTGAATACATCAGGCTGATTCTCAGAAAGTATTCAGGCCTAATCCATGTCCAATCCATTCAGGAATCCCAGAGATAACCTGCAACTCCCTATGCTCAGGCTCTGTCCCTGGATGATCATTTCACATCCTCATGGGATGCAAAAGAACATTTCTGCTCCTCCAAATATCCTCCTAAATAACCCATTTTTAAGAAATTATTTTAAATTGGACGTGGGAGATCGATGTGATCCTGACACCACTTCTCATTCTGACTGGAATTTATTTCATTTCTCCATTTTCCAAGTTCACAAAGCCACTTCTATTTCAACTTTATAACTTAATTCCCATTTTGGTAATGACACGTGCCGCAGAACGCAATCAAACGCACTGGCATTTTAACCGACTGTGGAAATTGCCTCACGAGGATTTTTATAGCCCAGGCTTTATCCCTGGATGTAGCAGTAGCATGATGTTCCCATGATACATGAAGGGCTCCACGCTTACTGCCTCACCAGATTTCCAAGCTGTTCTTCCATCCTGCTGGGTTTACTAATTGTGAGCCCAGCGAGCTCAGCCCAGGATATAAAATCCCAGCTAATTAAAGCTACCAGAGCAAACGTGTGGGGAGATCATTTCTCAGCGTCTTGATCCTCAGGTATGACAAGCAGTAGCGCCGGGGCTGCTCCCTTGCAATTACAGGAGCTGACTGCACTGAATTAATTCATTTAAATTCTAAACATGGTCTAAAGAGGTATCTTGTAAACAGCACAAACACGCAGGGAATGACCCCTGCTTATGATGCTTCCCAGCAGGTGTAAAAGCCCCTTGATAATTATGATGTTTCACTACAAATCAACAGAGGTAGAAGGCCAAATGTAAAAGACATCCCCCACCGGGCCAACATCATTTTGCTCTTAGGTTTCTACAGCAAATTCCTTCCAAAACTCAACATTAAACAACTCCAGAGAGAAAATGACACCTGGATTAAATGCAAACACTTGCATACACCAGGTAACACAGCCAGCAAACATTTGTTTTCCCTGTAACAAGTACCCAGTGCTGTCGCACCGCTACAACAAACTCAGGGAGAGACACCCTTTCCATCCAGCTGAGCTTGCACACTACAGAGGCTTAAAGGGACTTTAAGAAACTTTCCATGAAATTTAAGATGAAATTTCCCTTTTTTATGAAAACCTGGGCCTCCTGGATAGACTGGGCAAGAAAAGGTCTACTAGAGTAGGGACTCTTCAAAAGTAAAGAGGCAAGAGTGAAAAGATGGAGAGATTAAGTTGTCTGATTCAATAGTGATTTGGTTGTGAAGAACTAAAGAGCAAGGGAGTAATAACTGGGAGACTGCATGGAAAACCATCACAAGAATTCACTGTGGGACTTGAATTCAGCACATTTTCCCAAGAGCAAAAGTTTGGCATTTTGCCCAAACTCAACATCTAAATCCTCTCTTGGTCAACAGAACGAGGCTGGCACTTCCAGAGGGAGATGGCTGCTGCCAGAGCTGCGTCAAGAGACACAACCTGGCTGGGTGTCCAGGCTTTAAGTAAGTAAAATGACAATTGAAACAGAGGAAAAACAATCAGAGCAACACCTGACTAATCCTGGATCTTGGATCACTTGACAACTCACCTTTTTCCAACAGTTTGGCTGTCAGTTCACTGTGGAGATGCTCCAGCCTGATGGAGACCCACACGGGAGCACTGAAAGCACCTGGAACTACCAAAAAAACATTCTTTGTGCCTTTAGACCTCACACCTAAAGTTGAGGTGAGAAAGGCACAAAAAGCTAACAACCTTCTGGGTATCTCACACTCACTTTTGAGCTCCCTGAAGCCTTCAACGCTTTCAGATCAGAGCTGAAATCTTCCTGGCACGGCACTGCCAAGTGGCTCAAATCCCTGGGCATTCCTGTGCCCCACAGCCATCAAATCCTAAAGGGCAAGAGTTAAGACCTTTGTGGTTTTTTAAGGGATTCTTTTCTTACAGTGGCACAATATCCAAGGGAGGTTCTTCCCCAAAATCAACAGTATCCGTGAAATAATAAAACCATTCTGCCTCGGAAACAATGCTTACAGAAGGCAATAAAACTGTCCACTGGTCACGAATCAGGTACTTTAAAGCAATACAAACAGCAATAAAAACGTTAGAATGTTATTTCTGTAAACTTTGTGACTAAACCAGTGTGACAGTTGTGCCTCAGCACACAGACTGAGGAGGGAATTTCTTTTTTTTAATACACAAACCGAATTCCAGGATCCAGAGGGCCTCGGAGTTGGGATTAGGGCTCTGTATCAACGGGCTGAAAGCAGCTTCTCAGCAGCTTTGACTGCTGATGGTTAAAGGACACCCTCCCAAGCACGGCAGTGTTCGTTCCCACAGATAAAGGGTTTCATTTGTAAAGCACAAGGATCAGCAGGGAGCAGATTTTCCATAGTGGGCCTGATCCTGCTGTCAAAACTCTCTCCAGGCTGCTGATGCTCCAGCCATTCACCATCTGGAAGACTCGCTCAGTAAGGACATTTTTCACACAGGCTGATTTCCCACACAGAGAATAAGGTTGGTTTGTTTTTGCAGTGGTTCATGTTCTGTTCTGACTCCCTTGCCTCGCAGTGAATAAATCCCAATTCAGACGCAGTTGCCCCCGTGGTTACAAAACAAACTGTCAGCTCCCCCAGAAGTGGCTGCTGAGTGCGAGGACAAAAAGTTAAAAATACAAGGTAAAATATATAGAAAAAAATACAGTAGTACTGCTTTTTGCAAACAGAAGAACCTTCTCTCAAGCAGTGTATTGGAACTGAAATTTAATGGCATTTTTGCAATATTATGGCATGGCAGAACTCACAGACAGCAAAGAAATTAAAGCTCAGTGGTGGAAGTGCTCTGCATGCAGAACTACTGAATGGCTGCTTGACAGGGAAAACAGTGCCTAGTTAAAGCATTAGTGCTTTGGAAGATCCTCACTGAGAGATGAAACTTGTAAATATTAAAAAAGGAACTGGCCTTGAAAATTGGCAGATCTTTCAACCTCTGAATTCCTTCCAAAATATGTATTATATTTTTATTAGGGAAAAAAAAGATTTCAACTCCAATTTATGACTGAGAACAGACACTTCTTTAGACTGCAAGAGGAATCAGACCTTAAAGAGATATTGTCTGATTAAATTGAGGCAGTAAAAACCATCAATACCAATATTTGATGTCAGTGGAAGCAATTTGAAGCTGTAGTAGCTCCTACAACTTTGTGCCATCTGGGGAAAGTCTGCAAAAAGTGGTAATGCCAATCCAAAGTATTATAAAATAAACACACTGGCTTAGCAACTATAAAGAACTTTAAGATCTGTAAGAAATCCAGAGGACCTGGCAGCATGAAGAAAGTGAGTGGAATTTATTTATTTTCAGGGAAAAAACTTTGAGAAATCCAAGACACGTGTGGCACAGCAGAGAAGTACAAACAGCTCTGATGAGTTCAACTTTAGCCCTTATAAATAAACACCTAGTTAGACCCAGGAAAGAGTAGGAAGAATCCTACAAATATGTGTAGCAAAATTCAAACCCAACCGGAACCAAGCATGAAAATGCTGTGTCAGAAAGGTGAATTCCCTGAAGCAACCTCACTTTCAGATCTCATTGCAGTTAACTTTTTAATTACAGACAAAAGGTTAATAAAATGTAGCAGAAATATATTTATGACACTTCAAAGACAAGACTGCTAAATTCCAGCTCCATCCTGCAGTGAGCACCTAAGACAGAATTAATAACCTGTAACTTCAGAATCATTCTTTTTAGCAATAAATGCAGAGAGATATTGCACAGAAACTCTCCCCCAGGGACAACAAATTTATGCTACAATTATTAAAGTCAACAACAGCAACAAAGCTTTCACAGTTTTCCAAAATCCTCTTGATTCTTTCAGACCAAGCTCTTGGAGTAATACAAGCAAACCAAGTTACCCTCCTGTGGGGGCTACAAATAACATGAACAAACCCAAGTTCTTGGATGTCCTCTGCAGATCTCCACTTGTGTCTTCACTCTTAATTGGTCTAATTAATCGTGCTCAGGCTAATCCTGAAGGTGAACGTTTAGGCATCTCCTCCATCTGTTTGGAGTTCCTCTAGGTATTAACAACACACACCAACCACACTCAAACCACACTGAAAAATTTATTGCCTGCTGCACATGATAAAGCACAAGAGTGACATTACATCACCAAAGGAACTCAAAGGAAACTCAATAAACTCCAATTTAATAAACTGATATCCTGAGCACCTACTTCCCAAGCCTGACAAAGCCTTAATATGCAACTGACTATAAATGCCTAAAAAAAGTACAAAACTTGGAATCTCAGCTGCTTTTCAGACTCCTGTGGACTGCCCAAGCTCGAGTGTGTCTTTTAGCAGCTGATTTAAAGCTTGATCCAAAGTGTGCACTGACCTGCAGCTGCCGGATCAGATCTTCCTTATTCTTGGTGGCAGAACCCCCAGCAGTGTAATCCACTCTGGTAACCCACCCAGGGTAAGTGATATCCTTTCTCAATGAAAGCCCAAGGCAGAGCAAGTGGAATCCAGTGATTGATCTGTCAAGTAATTTGGGGCTTCACTTGACAGAGATTAATTAATATTAGAAGAGAAGCGGGAGCAGGAATGATAAGCAACAGAGACCTCTGAGAGAGCTGATAAACCAGAGGGATGTGTTTCAGAGCTCACAGGCACAGCCACAAACCACTGAATTTCAAGGTCTCTAAAGCCAGGGCTGTGCTAAGGCTGCAGCTCCAGCCCTGGGTCCTCAGCAGTGGTTGCTGACAGATCCCTCCAAAAAGACATTGAAAACCAGGACATGAAGATGGTGCATCTCTGGTCTCCTCTGGAGAGCTGGAATGTCCTCCTGAGTCCCACAGGTTAGATCTGGCTACACAAAGGCTTTTGCTGTTTGAGTCCAAGCAGGAGTTGCTCAAAGAGCAAACATCCAATCTGTCAAGTCTCTTTCAAAACTTCAGTCTTCCTTGTGATAGAACTACCCAGAGAAGTATATAAAAGCACAATAATGTGACTTTCTATACAAACTGCTACCACTTGAAGCTGGCAGGTAGGCTGCTGTACACCTACCAGGGTGCACTCTGATGAAAATGCTTTGTTTTCATCTTGTAAAACATATCTGCAGGGCTTGTAGACACACCCAGAGCTTCTCAGAGAAATTAACATTACAGCATAACTATAAACAATCGCTGCTGGATACGTACCTGGCAACAGCACCCTCCACACTTTTCCTAAGAAAGAGGATAGGTAGCAAAAGGAGGCTGGAATCCAAGCTGCAACTTGGAGCACAATTCTCAGTGAAAGCGATACTTAATTACAGAAATGAATTTTCATACAACTAGATTAGAATTATTTACCTGGGTTCATCGCTGTAAATCAGTGAAGTCTCCTGAATGTCAGCTCCAAATTAGGCCAATATAAATATTTGATGGAAGTTCACAAGTATGTACAATCAACAATACACTAATGACACTGAACTGTTTTGTAACACTGAAAATGAGCTTTTACTCCTAATGAACTTTCTGCATACTCAAAATTATTTTAAATTATTTGTTCTACCTCCATTTGTTCTGGTATACGAGATCACATTCATGAAGTGTAATTGTGATGCATAGCGATCTATAAAGTATTTTTCAATATTTAGTCCTATGGAAAGTATAATAAATATCAAGCAATCCTGAAGTTTATGGACGAGTAAAACCCCACTGATGACTGGAAATCAAGCCCAGGCTCTGGAGCAACACCCGAAGATTTCAGTGGGAGAAAATTCAGCCACATTGCAGGTGGAACACTCCCCCCCTGCATCCACTTGAACACCACAGAGCAATTAGCACGTCTTAAACAAGCTGAGGACTGAGTCAAGACCTTCTCTATTAAGAGCACCACTAAAACTTGAGTTTAATTTAAGTCAGGTGCTAAACTGCTCCCAGAGCAGCGACTGCCAGCTGTGCAACCTCAGTGCCTGCGAAGCCAAGAGGAGGGAGTAACACCTAAAAGTCTGGCTTAACGAAATATTCAAGATCAGACATTCAGGGAACAGGAGGAGGTAGCTACCGCCTCCAGAAGAACACAGTGGGAATGGCTCCAAGGCAGGGATTTGCACCATTTCATCAGTCAGGCAGCCACAGTAACATTTGACAGAATTTTACTTGTATGAAGAAAACTGTGGCTGAAGCCAAAAGCAGATGCAATGCAACACTAAAGCAATGTGATTTTTCTTCTTCCAAGATGGATCTGACTTAATGAGTTTGCTCTTGTACTCTTCTCCGAGCAGCAGTCGTGTCCAGCTCCGCTCTGGAGATGTCTGTCCACTTGGATACAGGCTTTGCATTCCTGTGTCTCACTTGGGATATGGTGCTGCAGTTTAATCCTACACAACAATGATCTCTTGCACTGTGTACTTGTAGTCAGTGCTATTAATTGGCTGACTCAAAAATTAATTAATCTTGTTGGTAAAACATCTTCATTCTACGTAACATTTGCATTTCCATGAGTTAATGAAAGTGGGATATCAATTAAGAGACAGAAAAAGAGCAATCTGGAGAAAATCAAAACCATGCCCCAAGCAAGACCCAGCCAGGAGAACGAATCCTCGCTTTGTACCCCCACCTTTTTACCAGATAATTTTATTTCCCACTTTTTGCTATTATTCTTTTAAA
The DNA here is from genome assembly GCA_013397565.1 of Ptilonorhynchus violaceus. Taxonomy (NCBI): domain Eukaryota; kingdom Metazoa; phylum Chordata; class Aves; order Passeriformes; family Ptilonorhynchidae; genus Ptilonorhynchus; species Ptilonorhynchus violaceus. Next base: position 653,763 of record VZRJ01004786.1, on the reverse strand, counting down.
TTGAGCTGGTTTCATGCACTAAAATCCCCATGACAGATCAGGTACAGGCTTCTTTTACAGAAGTTTCTTTCTAATTTGTAAAAGAAATAATAAACATTTTCCAAAGTGACTTTTGGTGACTTTCCAAAAGTCTGTATCTGCCCACAGGTGCCCACTGGGACTCCTGCAAGCACCTCCTCCCTTCACCACCGAAATACCTTTACAGATCTACTCTTCAGCCTCTAAATTGGGCAGAAGCTGGAATAAAGTTCCCAGGGTCACATCTCCCCCATATGTTCACCTTAGTCCCCTTTCTGTATCTGCATTTTATTTTGGTGCTGGGACTTCTGACATTTTGGAAAACTTTCGGCTCTGATCATCTGATTCAGATGCAACCCCAGACTCGTAGACACCTACGTTGTGGGGGTGGCTGGATTCTCAACTCTTCTTCAACTTTCTCTCTTATTTTAGCATTACATAACGCATCTATTTCAGTCGGTGCCATCAAACATTAAAATTAAGAAAAGCCACCCTTCATAACTGAATAGAAAGTGAGTTCTTGATGCTCATGTTCCCAGCAGGGACATTTAACCATACCCAGTCACTGCCACAGGCACCTGTGTAAATGGGGTGTAGCAATCTGCCTTCACAATCATTTTTTAGAATAAAAATTGCAGGTACACATTAATAATTTAATGTACAAACTGCAGGGAGTGCAAACTATGCCATTACTGACTTGCCCTATATCCCCATAGGATTTCTTAAACTTAAGGTTTATATCTTTTTTTTTAATTCCTGGATAACAATCTGTGAGATTTATGATAATAAAATACAACACAAAATGTTTAATGGTAAAATTTAAATGCCTAATAAAATAGTAACTGGAAATTATATTAAAAAAGCAGCCCCTTCATATTTTACCCACAGTTTGGCTTTGAGCAGGGAAAGCTTGCCAATGACTTTTGTGGATAACCTATTGTAACGATGCTGATTTTGAAAGAAAAGGCATAATTTTACAGCAGAGTTGCAAGCAGGGAAAAGCAGACAATCCCCATCAGCAAAGAGAAAATAAAGTGCTCTCTTCTTTGGCTCTGAACAGAGGCAAATGTTATTTGTTTTAATGAAGAATGGCTCATAAAAATGCTCTTTGGATCTGGTTGGGTTTTTTTTTTGGAAATACTTTTGTCTGATAATGTTTTAAAGTATTCCCAAATGTTTTGTATTACGCAGCCGACGCAATTCATTGTCTAATATGTAATGAAAACGTCCAGATTCATCTGTAGAGCAGAAAGTACTCGCAAAGTTAATGGTGTTTGATAAATGACACCTTCTTCCCCAGCCCTCCTTAACTTGATGCAGTGATCACACATCTGTCTGCCTTCCCAGTGGAATATTCATTTCTGCTGCCTCCCAGCCCTGAAAGCTCTCACCTGCCAGCTGATATTAAGCAACAGCCTGACAGCAGAGGGAACAGAATAAAATGAATTTACGCAATTCAAGAGTAACTGGAAATATTCCTAGAGAGGGACAGATTAGCACAAGAATGACTGCTGGTCATTAAAGGCTGTCCAAAACACTCTGCAGTGTAGGTCCCTCGTATTTCATCTATTTCTACTCCGGGGAAAGTGCTCTGCTTGCAGAGCTGTCTCTATTTTTATACTTTCTGAAGAAAGGGATTCAATGGGTTTCACGCTGCTTTAACACACCGCGCCACGGAGAATTTTCTCTAAAATTATGTAGTAAAGTGCTTACAGCAAAAAAGAAAACCCGTGCCATGCATTTTTCCGAGAAGCAGGCTCGACTTTCCCTAACACCGAGCAGCAATGGCTGGTAGTGAACACAGAGTTACCCACATCACTGCAGGGAAAATACAGAACAAAATCCAAACTTAAGCCCAGGTAAATGCAATTGCAGAGAGTGAGGTGGTTCAGCAAGGCAAGAGCTACAGTCCTGGGAGATAAGATGTCCTTTCAGATCCTGTGCTGCTCTGCCAGTGCAAACATTCCTATCTGCTTGTAAAAATCACCTCAGGATGAAGCTGCAAAGAGCTTCAAGAGCTCGGGAAATTCAGCTCGTGCTCTGCCAATGAAATGGTGCTGAGAATTGTGTATGGCAAACCCGAGAAACATTTTATCAAGGAATTTAGACCAGGAACAATAGGCTTACACATGTCCCCAGCCCTCAGCTTAGTGCTAGCTGTCCTGTGGGGGTTTCCATAAAGCTTGGCCAAAAGGAGAACAATGCTACAGTCAGCAGGGTGGAGTTTATCCTCTTCTGGGAGGAAGGATTGGGGCTAAATAAGACCTCAGCTTCTTCAGATGTTGCCTCCTGAGAAGCAGCTCATTCATATACACAGCTACACATGCAGCTATATGGGCCCAACAGGAGCTGCAGCCCCTCACAGAGTGCTGAGAGCTCTACTCCTGTGGCCTGAGAGCCACACCACCATTCCCTTGTGTCTGCACTCACTCCTAATTTCCTGCTTCCCAAAGGACCCCTCGCTTTTCCTGCTGTGAGTTACAGCTACAGCAGCCATCACCCCGTCTGCCTAGAACCCCAGACTGTAAATTCAGGCACAGCTTCTCCTTCGCGATCCTGCAGGTAAAAAACCCCTCAGACACATCCCAAAGGTCTCCCCAGTCTCCAGAGTGGAATTTTCAGCACAGCTCCATGGGGGTTCTCTTGACCACTGATTCATCATAACATTAGACTTCAGATTTTGATCAGGAAACCCCCAACACAAACTGGACATGGAGAAGACACTGCCAGCCTTGCTGTTACAAAGCAAACACGCCCTGGACCTTCCTAGGGAACAGCCAATCCCTCAGTTTCCAAACCATGGCTGGTGCTCTGCTGTTTCCCAAGTCCCAGCACTACCAAGGAATGATACTGAAGGAATCTGCTCTGGCCTGATAACGAGGAACACAAGTTAGCTGGTATCTCATCACATGAACCACTTCCCTAGCACTGTTCAAAACACAGGAAAAAGGCAATGGGTGGAGAATGAAACAAGGGAGGAGAGGAAAGAATCTGTCTGAGACTCCCAGCACGTGTAAGAAACAATGCGGGGGCTCAGAAACACTCAAGGGACACTCGAGGCAGGCAGTGCCTTCCCTGGAGCCTCAGAAATCCCTCTTCCACGTGGGAAGGCACAAAGGTCTCTCCCAATCCCAAGGCACGCACCAGTGCAGCCCAGATGCTTTCCTGGTAGTTCAGCACATTGCGAAGGTTGGCAAAAAATTCATACCACGAACGCAGGGATTTTCTCGCTGCCCTCTTTGTTTGACAAATTTTTGTTCAAATTTTGTCTAATTGTCATAAAGCATATGTATTCATTTAAAAACACATCAGTCAACCATCCGGCACACTTGGAAATGCATATTCAACAGGAGATGGGAAACTCAGTCTTCTCAAAAAGCCTGGGACTACTTTCCTCGTGGAAAGAAATTTAATGTTCTCTGAGCATTTGCTGTTAATTAAGTACCCAATTAGGTACAAAACCAGTAAATATCAAAACAGTAAAGCATACACAGAATGCCAAATAATATTCCCCTCTTTCAAAGGTTAGACAATGTAAAACCACTGGAAGAAAGGATGCAGTGCAAGCAGGACTCGGCAACCAAGGAAGCCGTAAATAAGATTAAACTCCAAAACCTTTATGAATATTCTTTCCTGGACAAAATGAACTAATAATTCCTCAATTCCCTTCAAAGGGATTACTTAAGAGCAAAGTTATGCACGTACCTAAAAATATTTATGGGCATGGAAGGTCTTCCCGTAAATTGAAAATAAATTAATCAGTTCAGCCAGTGTTTCACTAGGGCCCCTGTTGAAGGCAGAATATCTGACACTGTCCAAATAAAAGATGAGGTCGTTCCATAATCTCCATGGATGCAGTTCTTGATGGGGTTATGAATAATATCAGTTCTCATTATATCCCACGGTTGTTTGAAGTCATTCTCCATCTCCGTGTGTGCAAGCCGAGTATCGCTCCATCTGGAAATACATTCCTTAAAGGAAGCAATTTTGCTCATGTAGAAAGTCTAATCCTACAAAGTCCCCAGGAAAAGATTCTGCCAACTTCAAAGCAGACCGCACTTCTTGCAAAATATGGTAATAATTATCCATCCCTTCAGCACATTAGAAATATTCATTTCATCAAGGTCAGGCGGTGAGATCCACTTGAGGGACTGCAACTGCTTGCTCATTTTAAAGCCTGATTTCTATATATTGCCCCGTAAGTCTGTGCTAAGTGTGAACATGAAGAACATGCTAAAACTACTAGGTTGTTCAGTAGGAAAACTACACAGAACCCATTAATTTAAAGGGCTGTTTTATTTAGTTTGACTAATTTAAGGAGTTTTGTCTGGTTTTTTACATTAAAACCCATTTTTCAATCAGCAGCTATAGTTAATTTGAAGCTCCTGCAAGTAGAGAGATTCACTACCAACAATGCCAAAACAAGAACTAAATACAAAAATAAGCAATTACGTTTCTTAATTGTTGCTATCTCATCTAGAGTCAGAGATATCAATGTCTCTCCATCACACTCGACATCCTCAGGCAGCACATCCAGAGCTGATCAGATGCTTTGGAACGCCTACCTACAAAACACACAATTCTGGGCAGCACTTTAGGGTTTAATATTTCTAAATTAAAAAGTTTTATCCCCAGCATTGACTCAATCTTGTTGTGGGTTCTGGTCTGGGAGGTGGTTAATAAAACCAGCTTCTTAGTGGAAGATTTTTGATAAAGTCGCAGCAAAGTTGTTTTTATTTCAATAACAGTTCTACAGGGGCAAGGAGGGTTTCTAGTGAGGGTATTGCAGCTTTTCTAGCAGGAAACTTTCAAAAATGAGACATCCAAGCTTAAACAGAAAGAGAAGAGGATGCAAAACAGAAAGAGAAGTGGATGCAATCAACAGACTCCTTAATTGTCCTTCCCATGGCTCACTGCAGAAAAAAGCTCACACCTTTATTCTGCAGATACTAATTTCAGAACATGGTATTTTTAGGAAATTAAAAAAAAAGAGAGAGAGAAAAAAGCCATATGACTGACATATATTAATTAAACCCTGCTGTGATGTTTATTAGTTTGGGAATAATTATTTAATCAAGAAATAGCTGCCAAGCTTTTGATTCGATGCTGATGAACAGATATGTTCAAAAAGATATTTGAAGCCAACCGAAGTAAGAAAAAATCCAGAATAATTCATAGGAATTTGAAAGCAGTGGCTCAGCATAAGAACACTGACCTTGCATTTATTCATGTTCTGAGACCTTTGGCTTCTTTTCTGAATAAACACCATTTTGATCTGCAAATGTTTATTGGCATAACTGAGCCAAACATTAAAAAACCCCACAACACTACCTGAAGGAAACAGAATAAACAACTTGGCAGCTCGCTGACAACTTGTGCTACATGCCCTTCCACTGCTCCCACATAAACACACCTAGGGAAAAAAACCTTATGGAATGAAAGAACAGAGCAATCCAGACAGATAATGAGGAGAATGGCCCAAATACAAAGCTTAGATGATTTCTCCAGAGTCAAGCAAGTGTCATGGTGGATTAAAAAACAGTTAAAACTCTACACACACACATATATATATGTGCATATATATGTACACACATACAAATATGTGGCTTAGAATTATCCTGTTACACATTTGTCAGGCATTGTCTTGTCAGACAATTGCTGTGACAGACACCTTTCTAAGGGATGTGAATCAGGGAATTGGATGGACATGAAAGATCTTTCCGGACAATTTTTTCTCTTCCTTGAAGCCAAATACTAAACTGTGGAAGGGGTTGTCAATTCAGCAATTCATTTATGCTTCTCTAAAAATGCTACAACCTTCAGAGGATCGATCTTATGCCAGGAATGTCTGATAAAGGAGTACTGATTCCCTCTGGAGTGGCAGGACATATTGAGGAAGAAACTGCACCCAAGCATGAAACCAGGGACTGCACAGGTGTCTTGTGCTGGTGCTTTAACAGATTTGGCTTTCTCCCACTGAGGTAACAATCTTCTAATTTTAAAAGGAGTGGGAGATTTTGTGAGCCTGAACATCAACAAAGGTTTTGTCTGTCAGAGCGAGGAGGCGTAATGGGAACCGAGGGAGGAGGAAGGTACCACGTCGTAGGAAAGGTGCCCGAACTCTCCTGAGCACAACAATTTTCTCCTTCCCAAGCAAATCCAAACTCAAATTTACCATAAGTGGGACCCTCTCAAGAAGATACCATTGGTGCCATCATTCCAAACCCACTCCATTTGTCAACTAAGGCTTGGGATTTTAGGCTTGGCCTATTTTGCTGGGGTTCACCTTCCAGCTATTCCCGGGAACATCTTTTCCAGCAAAGCCAGAGCTTTTTGAGACAGAGCCTGCACTTCCTAACAAGGTGCTGAGAATTTTAGCACTGCTGTTTCTTGAGGCTCCCTTTCCTGCTGAGCAAGTTAAGAGGATTCTCACCAGCAGGGCAAGGGGTAGAACACACACCAGATCATACATGATCCATCTCCTCCTGCCTCTCATATGTGCCTGGAGAGCACAGCCAGCCTTAGTTCTGCCTTTCCTACACTTTTGAGGAATTAATTTTTGAATAGTAAGTTTCCTTCTAACACTGTTTCCTGTGTTTATCTTACCCAAGTAAAGTGAATGAAATACCTGATTTACTGATTTCTAGAGTAAATAATGAACAAAGGCAACCTAGAATAAATACCTGCAATCAAAGGAGCACTCTTTACACAGCTAACTAATACACAGTGATTGATATAGGATCAAAGTCTAATGAAGAAGAGAAAGTTCCTGGTTTTCACATGTTTAATCTCTTCCATACTAAAAGACAGGCTTGCTGTTTGTTTTGAGTGGCCAATGTATGCTCAGTCTACAAGCAGCCTGGTCTCTACTGGGATTTTACTTCAAGCTGAAAAACCATTTACTAAAGACAAGACTTTAAGGAGTGTCTAGACCAGTCTTCACCCAGGTGTCATCTGTTAGAAACACAGAAATATCTTCACACTATGCAAAAATAAACCAGTGTAGGGTGTACAGTGACCAAGTAACTGTGCACAAGACTTTCAGGAGACAATAAAAGGCCTGCAAAAACTTAGAGGGATGCCACAAAATTCAGATCCATGATTAGTAATATCCTGTTCCATATATTTAATACTTTCAAGGGCACCCCTCTCGGCAAGGATTGCATGCATGAAGGCTCAGACCTAGTCCCCTTTATGACAATGTACTTTCACAAGCACACAGAGTCTGTGCTTTCCCCCACAGAAAAAGGACCTGAGGCTAAACTGGGTCAGTGTGTCAGTGTGACAGCAGGCTTTTCTGCTGAAGACACACCATGCACAGAAAAGAGACCAAGAGTACCACAGAAAAATGACATCTTGTTTTCCTGGGGCACAAGCTTGGAAGAAATCCAAGCAGAATAAGTTGCTCATCTATTGCCTTTTGCATTATTTTGTGGTGTTTGATGCTTCAGTTCAAGTGCTCAGCATGATCTCTAAGGGTTCTGGGCTGGAGCACATCATCACCACCTCAGTGAGGAGGCTACAGGCAAACAGAGCCATCCCCTCACATCATCTCTCCTTGCACCCTGCTTTCCCAATCCTCTCCAACTCTTCCTCCTGCAGGTCAGGACCATGGCACATCTGGCAGGCACACAATTAGGGTTTGCACCTCAACAGCTTTTCAGGACCATCCAGGTCTCTGTGATTCTCCGTGTGCTCTTTGAATGGCCGTGGATTCCAGGATGCATCTACAGCAGGAGATGAAAGCTCTCCAGGTATATAACAGTGCTGGGTCCCATTTGACAGTAATCCTTTTGGCCAGACAAATCAGAAATACTAATACCTTTTTAAGGTGTAATCTTGCAATTGTGACCGATTACCTGACTGCAGAGACATGATGGCATACACAGAAAAGTATTAAAAAGTTTAAAGGAACACAAGCAAACAGATATTGGGCTTTTTTAATGGCTTAACATCTCGGGGGAAGGAAGAAGGAAGCATGCTGTGAACACAGCAGTGTTTGGCTTAAGAACACAATGCATGATTTATTCATTTTGATGAAGGTGGTTGTAGCAAGTGTTACATGTGTCTAATCGAAGAGAATAAAACATATTTAATCCTGAGCAATCTTGCTGTATATGCAAGATGAGCTCTCCACCATCCAACTGAACCATATTTCTGTGTACAGGGTATTTTTAAGGCAATGTCTGAGTCTTACTGGACTGAAAACTGCAGAAGCAGCTGTGGAACACACTCAGCAGAATCTGCTTTCTGAAGAGAGCTGAAACCTCAGCCTTGTGCTGGTTCTGTTGTAGATGGCATTTCTGTGTTCTATGGACTGAACCAAATCAAGTCTCATTAAAACCAGGTTGTCCTTCAAAGCTTGTATCACTTCTCATATTATACACACCACTGCAAACAAATTATCTTAGCACTGCTTTGCCTCCTACCCAAGAAAATGTGCAGCAACATGCTAAACAATGATCCTATGAGATCTACAATTTGGGGTTATCACTAAAGGGATTGTGGAAACAATCTGTGGGCAACAGAACTGAAATAACCCAGACAAAGAGATAGAACCATGTACATGAATCAGGCTCAGACATTATCTCTAATAAGCCTTGAGATTTGTCTGTCTGCCCACACCTGGGCACAACAAATATTGTTTTTCCATTACCACTGGAAGGACACCTCCCTCCCTCCCTCGAAACATCGAGTTGCATGCTTTATTTTTCTCTATTTGCAGACAGACACAAAATCCTCATGAGCATCTCATACAATAGCAAGGTTTACATTCATGATTTGAGGGTGAAGCCCCATGCTGAACCACACATCACCCAATGTCAGTTTGATTGTGATGTTTCAAAAGCGGTGCTCTTAAAGCAGAGTGGACATGAGCACTGCTGCCTGCAGCAGGCAGGATCAGAATAGAAATAAGAGTCTGAAAATCATCTTGGCTTTACTTCACATGTGAAAACAGCTCTGGCAGTGACTTAAAACTGAGCACTATTTTATGGTAACAAATGATGCTTTCTCTTCACTATGTCCAAACTGTCTAAAATGTAAAATTTCATTCTTCCTAATACATTCCAAATATTTAGTACAGGTATAAATTTCAGAAAGAGCTGAGTCTTGGGAAATATGAGAAGTGAATTTCTAATGCTGTACCAATGTACTGCAGTAACCAATGGTGATGAATCTTTCCTATCACTGTTCCTCGCAACCCCAAATTCTCTCCAGTTTAAACAGGGAAGAGTGATGCAAGTCGGAAAGAATCCTGCATTACTTATGTAGAAATGCAGTAGGTAACTGGGATTGAGAAATGAGGGTTTAGGGGCACCTTTGGCAAACTAATATGGCAGTTGTTCCACAGTCCTTCTTGCAAAGTTTGCCTGGATAACAGTGCTGCACTGCTTGACTCAAAAAACTGCTACGAAGCTTCCACAGGGAAACCAAGAAAACCCCTGTAACACACAAAGCAATGAGGGTAAAGGAAGAAAACCCCAGCCCCATTCCCTCCCAGAAAATGAAAGACTTTTCCTCATGCCTGCTCCATGTATTTGGAAGACTCTGGTCAGGATCAGGTAAGGATGAAGCAGCACCATTTCCCTGGGGCACCACTCTCTCTAAACATCCACTTGTACTTGCTAATACCTTAAACTGCATTGGCCTTTCCAGAATTAGCTTAAATCCAGTGAAGGTGCCTATATCCACGGTGCATACTGGATCAGGATGTGTCTGAGTGTGCCCTGAGAAGCTGACAGTTCATTTCACACAGGTTATCTCAGGCTTTGCCCTTCCCAGTCGAGGGTTTTTATGCATGAGCAGGAGTTGAGTGAGGGCCAAGGCACAAAATTGGAACGTGAGTTAATCCCGGCAGCTCTGGCCTTGGGAAACAGAAAGAAATCAGCCAAATTTTCTCCTCGTAAAAGGGAACTTGGCTGATTCCAGCTTGATGTTTATATTGCTGAGGGACTTGGCTCCAGTTTCCCAACTGACGTACGGACCCATGAAAAGCTTTATCTCGCTTTCCAAAAGCGTTGTTTTAACCTTAGAAAGAACGGGGCTCTGACATGAGGAAAGGTTACAGACTTAGATCCTTGGTGTTCCGAGAAACATTCCAGACTTTTAGGGGAAATGACAGGCAAAACGTTTTAATGTCTTCTGCAAAGGTGGCCTTTGTCCAGTCTCCAGTAAGTGAAAGCCCACGGCTGACACCAGCCCCACCATGGCTGCGGAGATGCCGAAGCACCACAAACTTTGGAGCAGGACCTGGGAGCCTCCTGGCTAAATCCAGACTTCCCAAATATTCCCAGCCTCAAAAAATTTCCAGATGGCAACACTGGGTGGGGAGCTCAAGGCTTTACTTCTGTCAAAACACGAAAAAAATACTGCCCTTCTCAACAGTGGACAGGGAAGGAAGGATCTGGTATATTAAGTGTCCCAATAAAGAACATTTATTCAAGTTATAAAAGCTGCAGCATTTAAAAAGAAGGCTTCCTTTTCTTCCTTAACTCATGTTTACTGTGTATTTCACTCAGCTTTTGGCTTAGCTGATAAAGTAAACTCCTAAAGTTTACTCCTAAAACTCCTTAAACTCCTAAAATGTTCATCTGACACTGGCTGGTCAAATAAAAATGGCAACCATTGGCCTTTGAGGTAAAATTCCAGTCCTGCTTATGCAAACAAAATGCTGCTGCTGCCATCAATGACACCCAGGTTCCAAGGAAAAGGAAGGGGAAGGGAAGGGAAAGGGGAGAGGAAAAGAAGAGAGAAGAGAAAGAGAAGAGCAGAAGAAGAACAAAAGGGAAAAAAAGAAAAAAGAGGGGGGAAAAAAAGAGAAAATGAGAATAAAAGGACTACAATTATTACAATATATATCCCACTCAGAACAGCAGATTTCCAGAGCAGTATGTAAATGCCATTGAGCTACATCCCTTAATAACCACAGAGCAGAGTTCTTGTAACTTCATCAGAAGGAGTCAAAGTTTAAAAAATATTGTAATAGGAGATGGAGGCTGAGTATAAACTTTCAATGACAAATGCAAGAAGCTGATTTTAAAAGAACATTTTGAGCCAGTTTAAATCAATCTGTCTCCATAAACATCAGGCAAACCACTGTAATGAGACCAGAAAAATCAACCCCAGCTTTCCATGCTGTACCAAGACCAGAGGAGATGGAAGCAAAGGTAAATTCCAGTTAAACGTGTGCTCACATTTAATTATACAGCTACTACAGTTTGATCTCTCTGATCTGGACCAGCGTGAGGAAAGGGCAGTTTCTGTTCCAACATCAGTTACAAATCACAGTAATGAACAAGAATTAGCTGCCTGCAGTATTTATAACTGGGGGCACTCTGGTGAGGAGTTCCAGAGTACACCACATCAACAGTCAGGCACACTCATCCCCCACTGCAGAACGAGCACCACTTTTTATCCCTAAATGAGAATCTCGCTACGACAAAGTCCAGAGAGTAAATATCTGGGTTTATTTGTAATTATTCTAGTAGAATTTCAGCAAAACAGTTTACTCAGACTGTTACTGCTTCAGTGAAAGCAATTGAATTTTCATCCTGATTTTATTGGTGCTGCTGGGGGAAATGAAACCAACTTTTCATGATAACTCCAGATAGGAAAGCTCAGCCCCTAAATTTTCTTCTCCCTTGTTAAAATATTCCTTACTTTACAGAAAAGCAATAAAATGGCCTTGTTGTTAGTATAATACCAGGTATGAATAGATTTCTCTGATCACCCATTATATCCTGGCAATACAATCTGATCTGTTCAGAGTTACAGATTCTCCAGGGGCACCCTCTAAAGCCTAGAGGAACCCGAAGAATTTTGGTTTATATGTCACACACACAAGTTGATGGAACAACTTCAAAAGCTTCAGAACAGCGTGCCAGCATTTTGTCCTCAATTTTGCTTTTTCTTCAACCTCTGCAAGAAAAATTGACAGGTGTGGATGGCGGGTTTATAGTTCTCAATCGCTGCTGTTTCAGAGTAAGTGGGGTGTCTTTATGTGTAATTCAGGCAACATCTTTCCCCTCTGTTAAAAAAACCAAAACCAGCAAGGAAGCAAAGCAACTGGAAATACAATATTCCTCCCCAAACTGGAGTGCCCCAGAAGGAGTCAGGCTGTCCCTGGCAGGGAGCTCTCCATCCCTGTTAACAAACCATCGGCATTTCACTCCCACGGGATCTCATCATCTGCTCCAATGCTCTGTGCTGGCAGAGTCATCCCCAAATTAACAACTCCCTGAAGTGAGACCCCTCTTGGGGAGGTTGGTTAAACAACTTAAAGCAACTTTTAATGTAACTCCTGCTTATTTTAAATCGATGGAAAGGTGCGTGGCCTCTGCTCTCGGAAACGCAGACTTTTGTCGTCTCTGCTACCACTATTTTCCTTTGAATCTTTGTGGAATTTGTTTGCATCCACCATGAGCAAATAGCAATAAATTTGATTTTTTTTTTTTTACAACGTTTTCTAACAGCAGCACCAATCCAGCTGTACACCACTTCTGCACACCATTTCTCTAATTCCAAGGAAAAAAATGTAAATCTCCTATATTTAGCTGGGAGATATTATCTCGATGAAATTTATGAGGAGAAAGAAGGAATTTTCCTTACCCAAAAATACAGAAAACAGTGAAGGGAAAATTAGAACTCATGGGGGCAAAATCCCTCACAAGCTGTGCAGGGGTTAGTTAAATATAAAAGCAAGCTTAGAAACCAGCACTTGGCCAAGCAGGCACCTAGCAACAAAATGCTGCACGTGATGTGTTTTTAAATAGGAGAGAAAGTGTTGCTGGTAAATGAAACAAGAATTCCTGCTTGAAACACCTCTTGCTACTGGTCTACCAAATGCCACAAGGCTAAAGATGCTCCCGTGATATGAAACTGAATTACTGAATTTTCTGTTTCCTGCTACAGTTTGGCAGCAGCTGTACCTTCTCCATAGCTGTGGAGAGGTTTTCCTTTTCTTCATGGGTTTTGTCCAGAAAAGCAGAAAAATATTTAAAGGAACAGATGTAATAAATTGGTGATGCTCAAGTGGCTGCAACACTTCCAACCATGAAGGGATTAAGATGGCACTCGACAACTTGCTGCATTTCAGTGTGTGTGGAAAAAAATTCCTTGAGGTTAAGCCAAGGAAATCTCCAAAATGTGTCCATGGGATAACTTCACATCAGTGCCTGCATGTCAGCAGAGGCTCAATTGGCTTATTTTTCAACTTGATGTCCTGAAAAAGCTGCATGACTGACCCTGCAATTTAGCACTGTAGTGATAGACACTTTGTAGTCCTGTATCTTGAATAGGCATAGCACTATTTGCAGGCTGACAATGCAATGCACAGCTCCATACATGTGTAACAGCTGGAATTAAAAGCTTAAATCTACTTTGTGAGATGTATGGCCATTAAAACACAGGCAATGATGGAAATAAAATAAGGAAAAGGATAAAGGAAAAGGCTGTTATGCACTTGTTAGCACTAAACATCAATTCACATACAGTTGTTCTCCTGAAAAAATAAAAAAAAAAGGAGAACTTGCCAAGTGTAGAAGTCTGTGCCATGAAATCCCAACAGATACAATGAGTAATGTAAGAAATCCTCCCGATGTACAAGATGGAGTTAAGCCCTCAGGGTACATAAACTGTCACAATTTAACAAATATAAAATGAAAATAAGCGCTTGAAATTGTCTAAAAACACAGCAGTGCCAGCCATACTAAAAATGGAAAATAAAAATGGGAAGGAAACAAAAAAAACGCACCAACCCATGAAGTAAGATATGGGTCCAAAACAGCATCTTGAGACTTCAGCTATCACAGCAGTAGAGTCTAAATACCACCTGTGAGGCCCTTTTCCACTTTCATGTTTTAAAAGCATATTTTATCAATTCCCCACAGGATTTGGAGAATGTTTTTCCTTGCATAACTGTTGAGGCCTGTTTGGTTTTGGCACGGAGGGATTATCTGATGCCATCAGTTCCAGTGTCAGTGGGAGAGAACTGGAGAAGTCTCTCAGCAGGTTGTGTGGTTTGGCTACAACCTGGGCAGCAAAGGCTATGTTTAAGCAGAATGAGTGTAAAAGCAGCCCAGATGTATAAAACTGCAAAGAAATCAGTAAGTTTACAGACAACTACCATGAAAATCAAGACCAAAAAGGTTTCAAGCCATAACAGTTAATTATAACAATTAATTTAGTGTGTGCACATGCACTGAGGCTGCTTAACTTACTGAACACACAGCCAGATTCACAGCCATTCGTATGTGGTGCCTGCTCACACCACTGACATTCTGCCTGTGGGACATTATATTTCTCCTGGATAATGTTATTACATATTTTATTGACGTCAATAACCTTGTTTTTTGAAGACAGTAATAACTTTTGGCTATTTTTACTTGCTAGCAGGAATTTGCAAATATTAATTGAGGTCTATGATCCTTTATGGTAATAGTTACCAGAATGTTCAGAAAGGAACATCACAACTTCTCCTGTAAATAGTGCCAGGCCAAGAACAAACATAAATTTAAGTTAACATTTCAGTCGCTCTTACTGTGGTTTTTTTTCCTCCACGAGCTAGTAAAAGAAGAAGCTATAATAAAACACTTCTATTTTACCCTTTTCCACATGATCAACCTTATTTCAGCCGCAACAGAATAAGAGGTGTTTTGGGAAATGTGCAGGAAAGCAAAAATTATTATTTTCTCTGCTTTCAAAATGCAATGTTTGAAGGCAGCAAATCAGGGAAGGAAAGGGAACATTCTTATTCCCTCCTCTTTGTCCCTGTGCAGCTCAACTCCGCTTTCTCAGCCTGACACTGACAAAGGGAGACAGCAGGGGTACAAAAGCACAAACCCCTGTAACAAACCTGCTGTATCAAGAGACACTTTTATGAAGCTGTTCTCCCATTTCCAGGTATTCTGTGTCCAAACTAACACTAATAACAATGAAAAATTTATGTATTTTGCCGTGAGCCACTCTGAAACATCTCAGACTTTTCTAAAACACCTTGTTCCACTCTGATTTCGCTCTACCACTTCATTTATCTCTTCTCCTGTTGCCTTCATGTTCTACTGGTCCCTTCTGACAAGATACCTTCCTAGATCATCAGACCACATCCAGACCACCAATCTGTTCTTCTATTTTGGGATACCTCCCAGCGAACTTCCTTTTCTCCCTGGTTCCTTTTCCTTCTTGTCGTTCTTCAGGCAATGGAATCCATCAGAGGCTACAGGAACCTGTGGCAGCAAAGGAAGCTGCTGCTGAGGCTACACCAAATCCAACACCTTTAGTGGCTGGAGAAGCTGATGAGGAACAAAGTCACTCACTCAGGTCCTACAAAAGCAATCAAAGCCTTTTTATCAGCCAGGGGATCTGTTCATTGTAACACCTGAATCACAACAGTGACCAAAAACTTGGTAATGAGGATGCAAACAAGGACAGCAAAACCCCGCGGTATCACAGATGAAGAGTTCTTTTGTACAGTGATAATTGGAGTTTTTCTCCTTAATATAGTCCTCTGTTCACTTTAATGTTCATCCAATGAGCTTAATGCATTTATAATTCAATCTCTGACTGCTTGGCTATGAATAAAGGATTAGGCCTGATGTGAAAGGCCACGTAACTTGATAACTCTCAAGGTCACAAGACATTTTAGCAATGGAGTAAACAATTTAAATACATCTTGGGAAGTAAAAAAACCTGATGATGGAGCAAAACATAGAATCAAATGATATTTTGTTCTACTAATAAAAAGTTTATCTATCTTGTCTCTTCCAGCTATGTTAATGCAGTCATTTTTATGTACTCTGTCAGCTTGACAACCCAGTTTATCAATTATAGCTATTTTTTCCCAGCAGTTTCCACCACATAAAGTTTGCAAGCCTCAAAAATACAAATCTTCAGCAGTGCACATGAAGAACACTTGCCTTGTTATTAAATGACATCACCTTCAATAATATTTGTACAAACATGATCATACCTTTACTTCTAACTCTTCCATAAATAAACTCTACCCCAGCCAAAATTTGCACAAATGCAAAAAAGAAGAAAAGAAATATTAGAAACTGGTGTTTCTAAGCACATTTTTGAGGGGGAAATGTGTCTCAAATAAATGTCTCAATGCTGATCCCAGTCAGAGAAGCGGGTCCTATACCTACCTATAGATTGTTTCATGGTGCATTCCTGAGCATAACACGTAAAGAATCCCAAAAGTAATGAGAGATCAGTTTTTGTTAAATTCTGCGAATAACAGAAGCTACAAAATTTCACAGCTTGTCTCCTACATAAAACCACTATTTCTTTTTATCCTCCAGACTACTGTCTGGCAGCTGTTGAGAAAAACTGACTTTTTAATGGCCTGCATAAGCCTGGCTGACAAAATTCCCAATAGATAACACCCATCTACCCCACAGCACTGACAGATGACAATGCCCCCCGAGTTAGGATCACTGCTCCAATAATCCTCTGTGATCTTCACAGCACCATCAAAAAGCATTTATTTATTCATGAGCTTCCAATGAAGATTAACATTTATCCCAGAGAAGTATGGAGATAGACAATGTCTTTTCCTTATCATTTTCAAGATAAACCCAAACAACAGATGACAACACTAAGTGCTGATCACAGCAATGTGGTACTTCAAAAGTTTAACCTCAGAAGGCACACGAAATTACAGCCCCACAAATCACGAGCAGCTGAAGGACGGCCAAAATAAAATACTGAAATGAAACCATTCTGGCCTGTCTCATCAAATGATTGGAAATGTAACAGGGATGGCATCTGATAAAAGACATTTAAGGAAGCTCTGCCAGAGTGTCCCGGGGCTCTGTTTGGCAATGGCTCCTTTGGACCTGCCTCTGGGAGGCTCCAGAAGCTTTGGGTACATCCACATGGCCACTGCAGCCTTTCCAACACCATTGGATCAACAGCCAGCATTGGCACAGTTGGCAGGGATGTCTCCTGAAATCAGGGCAGGTCTACTGACCTCTCAATTTCTTGAGGGAAAGAGATGTAACAATCTCCTCTTTGAGACAAGCTAGGAAAAAAGCAATGAAACAACAGAACTCCTGTGACAAGTGCTGTTGGGAGGTCTACAGCCTTTCAATTCCTGCCAGGGATTTTCTCAAAGGCATTCTATTTTTGTCTTCTTTTCTTCTCCCTAGAAAAAACAGACATGGGAAAGGATCTCACAGGCTGCGCCGTGATGCTGGACACGGCAAGGTGGGAAAAGGGAAGGGCAGCAAGCTGTGTTTGTTTGGAGAGGGAGGCAGCAAAGAGCAGATCCAAGGGGACTCTGATGTAAACCAAAAGGCACAACTTTGACAATGCTCTGAGATACAGGAGCATCACCTTGGCATGAGATAGTGAAAATCTGCCCACACTCAGCTGTACCATGGCAGCTCTGGTTTCTAAACTCTGGAAGAAAACACAAATTTGAACTGGTTTTGTACAGCACTTAATCTATCAAGGACATTCATACTATAAACCACATGACAGCATTGGCCAAGCTGGTCATTCCTAAGGGATTATTGAAGATTTGATATCAAACCCTATTCTGTTTACATAGCAAGTAACTGCATGGACCTCTACAGAACTAGTCAGGTAAGCTGAACATACTTGTTCTGCTTTCTGGTGTTTATCATCAGGAAATTAGTAATAATTTTCTTCCATCGTGGTAGATTTACTTGGAACCTGAATTATAAAAGCAATTTTCAATAATGTACTAGGTGTATGAACAAGCCTTTTCCATAATAACACCACTTATTTAAGAGGGATGATACTTCACAGAACACAATCACATTTGAAGAGTTCTTATTATAGTAACTCCTCTATAACTGGAGCATTAAATAAGTTCTACTATGTTATTAAAAAGTCTTGAAAATACTCTTTGAAGTTACTTAAAGTTACATTATGGCACTGTCACTTCTTTCAGAAGAAATAAGACCTGAGAACTGGGGACAGGCACAGAATTACAAGGCTGATGTGACAGCTCCACTGCAGGCAGCTGTTCCCCTGTAAGGACCACCAAAACCCCCCTGTGCCTAAAACCCTTTCCCATGGGCAGAGACACAGCAAACCTGGCTTGTCTCCTTCCAGGGCTACTCAAACTTCTTCTGACCACACAACATGAGACTTTTGGCATGTTTTTGCATTGCTTTTTGCTGCCTTTGGATAAATCTTCTGCCTGGGAAGCAAATGAGTGAGGCAGGGGGAGAGGCCCCTCCCTATAACTGGCTGATCTTTTCTCAACTATGTTTTTCATATTGCTTTTGATATTTCTGAGGAGAGACTGATGCCATTTTTGGCCTCGAATCTCACTTGCTGAAATGTCACAGTGCACTTCAGAGTTCAGGCAGCAAGATGAAGACGACTGACCCAAACCTCTCCATTAAATACAGATCAGTCAGGAAAACTCGACTTCTGCCCTTCCAATTGAAGTTTTTTAGGAAATCAATCCCATTAAGTATCATTCATAAAAGTACCTATAAAGCAAGGGGCTAAACTGACTGAACAAAATCTCTGCATTTTGCTCACTTACATCCAAGAATTTACCTCACATGGAATTAAAAAAACCCCACAAACTGATGTAGGAACGCTGTCATAAGATTACTCAAAGTGTAACAAAACTTCAATTGGTTGTAAGTATGCAGCACTGTGATGAAGATCATAAACAAGAGAAGCAGGAGGGTTATTTTCCACTGCAGAGCAATGGGAGGTGGGCAGATTCCAGCTTGCCAAGGGACTTTTCCAAATGGCACAAAGTACTCGCAATTTGTGTTCCTACTGATTGTGCTCCCCCGTACTCTCCACATGCAGAATCTCTCCTCAGCTTTTGGCTCATTTGAAATCCTCAAGAGTGAAAGCCTGGTTTTAACAGAGTTTTGTAATTCTTCCCAGTGGAACTTTTCAGCTTCACTCTCTCTATACATCACCTAAAAGACCATGAATCTGTTGTTTGAAACCCTCTGGCCCCATTAAAAAACCTCAAGCTTTGTCCAAAAAGCTGAAAGCACAAAAAAATAAATGCCTGTAGAACCTTGGAAATTTAGACAATACAGTTTTATGCCCTCGGTGTTTCCATCTGGAATGGGAAGTAGGATTACTTTTCTGCTTCACCTCATAATGCTGATAAGTTTTAAGTCTCTAGTCTCAGTGCATAAATGAATCAATAATGTTATTTCAAAGTTGAAGACACACCCCAGTAAGTTTCAAAATCAAATTCTTCTTTATGTCTGGCTTCCTGACAGTGGTAATGCATCACATGTCCCTCTACTACGAGCAGACAGTGGAAATTCAAGGGAAATTTTTGTCCCAGGATAGCCCAGACAAGGCACTGACAGAAATATTGTATTCCCTGGGTAAAGTTTATCATTTCAATGTTCACAGATTTCTCTGCGTTTAAGCACACAACTGACAGCCTTGCAAACCTAAATCATGTCAATTTTCCACCAAATACAACAATTAGGCAACACAAATAGCAACAACATTTACATCCTTTACACCCTACATCTGGCACAAGAAGGTCAGCAAGACATTGCAATTACAACTGAAAAGCTCTTATACATTAAATGGAACTTTATCCCAAATTGTGGCTTTGCCAATTCTGTACCTCGTGTTTTTGGTGTAGATGAGCATTAAGTTTAATTTCCACGTGGGGCAGAAACAATTTAACACATTTATTGGTTGCTTAGAAGCAGGGAAATCTAAAGTACAGTTCAGAAGTGAAAACCCAATGTAGCAAACTATGTTCTATAATCTGTTTTTAAACAAAGAGAAGTTTTGCCAAGGCAACTGAAATTACAACCAATGAAAAGCATCCATACTGCCTGTTTTTATACTGTCAAATCAGCAGAATACACCATCTACTATGGGGAATGTATGGGATATACAGCACATATCAGACCTTTAAAAGGAAAGCAGTTTGTGCACAGGTTCACAGGAAACAAAGCAGATGGTGGCACCTTCTCAGGCACAGGCAACTCTCCGAAACAGCTAATGCAGCACCAGCATTTTGTGAATCCAGCTGGAAAATGGGCAATTACTGCTGGTTTTGCATCCTGGAGGTTTTCTGCAGAACAACCCTTCCCAATCCTAGCACTGCCAAAGTAATTAGTTCTCCCCAGCCCACCGCGTGTTAATGGCTCTGGCTATGATGGGGTCTCACATAAATGGCACCGTGGACAAAGAAAGCACCAGATGTTAATTCGAGTTACAAAGCTCTGTTCAAGGACACTGACTCACCTGCTCTCTCCCTCTCGTCAATTTTACTTCGAAGTCTGAATCAGAGAAACAAAAACGGGGAAAAGGAAGTGATGGATCCAGCTTTTTCCTCATCATAAACAGCCATAGTCAAAGAAATCTGTGCTTTATTAAGTCTCAACATTTTCAACCGGCGTCCCTATTCTCAGACCAGTTAACTCCAAAGGTATTTATTTTGTCCAGTAGACTTCAGAGAAAACCCCAAGCACATAGATCCATCTGGATGGAAAACAAGGTTTTACCAGAAGATTATTTTTTTGCCGTAATAGCAGAAGAAACTCAGAATGAATCATTTGATGATATTGTCAGAGAGCACGCTGGTAACCTCTATCACTGAAACTGTGGCTCCAGAAAGATTTTTTTACCAAGTATCATTTCATAGAAAATTATGTTTAAACCATTTGATTCATTTTAGCAGACCAAAACTCCATGTTCAGGTCAGAGAACGGTGAAATAATCTCTCTAATAAACTGAGACTGCAAAGAAAAAGTAATTCACCTTTCTATATGAAAATTTAATATGTATTCTTACATTTTTCCTCCAGTCAAGAAGGAAAAAGAATCAGATCTGACTAACTCCCCATAGAATAACAATTCTGACATTTGACTACCTTTTAAAAGGCAATTCTAATCCAGTTTTCCCAAAGTTCACCCACAGCAAACTGCTGCCAATAAATGGATGGCCAGTTTTTGAGAGTAATTCCCTTGAAACGTTTCCCTAAACCAACACGGCTCATGACAGACCTGCAGTGATCTCTTCTGAACAGACTGTGCCTCCTCTGTTTGCTTTTCCATCCTTCAGGCTCAAACCCATCCTTAGTAACTGGGAATGTGGTCTGGAGTGATGGGTAAAGTTCACAGAGAAATGTGGTATCTTCATGGAAAGTTTGTTTCAGGGATATGGGAAGGAGGATGTTGATTAAAAGTTCCATTAAGGATATACTGAGGAAGAAGAAGGGGAAAGAGGCAGAGACAAATTGTCCTGTTCCGACAGGATTACAGCAGCTTCCACCACACTGATTACAGCAAAAGCAAATCGATTACATCCAGGTTTTCCCCTGGATTTTCAGTGTTCCAGGACAGGTGAGAATCTAGGGTGAAGTTAAAGATGACACTCACCTACAAGGTAATTATACTGAAGAAAAAAAGCTACTCCACTTGACTGCCAAATCTGTTAGGAAACAGTGTGTACTTTATCTGTTTATGCCTAATTGTCTACTTTCCTAAAATTAGCTTTCCTATGACACCCAGCTGAGACTTCTAAAAGCCTGTTCTTCTGCCATAGCTCCATATCCGACTCTGGAAAAACACATAAAAGTTGCTTGCTAAAATGCTTTTATCCAAAACTTATTTCATGAAAAATGGCTTTTTATCTTTTTTCCCCCACCCTCTCATACGCAGTTTTTCTTGAATTTTCTGAATTTAATTCAAAAAATCCCCAAATAACCTATGTCTTGTTCAATGCTTGTTTTCAAAACGCATAAAAACGTTTTGTAAATGTTTCCTAAGAAGCCAAACAACGGATGCTGATAAAAAACCAACTTCACAAGCACCCCAAAAAAACATGTATGTAACCACTGGTGTGTTTGGAGGGTGAAAGGCTGCATGGCTTGTTACTAGGAGGAGACCTCTCTGCTTGCAAGGGAATGATCCCGCTCCGGCAGCCGCAGGAAGGATGGGATGCTGCCGTTGGCAGCGCAGGGATGCAGAGCTGGCAGCTCTGGCTGTGTGGGATTTGAGACACACACACTGCATGACAAGATTTCCAGGCTGGGAGTGGGAAGAAGACACGGAGAAGAGGCAGCTCATGGGTGAACACGTGGGAAGAAATGGAGAGACAGCAAGGAGGCTCTTCCAAGGTAACTCCTGAGAGTCTGTGTCCTGCTTCTGGAATCCAGAGGAGGTGAAAGCTTCCCCAGTTGTGGGTGTGCCCAGGTATCCCCCCTCAAACCCAAGCCTGGACACTTGTGAAGGGAATAAAAACGTCAGCAATATAAAAACCCGCACAAAACAATTACACCTACAAAAATCTCCCTAGTTTACATCGATGAGGGATTCGGTGCAAAGAAAAAGTGCTGCAGCAAATAAAGACTGTGGAGATGGTGGGAGTTGGAAATGACAACTCTCCGGAGTCCTCAGCCCCCACAACTGCCCCAAGCCTGAAACCCTGAATAATCCACAGCCCAATTGTGCCGTGCTCAGGAAATAACACAGCTTTGAGCTAGGCTGTCTGGGATAAAACAAAAGCTCTTGTGACTCATGACAGAAGCCTTAATGCTAACATTTCCTGCAGAACTACTGAGTGTGTCTTTTGAACAAAGTGCTTATTACCAGAGACTTGTCGTCCCAAGATCAACAGTAACCTTGACATCTGCTTATTTTCTTTCAGAAAACCACCTTGCTCAGTTATTATATATTGAAAGCCTGATGGTTGCCAGCAGTTAGAAGCGTACAAACTACCAAGCAAGTGCCACAAAGTGGTAATATTGAAGCTGCAGGACGCAACGCTGCTGAAAGAACAACTAAATACTATTGACACAGAGAGCTTTAAGAAGGAGGAATTCTTGATTTCCCAAAGAAAAATATAAAGCAAGCCTTGCACAACTTCATTCTACAAAAAATTTCTATTAAACGCATCCCTTTGCTTTTCATGTTACCTCAGCAGTCACCTAGTGAAGGCTGGAAAGGGAATGGATGCCAGGAGGAATACAGTGGTGAGATCTGGCTTGTCAAGGGTAACTCGAACTTCTCTCCTCCTCACCACCAACCTCTGACAGCTGGTGACAACCAGAAGAGTTTTGCTGAGCACAGCCTCAATGAAACACCCTGCAGAGCTGCAGGCTGCTGAAAGTATCCCAAAAGCTGTGCTAACAATACCTGTGTGGGTTTTTCCAAAACTCTCTCCGTGCCATATGTGTCCCTGAACTGATCCACAGTCACTAAAAGCAGAACACGTTCATCTCACCACCTCCTTCTCCTCTCCCTCCCAGTCCCACACACCTGCAGGGACTATATACACTTCTCCTGGCTTTTTTTCCACTTAAAAGGTGTTGGAATAGGTGCAGAGGTGGTGAAAGAAATGGTGGCTCCTTCACAAAGCCAGGAGGTTTATGGGGAACAAGGAAAAAGTAAGTTAGTCAGTGACTTCTGGCTGAATTCTCCAAGGAGGGGAGCACGCTGGCTCTGTGTCCCAAAGGACACTAAAATCCTGGCTATGTGCAGCCTGGAAACCTGCTGGCTGTGGGAACAGAAAATAAGGCACTTGCTTCCTTCTGACTTTACTAACACCAAGCTGGGGAAGCTTCAAGGTCACTGGACAATATTTAAGATGCTGATACTTAGTCATGCAATAATAATGTCAACTGCAATCAAATGCATTTGAATTGAGGGCCCTAAATGCCTTGCAGAATATACCTTTTCAACTGTAGGATAAAAACATATTTTAGGGCTCATTCCAGAAGTGTATGATAGAGAATGATGTCCACAGTTTTTCAGATTTAAATTAATTCAGACACTTTTAAATATGCTTGTAAATAAAGCACTAATGGGAACAGTCCTGGTGATTACACTGGAATTAGACACAAAATGTGTGACAGCATAAAACCATGGAGTTTAGCAGGAAAAAGCAGGTCCTTCCACAGGTATCATTTCCATATGTGGTGTGCTCTGAATGTCCCTATACTGCAAAGATGGTACCAGCTCTAGCTCTGAGGTGGGAGACACTCACTGCAGTGGGAAGAGCAAGGATTTCAGAGGGCAAAGGGAAAAGTCACAGTGGGAGTCCTCTGACTGTGCCTAGGCCGTGTCACTATGGGAATTTTTCTGCCAGCAACCACTGCAAGGTGAGCTCAGCTTTCCTTCCTCACCTTGTTACAAAAGCCAATTCTCTTGCTCTTGGTTTGAGCCACCACTTCTCTCCTGGAGAGAAGCACCTGGAGAAATCCTTTTCCAGCAGCCCCTGCCCTGAATTTTCCCTCAGCAGCCGAGTCCTTGTCACAGTCCCTCTCACAGCCCTGCTCAAAGCCTTTTGCCTCTTGTCCGACATCCTTTCCAAAATCCCATCGGATCAGTTGGCAAAAACAATGGCAAGCTCTTGCCCAGCTGCCAAAAACCCTACAGGTCTTTCTGTTCCCTCTTCCTTCCCTCGCTCAAAACCTTCTCAGTGCCTCTCTGCCAGTGCAACTCGGTAATAAACAGTTTATTCTGAACCCCTGAACCCCTGCCCCAGCTCACAACTGTGGCCTTGTCTAGTCCTATAATAGCTTTTCTTTTCATTTCTTCCCTCCCTCTCTCTTCTTGCCTGCACCTCTTACTTCCTGCTTTCTCTGTGCACCACTTCAAGAGCAGAAAAGATATGTTTTTCACACACTGAGGAATACTGCTTCTGTCAAAAATGTTCTTTATAAGGATCGGAAGGCTTTTTGTTGATGAGAATTTCTGGGGGGTTTTGGTGTTGCCGATTTTCTTTCCAAACAGACCTTTGAAAATTAGCTTAAAAAGCCTATAAAAGCAAAACAGTTGAACCACAATTAGTTTAAAAAAAATCCAAACTCTTTGGAAATATTTTTAAAATATACATGTGTGGCAAGTTCTGTGAACCCTCTGAGCAACTAAATAACCAATGAGCAATGAAGGCATTTTTTAGCTGTCAGGTGTCATCTCTGCGAATAACTAGGGACATGGCCTAAGTTTCCTCTGGGTCATATGTATCCTTTGGCACATAGAGAATTTATCTGTCCAGAATCAGGCACTCTGAATCACACCTTCAGGATGCATCACATATCCAAGGACAGTGTGTGACTGCCTGGGGTGTCTATTGAAATACAGAGCTCCCAAATAAAATAAATCTGTTTTATTTCAATAATAAAAACATCTATCTTTTTTTTGGAACAAGTTCTGTTTGTCTTTTTCAAGGTAGATATAAAGCAAGCTCTAGATCTTGTAAGATATTTGTGTTCTGTTTACCCAGCTCCAACAACAGAAATCCAAATAAAAGCACGGGTTTTGCTAATGGGCAATAAACTCGGAGCTTATTCTATTCCACTGTCAGGAACTGGGAAAACAGGCAGCAGGAAGATTTGAACACCCACAAAGCACCAAGAAGAATTTGGCATTTAGTCTCAAAAACAGAGGGAAAGACCCATCTCTGTTCCAACCAGCAGCCAAAGGATTTCAGCAGCCAGGGGGATAAGCAGCTCCCCAGCCCACAGATCTGCCTGTTCTCCATCAGCAGCAGGATGGAGATTGGGAAACAATTCACCACATCCCTTTATTACCCAGCTGGAAAAAGGAATGGCAGCACAAAGAGAATAACCACGTCAGGATATGACACTTTCACAGAGGGGCTCTGAGTGCCTCAGAGCAGCAATTCCTCCCCACTGGGCATTCCTAAAATCCACCTGGTGTCAAATTCTGCCCCATCCATGGTGGGTTCGCTCATTATTTGTAGCAGCTTTTAACGAGCTTGGAAATAAAATGGACATTTCTTTAGCAGTTGTAAGCCCTTTGTCACCTGGCTAATGAGGTTTGTTTTCCTCCCACTTTTACTCATAAAAGTACTACTGTTCTGCTTAAATTTACAGGCTATACCCCCTTTTTATTGTGGGAAGTTCAGAGTTCTCAGCATCGTTGTCATAACTCAAATGGAGTTGTGAGAGGTCTCTGGGTTTCCAGACAAATGCCTAATCAGGATATTATTGCCACTGTTAAAACCCAAAGAAAAGAAAATTATTTGTTAGGTTTTGAAAAAAAAAGAGCTATAGAGCTTAAACATGACATTTCATTAATATACTTTGTAGTGTATATGTTACAAGCTCATTCACGAATCACCAAGCAAACTCATTCTTCATTTTGAGTGGTATTTTTGGTTCTCTGCAGAGTATAATTTAATATGAAGATCATTCTTTGCATTTCTGGATTTGTCTTTTTAGTTTGTAAATAAAATATCAAAAGTGAGAATGAAAGCATTCTACTATAAGGCATTTTGAAAGGAAAAGAATAGTCTATCAAATTAATTCTGTGACTAATCATAAGAATAAACTTTATTATTTTCTTTATATGCCTACTAATGATGTCATTTTTGTTATTGCTGAGGACTACAGCACTACTCTCCAAAAACTGTTTGTAAACCCAAGCTATTAATAGTTAATCAGGAAGAATAAACATTAAATAACTTCACATGAGAACTTTGCCTCATGCTCCAAACTCTGACTGCACTGGAATAAGAAAAAAAAATGAGAAATCAAGAGTTTCATCATTAAAGTCAGTGAAATTCTTCTACTTGCCTCATACCAGTTGACTAAAATGGACTTCAAGTGACAGGTCCCTGTTGATAAAGCTCTTAAGAACACAGTCAGCCATGGAGTAAGGAGGACTTGTTTTAACAGCAGCTGAACATGCTCAAATAGAAATAATTTCTAGTCTCTTCTCCACCTGCAGTACGGGTCTGCTACCAAGCAAATTCCAGAAATAAAAGAGAAATTGGAAAAAATTTCAGTGCATGCAAAATTTCAAGACATTTAAAAGACCTTTACACAGTTTAAGAAAACAATATTTCAAAATCTAGAGTTGGACTATCAAAATAGTAAAACCCCAGCAGTATTTATATCATTTTAGGTAACTTTTGTCTCTATGTTTTCTATGACTCACTGATAGGGAAAAAAAAAAATCCAACTACTCTATTTAGACAAAAAAGAATGTTCTGTTTGAAACCAAAAAAGCACTAGACTGTATTTCCCTTCCCCAGAAATGTGAATGACAAAATAAAAGAGGCAGTCTCTGGAAGATTTGTTGTCTTTCTTAGTGGTGTTTGTGTGACTCAGCCAGCACTAACAGCAGTCTCCAAAATGTCTGCAAATGGGGGCCGGAGAGCAGCACGTGCCAAATCCCAACTTATGGCTGGGCACTTTCCAAGTGGGATGCTACTCCTCTGGAAAATTTAGGCATCCATAAACAAATTTATGGAAATCACTGTCAATCTGCAAAGCTGCCCATTCATGTGCTTTCAAGTGGTTCGATTTCTCTTGTCCCTCTGCCTAGCGGGGAGAGGCTTTCTGGGGCATTTCATGAAGAATGAGCAACATGTTTTATTTATTACCTGAAAACTCTTCATACTTTCTGCTCCACGCTCTGCAAAACAATCAACAAGTCTGTGCCACAGGGCCAGGACTGAGCAAAGTCATAATAGTGCAGGAAACAATATCGGTGGTGCTGCACACACAGGAGTAGTAGGCGATGATGCAGTTTGGACAGGAGGAAAATAGTGTGGTGTAATGGAAACCCAGAAGGGATTTTAAGCAGGTTGAATGCAATATCTGAAACCAGAGGAGGTCACAAAGATGATGTGAGGGCTGGAGCACCTCTCCTGTGGAGACAGACTGAGAGAATTGGGGCTGTTCAGCCTGGAGGAGAGGAGGCTCCAGGGAGACCTTAGAGCCCCTTCCAGTGCATAAAGGAGCTCCAAGAGAGCTGGAGAGGCACTTTTCACAAAAGTAGGCAGTGACAGGACAAAAGGAATGGCTTCAAACTGAAAGAGGGCAGGTTTAGATTGGATATTATGAAGAAATTCTTCCCTGTGAGAGTGGTGAGGCCCTGGCACAGGTTGCCCAAAGAAGTTGTGGATGCCCCATCCCTGGAAGTATTGGACAGGACTTGGAGCAACCTGGGATAGTGGAAGGTGTCTCTGCCCACGGCAGAGGGGTTGGAACCAGATGATCTTTGAGGTCCCTCCCAACCCAAGCCACTCTGTGATTCTGTGATTATGTGAAAATTTAATACAATTATAGCCATGGTAGATATGAGGGAAGCAAGGTCTGCAGGGAAAATAATATTGTTTATTAGAATAATTGATGCAGTTGGAAAAGATATAAATTTCTGCTACAGCACATTTTACATTGTGCCATCTATGTATTCCTTTCAAAATGTGTCCAAATGATTACAGCTTTCCAACAAGGCAGAAATTGCCTCATTATCAGTAAAGTATTCAAAGTGATGTTACACACAGCATTGTCAAATGTGGGCAATCATGAACGTGAGGGGTGAAGGAAAAAGAGAATATTCCAGATTTCACCTAAAAGATTTTAAGTTGAAGCTTCCTTGGCAGAGTCAGACAGATAAAAACTTGCACTTTTTCAAAGCAATCACAAATGGCTGTAAGAAAGGACAAGACAAGACTATGTCTAAACTTCTGTGTGCATCAAGGGGCCAAATCCTGTCGAATCACAGCACGAAGTTGAAAAAACAAGATGAAAACTTGCCTGTAATTCCTGGGAGACTTTGTGCAAGCACAGAGACACGTTCCCACTTGCTCCAGGAGAAACCCCGTCTCCTGGCACTGGGATCAGGCACAGGCACCTTGCTGGTTTCTTCCTTTCCCCACAACCCTCAGTCTCAGGACCCATGTAACTGATAAGAAACACGTGTGAGAATGGCTCCGAGCATCAGCCTTCACCCCAGAAGAATAAAATATGAAGATCTAAATTCAGCTCAACTTCTTTGGTTATTTGGCTCTAAAATATAGAACAATCCACTTATGTTCATTTTAATAATGCATCAGTGCTACTTCCTAGTTCCCAGGAGTTATTCCCTCTTTCAAATGATCTCCCAAATTCAGAAGAAATGAGCTTAATTTCTTTCTGTACTAAAAGGGCAGATTCCCTCTCAATTACCTATATATCTGTCGGAAGTCGGATTATTTGAAGCTTTCAAACTATTCAGCCACCAGAACTTAATTCATTTAATGATTACATGCAAAACTGAACCTTTGAGCCATTTCAGTCAACTGGCTTTTAATTGTTCTTCAGCAGCATAAAAACTTGCAGAAATATTTTGTGGCAAAATATTGCAAAAAAGTGGCAAAGCTGAACTGAGATGTGTAATCTGGAGCTCAGTTTCTCCACAAATAATTATTGTTGCCACACGTATTTATAACATCATCCTCTGAGCTATATCTCGGAATTATTTCTAGACTGCCAGGATTTTGGGAAAGCTCCACACTGAAAGTATTCACCAGCTCATATGAAATTCAAAAGCACGAGGGCCAGACCTTCGAGGCAGAATAACTCAGCACAGCTCTAGTGATTACACGGCTGCTCATCTATCTGGCAAAATGCAGAAAGAACACGCTGAAGACCTGCTAATTCTGCTTTCTCAGGAACACTGGGTCATTTCGTTTTCCACAAGCTTCAAATGCTCCAACACTTCAGCACAAAGGGATTAAAAAAGCAGAATTAATTTTCACATTACTTACTTGACCATACTGGCAACTCTCACCAATTACAACCATGTAACCTCTGCCCACGGCTGAGGTTTAAAAAAGAACAGGAGAAATGACAAACTCTCCTGGTTAGATGGATGCAATGTTTTCAGTAACAAAAACTGCCTGGATATTAGTAGCATTTTTAGTAAGGAAGCACACATACAACCCTGTAAGCAGTGCCTTCTTACATCTTCTGCTATCAGTGGCTCTAGGTTTCAAAAAATAAATTATTCATCTTCCCCAGCTCCTTGACAGCCTTTGCATTAATTTTAAGAATAAAAGTAAATTGCTTTGAGTGGAAGAAGAAGCCCAAAGTACAGACCTACTGAGCTCTATTACTAAAAATAAAAAGGTGAAAGAGTTTAAAATTCAGATAATAAATCTTGAAGGTGGCAAAAAAACCCATTGGCAAGATGCTTCACCCAACCTTCTTGTTGCTTACACAAACCCAAAAGATGTCCTGCAAGAGACGACCCCATTTTCCTTACTTAAAGTCTTCAGATTAGAAACCTAGGTGCAAGAAATTACTGGCAAACCATCACATTTGACAGCGTGCTTTATCAAAATCTGCATCCCCTATAAACAAAGTGGGAAATTTGCCTAACCAAGATCACTTGAATTCTTTAAGGCTTGCAGTTTTGAGCATGGAAACAGCTTGAAGGAGTCATTTTGCAGAGACACAGGAGTTTTACAAAGGGTTATTTAGAGATTATTTCAACTACAGCAAATAGATGAGAGGGCCAGGCAGTTTTCAATAAGACAGAAGTATAAAGGCAGCATGAAAAGCAACACAACGCTGAGGATGAGAGTCAAGTTAAATCATTCTGTTCCTATTCTGCACACCCCAGATGAAAACTACTGTTGTCTTTCAAGACTGTCAGCTGGAAATTTATTTATTTGGAAAGGTTCTATGTTGAAGGACCATTCTGAACAGCAGATACATGTAAAGTTCGAAATACAGCTGAACGAATCAGCAAGCTCAAAGCAGAAGCATATGGGGAATGAGATGAAAAAAGTACCCACTACCAATAAAACCCCTTGGAAGATCTACAGCAAAGCAGTTGAACAAAGTTTAGTGGCACCATAATGCTTTGAAATGAGCAAATAAAAGACTCCAAATTAGCCAGCTGAAGTTTTCATATAAAATACGGATGGTCTCCAAACTATCACAGGAGGGTTCATCACTTTTCTTAAAAAAATTACTATCTCCTTCCCTATTTTAGTATTTTTATATTGCATGCAATTTTTATCTTAAGAGAGAGTTCGTGTTCATCTTCTGAATTTTAAAAATTATTTCTCTTTCTTTGGTGTCACTGATTTCTTTCCCCTCAATAAAACTTCATTAAGGTTATTGTATTTCCCCTCTGTTGTATTCTGGCAAAATGTGAACTGTATCTGTTTGCCACTATCAGTATTTTGATATTCAAGGGGAACCAGAACTGCAGATTTAGTATTTAAATCATGTAATAAAAGCAGAAGAAACCCATCCAATTACATGGCTTCTTCCTGTTTACTCTATTGTCTCATCCTCTTCTACAAATCTATTTTGTTTTGTATAATTGAAAAACAGGAGTCCAGGCAGGAGGTTCAGTCTTTAATTTGCCTCAGTAAAGAAACTTTTCTGAAAAGAAAATAAAGGCAAAATGGCAATCAGGGCCATGTGTCTTATGGCCTTAGCACAGCAAATGTGAATTCTTGATCCTTTTCTACAAGACACATTTATTGTTATTAGCCTGGGTTAGGAGTAGCACTTTGTTATTCAGATAGACTCTCTCAGTGGTGGTACTGGCTTTGTAACTCTCGTTCTGCCTCGAAGGACTGTCACCTTTCTGCTGATGGATTTTATTTTTTAATCTCTACAAATATGGCCTTTTTAATGCTGACCAAGTACTTTCCCCTAAAAACACCAGTTTAAGCAAAATTGTGTATTACAGTTCATCTCTATAGATACCTGCCCACTCTATATCCAGGAACTGCATCCAACTTCTTGACCACAGGAAATATGAAAACCTGTAGAGCTTCAACAGGGCCACAGGCACCATTCTGCACAGTTATGACTCTCTTTACAGATTATATTTTCCTTCAAATGTACACAGAACAGTATCAATAACCCTCACAGCCAAGACAAAGCCAAACAAATTGAGAACATTTAAATAACTTTTCCCCCGATATAAATATCAGACAGACAAAAAAACCCCACTAAGACATTAGTTTACTCAGTGGCTGATTGCCTTTTCCTTCACTGATGCTCAGATTTGTTAGATAGAGGAGAATAAGTTAATGTCACCCACTGCACAATGCCATGGAAATATCTGGAGTCTGCCCAGAGGTTTGTGGGGGATACAAGCAGTTGTATGGCAACAGCCTTGCCAAGAACATGCCCTATTGGAGCTTGAATGGGATAAAATATAACTTTCCTCAAGCCTGGTGCCTTCCCTGCCGGCCCTGAACGGGCACAGACATCCCAACAGTTCCTCAGGGATGCCAGGGAAGTCTCTCAACCAGTTTTAAAGTACACTTCTGAAAAATAAAAATAAAAAGGCTCAGCCTCTAGGCAATTTCTGGTTTGTTCACTCATTTATTTTGCACAGGAGAGCACAAAAGCAGAGTTTCCAACAGAGAAGGAGAAACATAAAAAGCATGGTTAGGACAGTATATCCCTAAAGAAGAGAAGACTGATTTTTCTCCCTCAAACACAAAAAGAGAAAAAGATCTCTCTCACAAAAGTCAACTGAAGAAGAGTTACACAGATAAGACAGTTCAAAAAGAAAATCAATTATTTTATAATTTGAAGGACAATTACTCAAAGAGTTTTGAGATTCACAAGCAACCAGTTCCTCAAGGACAGGAGCACTATTACAGTAAATCCAGCTACCACTACTCCCTTCATTAGCATCACCCCTCTCCCATTTTCCCTTTCTCACATGCTCACTGATGTATGGCCTCATTAACATTATACCCTTAGAGCAGCCAAATATAAGGGAAATTGCAAGTCTGCTAACTAAAAACTGCAGCTAGAATCCCTCAGATATCATGAAGGACAGTACAACCCCTGAAATCAAGGGGCAATCATTCATTTCACCCCACAAAGGACCTGTCTTTGCTTCTTGACATTCAACTGATCGTAATTTTTTAATCCAAATTTTCAGAATAACCTAAAACTTTCACCATGTAAAATATTAACAGTTTTCCCTGGATTTAGCTGCTGCAACAGCCAGCTCTTGCAGAATTACAGGTGCAGCCAAACCACGAGGGACCACGCCAAACTCTCCAATTAGAGGAGGAGCCTATTTTGAGAACTACAGGAATCTACTCCAGGTACTCATGCTCTCCATCACTTGCATAAGCTTCTCACAGACAGTAGGGAAATGTTCCTTAAGCCTCAAAAATTTCACACTTTTTCTATGGAATTTCAGTGAGATTCAGTTAAATTATGAAGTGCTAAAATAATCATCATTTTACTTCTTAGGAGAATGTCAGCTAAACCAGCAACAGAAAATTGGCATTTCCTACTTTTCAAACTTGTTTTGCGACCTACATAACCTCTAACTTTTTTGTTTGGTAACAAAATACAAAGATGATAAAGAATTAAGAATTAAAGACTTGCTAAGTCAACTTCCACCACAATTTCAGTGGAATTCAGCACATAAAATCCTCAGGTTCTTCTGAAAATCTTAGGCATTACTCTTAGGATAAGTCATCTTCATACCCAAGAGCTGGCACTCTGCAGGGGTGTCCTTTGCGGGTCAGCTCCACAAATATGGAACAGGAAACAATTTCCTTTACACTTCTGGGGAACAGCCCAAATCAAACCCACTCGGAGCAGCCATTTCCACACCTGCAGCTGTGCTTGCTTCCATCAAGCCCAGAATGATTCCCGTAATCACGACATCCAAGGATATATGGATCCAATTCCTTTTTATAAATAAATTCAGCTATATGAACTCTAATTTAACAACACATTCTCCTTTGATTCTTGTGAAAAGATGGTACCTGGGAAAGTTAGGGATTATTGTTAGGGATCTGGAGGGACTTCTATAATTGCAGTGGAAGATGATATGAAAACATGGGCTAAAAGATAGGAACAAAATAGTACAAATCTTCCATTTTTCCAATATAAAGTACAAATATCACATGCATACAAGAGCCATGTAATTATTACTACACAGTTTAAATTTATTCATTATTAGCTCTCCTTGCGTCGCCTAAAAAATCAGCAAGATTCTGTGTAGCAGTAAAAATATAATTACCAAGATCAATTCAATGCACTGTGCCATTAACACCTTATTATAATGAGGCCACAATATGAAAGCATCTCACAGACAGAGCTGTGCTTTGCAATTCATGGTGCAATTAGGTCTAGGTCTAATTCAATGAATCCAGTTCTAAGTGGAATGGAAATTCTGGATGTCTTTGTCCTCAGAGATAAAGGTCAGTCATGCAAATCAAAATTAACTTCACTGAGAAATTAACAGCAGAAAGGCTCGGCAAGCAATGGCACAGGCTGCCCAGGGAAGTGGTAGAGCCACCATCCTTGGAAGTATTTAATGGATGTGGCACTTGGGGACATGGTTTAGTGATGGTTTGGCAGTGCTGGGTGAACAGTTGGACCCGATGATCTCAGAGGTCTTTTCCAGCCTAAAGGGTTCTGTGACTCTGAGAACATGTAAAGGCTTTTCCAGCAAGCAAAGTCGATGCTAATAGCAACTACAACCCCCACAAATACACAAATCCTGAAACACTGATAATTAATGATTTTAGTCAAAATTTTCCTTGGTGTTTCCTTTTCCCCCAAGCCTTTTCTTTCTTAATTTTCACTGTATGGTGCACAGATTTATACTGACAATGCACATGTCTACAGCTGCATCAAGATTTTCTGCGTGAAGGCTTAAGACTAGAATCCCAGGATTCCTGTTCTATGAATTCTAATATTCAGAGATACATGCCTTAAAAATAAATAGGCATATTAATGAACTTTTTCAAAGAGCTAAAGCATCAGTCCTGTCAGCATTTAAGCATAGTCTTTAATTCCTGCAGAAATAATGATGATATTTGTTTTAAGTGTATTTCAGCAATGTATTGAACCATTTTCTTTATTTCATTATAGACAGTCCTAGCTCACAGCAGCAGGGGGAATTTGTCTACAGGCTCATTCCCAAAACACCCAAGTGATACTCCTAAGTACAGCTCTACTATTAGCAGTCATTACCACCCCAGATTTCATAGCACATCACAATTAAATCGCTGAAAACAGCAAAGGCTTGGTGCTGCTCAATTTTTGTATTTTGTCTTTCACACCAAAACACAAAACAAATACATTATGTAAAGCAAACCCTGAGAAAGACCTGAGACAATGAAATCAAGCATTTAAACATCTCCTTTGAATTTATATGAAATGCATTCAGTGATACCAGGATGAGGCCTAATGTATGCTCTGACTTCTCTATCTTAGATGCAAACAAAACACTCCCTTTAGTATTTTTTCTCGTGCAAAGACCATATGAACTACAGGTCCTCTGATTAAACAGAGCCTTTTTGCTTTGTAACTTGCTCTTCTCAAGCACCTGAAGCTTGAATATAAGCTGATCCATAAAATGAACTCCCACCTGAGTTACATCTTCTGCCTGGAAACCACTTTACTGGACATACAAAGTCTCTTAAATTCAGCGAAAGAAATGCAGCTCTAAACGGACACTTTAAGCAGGGAATTGAGTTTTATAAAACCTGAACACTTTACAGCTTAACAGGTAGGAATGTTGTTTTCAGGAAATATTATAATGATATTCTTAAGCAGCTTTGGTGACTCAGTGGTAAGTCTCTGTATTGCCATGTGGGAAGCTGGAATTTGAATTTTTCTTCCCCCTGGGTTGCCACTTTGGGATTCTTGTGCCAAAATAAAGCTGCAGGTTGTGCAGAGGAGGAATTTATTGTGTGGTCCCAGGATGCCACTTGCTGGGGGAGGCTGTGTGGGCCCGGGGCTTGCCTGGAGGGGCTGTGCTGTGCTCAATACCTGCCTGCCAGAACTGGGAGGATTTAGGGGCCTTCAGAAGGGGCTCAGTGCAATGAAAAAAAAAGGCAGAGTTTTGGTTCCACGTCACCTTTTTTCTTTTTTTTCTTTTCTTTTTTTTTTAATACAGTGGGTTTACCAACTACAAATGGGGGCATAAAGAGTCTGAGCAGCCCACCCTCTCTTAAGCAGATGATATTTTATTCTCCAGTAAATGTTTTTAAATGCGTCCTGTGGAGGTGAGGGTATTCATCATCTCCAGAGGTGCCAGAGATCAAGGATTAGCACCTGAAACAGCTTCAGTGCCCACACTCAGCTTTCTCCCAAGTCTTGCAGCCCCTCTCCTGCTCCTTACATCCCTCAGGAACCTCACCAGGCAGGGGCTTCCTGTTTTATCACTTGTTAAAGGCATCAGGAGCTGAACATTGTTGAGCTGTTTGCAAAGCTGGCAAACACCAAACTGGGACACACCCGTAGGATCACAGCCTCCACAGGACAAGGGATACCCACCCAGTTCCCTGGAGCCCCAGCTTGCTGTACTTGAAGATGTGGTCCGAGAGTATTGATGTTAAAGGAGAGACAAACAAAAGGGAAGCTGAATAAATGGGGGGTGAGAACAGAGACATTTTTCTCCTCATAGAAGACAGCAAAGCAAGAAGCACTGAAGACAAACTACAGCAGCAAGGATTTGTGCTGCAGCCCATGAGAAGCTTTGGAGTTGTCCTAGGTAGAGACAAGCCTTTGCTGAAGGCATTCAGACAGGTGCCTGATGCAAGATCTCACCTAAAACACACCCTTTGGGTTCCAAGTTTATTTGGAAGGTGAAGCCTAAATGAATCAAGTTGCTCGGTTGGTACTCAGGCATTACAAAGTGATGAGCACTGCAGCGTTACAGGAGGCTTTGAGGACACGGGCACCAACACCCTACAGAAAACAGCACTACTCCTCTGGAGACCACGCACATGCTAAAGCACAGTCTGCCCTAAGTGGATAAAGCCAGATTTGCTCAGTAGCTTGCAGGATTGAGCCATGAAAGCATAATCCACAAATATCAGTCTAGAAAGTAAGGCTAATTCAGCCTTACCATAGCATGCACTACCACCTCTAAACCAGCTTTTTTTTTTAAAACTCTCTTTAATTTGCAGCTTACACTGCAATTTCTAAGCTATTCCATACAGGACAAACACCTGTATAAATATGGATAAATATGAAGTGCTTCCGACAAAACAGCCAGGAAATTTGTCGGAAGCACTTCATATTTATCAGCAAGTCCTTCCAAGCTGTACACAAAGACACTGCTCTTCTTACTCAGAGTCTCCTCCTAGTCTTCTCCCCACTTTTAATGATACATTAGGGGCAGATCTATACAAGAAGCTTC
The DNA here is from genome assembly GCA_013397565.1 of Ptilonorhynchus violaceus. Taxonomy (NCBI): domain Eukaryota; kingdom Metazoa; phylum Chordata; class Aves; order Passeriformes; family Ptilonorhynchidae; genus Ptilonorhynchus; species Ptilonorhynchus violaceus. The sequence goes on along the minus strand of VZRJ01004786.1, from coordinate 616,858 downwards.
TTCTCCAGACAGCAGTGAAAAGGGATGATCCTGTGGATGAGCAGGTTGGGCTGAACAAGAGGCCCTGTCCTGCTTGACTTTAGCCCAGTCTATGGATGAGACAGCGAAAGTTTTGTATCTATTTTAAAGGGGGGCAGAAATTCCTTTTTTTGCTTTGCAGTGAGAAAAACCTCCAGAATTTAGTTCTTTGTGGGCCCTTTCTCTTATAACTACTTCAAGAACAAATAAAAATGAACAGGCTTGAAAAATCAAACCATAAAGTACACTCTATATTGTACAATATGTGATCAAACTAGGTAAACCAATTGGTTCAATTAAGACAAGCCAATATGGCAGCGACTTCGTTATCCAATTTTTTTTCCCAAAGCACAGTTTTATTTGCTCATATTCTCATGTTCTCAGCTCCTGGGAATACTCAATTAATAAAAGCTCTATCCTGTTTTGCCATAGTTTCATTTTTATGTAGCTGATTTGATGAGGGTTTTGCTAGAGCAGAAGCGAAGCAGGGTGAAAACACCCAGTTTTAGTCAAACAAAAAACAGAGGTGATAAGGAAAAGGAAGAAGAGCTTATTTTTATTTTTCTTCTTTAATCAGAAGCTGCATTTTATCTGTACGAGCTGAGATTACAACAAAGCTTTAGTGATGACTTCAGTGTCACCACTGACCCGTGAAAATCCTATCCTGGAAAGAAGGATTTTAGTAATTAAATGGAGTATTAACTTTCACAGGTCACATCAGGCAGCTGAAGAGCTGTACAAAATAGACACGTAGAACTCACAGAGTCACTGGCCTTAAGTGAAGACAAAATAACCATCAGCCACCATGTGCCAGGACCAGCTGGGCAGCTGCAAACTGGAGGCCTTCTACAAGAAGGAAGGGGTGAAACTGCCTGGGCAGCTGGAGACAGCTTTGGCTACAGAAAATACAAAATCAGGCTATAAAAGAGGAGAGCGCTGCGTGTCCCGACTGTTGAATCCGCAACAGCCGCCTGGATAAACACCTTCCCCTTATCTCAGGAGCTCAGCTGGCACCACACAATTCACACTTTTATTCCCCACTCCAGAGAGCAACCAACACTTAGGGAAGAGCGAACACAGCGGAAAATGGGCAGCTGAGGAAAGAGGAAGACACGACATGGGAGTGTGAAGTGAATATTCTCTGATTCCCCCTAGATCTCATCACTTCCCACCAGGGCCTCTGATGAAATCTTCTAAAAAACCAACAAGGCTACAGCAGTTGCTGGCGTGGAGGCACATCCAGAGGAAGAGGAGGAAGGAATAAAACCCGGCACATCCCCTGAAACGTTCATGTACCTTTGCAGTGAGTGCCATCCACCTACAGAGAGAAGAGTCAGGTCCATAAATGCAAGGCTCCAGCAATGAGGATGACAAAGTAACAGCCTTTAAGACTTCAAGACTTTAAGACATCTTGGAATTTCCAAACCAAATCTTCACAGACCATTTTACAATTCACAAAATGCAGATTCCCTTCCTCACGTGAAATGCCTCAGGGGAGAAAACAAAGCAGGAAAAACAGCTTGAGGTAAGTCTTTTCAAAGTATGAAACATGCCAAAACTGGAGAAATATCTTAATCTTCAGTGGTGGAAATGCACCAAGTGAAACACTCCAATGTTAAAACAATTAATTTTTTTAAGACAGAACAACTTCCCCAGTAGTATATTAATGCAAAATTATGTGCTTTGAAATGGGAAGTGATTAAAAACATACAAAATAAAATCAAAATATTGAAAAGCTTTTTTGATGGCAAGATCAAATTAAGAGTAATTTTTATTCCACTTGGAGGGAAAACTGTATTAACATCCATTAAAATCTATAGTAAACTGATTACCGATGATTGCTGTGGTTTAAATATGCACTTTGCCGACTTTGGAAAAGTGTGAGTCAAAAATTAATCCAAAATACCCTCGGAGAGCCTGGCCACTGAGTGATGGATGGATGGATGGATGGATGGGGATTTTCACACTTGCAGCCTGCTCAGGAGCAGCCACAGTGGAGGAGTTGTTGGTCACTCATCCATAGGGACCAGGACTGCCTAAAGCAACCCGGATGCGACACAGGGAGGAAACCCACGTGTCTGTGTCATTGCAGTAACCAAGAACTTGCAGAATTTCTTTAAATAAAAGGAAAAGTGTGTCCCCAGCAGACACACACGGGCAGCACGGAGCACCCCTTGCAGGTTGGAGCTTTTGTGGCTGCAGAAGACCAAGAAGGTTGAGGTGCTTTACCTGAGGTAGCAAATTCATCCTTTGGTGTGTGACTGGACTTGTGGTATGTGAAGCATCACAAGTAAAAAAACGTGGAGATTTGTAAGGAGAGTACAAACCCTGTACTAAACATCCTTTGTGTCTCAGTAAGGAGAGGAATGGCTTCAAAAGGCATCTCAGAGTGCACAGGAGATGGGCTGTGGCAGTTTACACGCTGCTGATTGCGTCAGCCTTGCACTGACCCATATTCCTAATCAAAATAAAATCCTTCTGTCAAGGCTATCAGAGCTTCACCCACAAAAATTCCACTAACCTACAAGATAAACCCTTTAGTCTGGAAACATTCACTTGACCTCATCGTTACTTCTGTGTGCAGAACTAACATGGAACGATTTCCCAAGGCACCCTTAAAGGAAAAAATGTATTTTTCCATACAGTTGTAGATGGATTTCACATAAAAAGCCACCTTGTCCACTTCCATCATGTTCAAGCAGTTGCCTCACGGTGTTTAAATGCAGGTTACAGATCAATGCAGCTCGACAACACGTGACGGAAAATTTCAATGTCACAATTAATACTTAATCAATTTGCAGTGCCTTGTTCTCCAGCAGGCACTTAAAATGCAGGGAACAGGTACAGCCTTAAACTGCTGGGAGAATAATTACCACCCTGACTGGCTCCTCAACACAATGCCACTCTGCTGTGGTGTTCTGACAAATACATACAGACACTCACAGATCCAGTGACATTTTCTTTTCTTTCACTGAACACTCTGTGTGGGCAAGAAAAGAAAGGAGGTTGCAATATAATTTATGACACCATGTAATATCAATACTAAAACACAAATGAAGGAATTCTAAAAGAAAGTTGCAGTCTTTTTTCCAGTAAGTTCTCCTTTTGTGTTATCAGCAAGTCTCATTTTTGATATTCACAAGGCAAATGAATGGTTTTCCTTTCTGAAAGGGAAAAACGAAAACGCAACAAAAAGATCAAGAAACAAAGATGATGCATATTAAAATTAGGATATTAAATAATTAAAGACTAAAATTTCAAGACTCCCCACTACAACTAGAAGGAAAATTCTGAGGCAAGATATGTAGAAGAGATGTTAAGTAAATAACTCCAAGGCTAGAATTCTCCACCTTGGAAGTGAAATGGCTGTTATAAGAGTGGTCAACAACATCACAGAACAGCACAGAGGAGACAAGTCGGTGACAATTATTCCCACAAAAACCAGAGAAAACAACTTAAACAATCCCATATAGTGCAGCAAGCAGTTTTTATTTTAACTCCTGCTGCTGCAGTGAGCTGGGCTGAATCAGCTAAACACGTATCAAGGAGAGGTTTGCAGCTGCATTCTGCATTGATAGGGCAGGGCTGCCAACTGTGGTGCATGCAAATTCCCTGTCCCAGATCCCTGCCTGACTCCTCACTGGGACGGGAGAAGGACCAGCAGTAGGAAATTAAGGACTGAGTCTTGCAATCAGTCAGCTGCACTTTGAGAGCATTTCCACACTTACTGCAGCAGGGGATATATGGGCCATACAGGACTTAAATGGGCATGTTCTCTCTGTTGGTTTATTTATTTATTTAATATTTATTGATTTATTTACAATGCCAAGACAAGGTGCACTTGCCCAGTTACACAACCTCACCTGCAGGACAGTTCTGTCTGTGCAACACTTCACAAGATGCAAACCCAGCATTTTGGATTCAGTAGCAACTTTCAGTTTTACATTAGATAACCCAACTGACTTGACACCAGAGCCCTAAGAGCAAGCATAGCATTGATATTGGGTGTTTCCATCTGAATTTGATTTAAAAACTGAGTTCCACACATTGATGACACTGTTAGGTAATTATCTACTACTGTTTATATTTGGTGCTGACCCGAGGACAAGTGTTAATCTAATAATCAAAGGGTTAAGAAATGGAGATACCACCAATAAACAAGAAGAATGTCACTACAGAAATTTTCTTCCTCTAATATTTCAACCACTGCTAATCTTCAGAGAATCCATTTTCAATCATTTCTCATTACTTGTCCTCAACAACTTTTAGGCTAAAAATGTGATCACTTATACTGCCCCTAGAGTAAAAAAAAAAACACGGAGGAAAATTGTCTGGGTCACACGTACTGGGCTATTCATTTGAATGCACAGTGTATTTCCAACAGACTGCAAAACTTCCCATTTCTCTGACTTGGTGAAACCCTGAACATACTGAATCTATGAATTAACAAGCCTAGGTTAGCCAATTTCTGAATGCACACCTGAAAGAAAAGAACAGACGTGGCAGTAGATTTATTGCTATACTAATACCTAAATGTTGATTTGTTCAGCATCAATTAGAGAAAACCATATGTACTCCCTAGGAGACAAAAAAACCCCACAGAACCAAAACCATTTCCATTGAAATGCTTAGATTTTACCCTGTTCTCAGCATTATATTGCCAAAGAACTGACTTAAAGAGGCTGCTGTAACAAAAGCATTCAGCAGAGGAGAGGAAGAGATGCTGAACGCAGGAGATGCAGCGCCCTTTACAAACCCTCTCCAGGGAAAATGACATCATGTCCTGACTGCTCTGTCAGACGTTCTCACACGGACAATTCATACAAAATGGATTAGACGTTGTCATTTTCCATTCAGAAGCTGCTGCTGCTTTGCTGGATGGCTGCGTGCTGCCCATTAACGCTCTCCATCTGCCTCCCAGCTCTCTGCTGGCATGCTAATGATGCCCAGCAAAATAACACCAAGCTGGGATTGTCACACACAACTTATGCGCTGACTCCATAACAACCTGATTTCCAACCCGCTTGCCTGACCACTCTTTGGAACAGGGCTCTTCTGTTTCGAATTTCTAATAATTTCTAGTAAATCACAGGCTCTTTAGCTCTTTGTATTGTGTTTGAAACACTTGTATAAATGAAGAAAACAACCGTGGAAGCTTTTAGAACAAACAGATTCCCACCTGCATGCTTAATCTGAAGATTAACTGAATTAATACAAGCAAGCTCTAAGATAAGGTTTGCACTATCAGTTCACCAATGCTGTGATGTCTGGGTGGGTATCCCTTAGGAGGAACTACAGGTCTGAATGAGTTGGAACAAGGGGTGAGACAACACTCAGTTGTCACTGATCATACCCAGGAGCAGTAACAACTTCCTCTCCTTTCTTGTTTCAGCAGCACAATTCCCAGTATTTGCTTCTACAGAGCTAATGCTGAGAAAGCAGCAGCTCCTTTAAATCACCCTTATGGGAAGTCCAGCATTGAGGGGCTTGCATTTGCTCTTGCCTTTTTTTTTTTCCTTTTTCTTTTGATGGAGGGATTCAACTCACTGCTGTGGGGAAAAGAAAAAAAGAGGGGAAAAAAACTCCAACCAAACAGAACAAAAACATTCAACCCCTCAAAACGGAACAAAAAACTCAACACAAAAGCCCCAAATTAAACTGTAATGAAACCAATGCACCTTCTCCCATTTTAGAAACCCTTCTATCTCCATGGGGCAATTGAAATACAATTTAGATGCCTTGGAAGGAAGCAGCAAGCCTGTCAGCTCTAATGCATTATGCAGGAGGCCAGACTTCATCTAATGTAATAACATCATCCTGAACAGCACCAAATCTCCCCAGCTCCATCTCTCCACTATCTCACTCTACAGCTTTCCTACTTGAAATAGGCCCCTCTACTTTATTTTTTTTAAAGATGTTTGATATGACTGTGCAATCCAGGTATTAAAAGAAACACATGATTGTTTCATATTTATAGAGATAACAAATTAACACAGAGCTCCGGTGTTTCTGGGAACCCCACTGCAGAGCCTGGGGAGTATAAAACTTTGAGCGTTTTAAGGTCCTAAATAAAGGTCAGCCTCAGGGGTCCATAATACTTTAAACATTAAAAATGAACTTTTCCCACTCCTTACAGCTTCCTCGAACAAAGGTAAAGAAAGAAAAGCAGCAGCACTAAACAAAGGTTTTGCCCTTTAAAGAAAAGAGCAAAAATAGGTCTTTTTACTCTACAAAAATGAGAACTGCAGTTTGGTGTGGGGTTGATTTGAGCATGTATGAGCAAGGAGGAACCATAGCACATACACATTAACAGGAAGATGATCTTCCAGCTATAACCCAGACTGGGTCCTTGACACTACAGGCTTTGAAGATAGAGTTGCAAGGTGTATTTTTATCCATTAATTTCTATGATGAGATATTACAATATAAAATTATCCCACCTGCCAACAGTTTAAAATGGAGAACATGTTTGGAGTCAGAAAAATAAATTGGCTTCTGAGAGGATTTTGGAAAAGAGCAGGGGAGAACTAGACTTATCCTGCACAAATGTGGAAGGGATACTTCCCAAACAGAAAGATTTGGCAGGTATGAAGCATATCTCGTAGCAAAATACAGAATGTTTTCCTTAAAATATTTTAAGAAGAAATAAAATACATATTTCAAAGACACTTCCATGAACATGTGTTATAGTCCAGATTACACAACACTGCTTCTATTAAAAACAAGGCCTAGTCTAAAAAGAAAAAAACCCACCCAACCATATTCATGGTGTTTGGAAATGAGAAATAGATGACTGGGAGCATTTTCTTCATTAAGTAAGAAATTGCTTCTCAGAGATGGATATTTTAAGATGGAGCACGAGTGGCCAATTGTCAGCTGGTGTAAATTATCACGGTTGCAGGGAGCTCCATTTTTACCAGTTGAAGATTTGCCCCTAAGCATCTGCCAGTGAAGCCAGCCAGGGAACCACAGACATATATATGGAAAGGCATTGATTCTAAATAATGACAAGATAATTACAATGTGTTGGGCAATTGCAGGGACAGGGGATAGGCAAAGGATGAGGAAAGTCAAAGTAAGTAAAGAAACGAGCAGGAAAGCAGACACAGACACTGATAACTCTCTAGGCACGGCAATACTGCCCCAAAATCTGTGTTCCAACCCTGTGCTGCAGATCCCATATATAAATTGCGGGATTAAGCATCTGGGCTGAGTCAGCACCGCTGGTTCCTCCCTACAGCAGCCAGGGACAGCTGGTGACTGCCGAAACCAAAAGAGTGGATATTCTCCAGAGTGGGATAAAGCACTTAGAGAGACTTTAAGACAGCAATTTTCACGTGCATCTTGGCAGAACAAGTCAAGCGAGCGCATCTGACACCGCCTCCTCGAATCCCTGTGCTCCGAGTGCCGCTCTTGACCGGCTCCTGCCGGAGTGGCACCAGGCCTTTGGCAAGCTGGCTGAGCTGGAGATCAGCCCATCCCTGCTAACAACTGGGGCACTCTCCCAAAGACCTGGACTTGCTTGCTGGGGGCGGCCATCCCGAGCCACTGTTTGGTTTTCTGCTTCTTCTCCCCACATCTTTTGTTGGTGTAACCCAATAGAGACCCTGCTCGATATGGTGACTGCAACAGAGCAGCTCCCACGGCACAACAGGCACAGGAAAGCTTCAGATTTAAACAAAACACCTTCCCCAGCGTTCCATGTAATGCTTCAGTGAGTTCAGAAAACAAGAGGAGAGGAAAAAATGTTTTCCCCCGTCTCCCATGTAAGCAGTATCTCCCTGCATGCTGAAAGCTTACCTTTCCCTGCTCTGACAGCAGATGTGCTGCTGGCAATCACCTTCCTGTTGCTTCATTTGCAGGAAAACAAGAGACTGGAGCTGTCACATTTTTGCAGACGTGAACCACATTAACCCAGCTGAGCAACGCTGCCTCTTAAAACTATAAATTTTCATTGCTCGGAACATGTCACTTGTTAGATACAAAAGCCATTAGATTGAGTAGCCCAGCTACTGGTAAAGAATAACTTCTAATTACACGACATAATCATTAATTAGCATTTATCCAGAGATGAAGCCTGGTTTCATGGGTGATAAATGACATGATACTGAATGTACAGGAGCACTTAGTCACAGCTCTGGGACACGATGGATATGCCAACACTAAGCACCTTTATGTGAAGTCTAGGTACCTTTCTAAATGGCCACTTATGCTCAAAAAACAGTGACAGACGTAAAATCCGTAGCTTTGGATTTAAATTCAGAGCAGATAATTCTGTCAAGGAAACATTATGAAAAAGATGAAAACTAGCAGAGGCAGATTATTAAATTTATGCTGTGCTGGATTCACTGCCACCACTTTTAACAACAAGGCTTTATCCTTCATATAACCAAATTTATGCTAATCTCTTCAAGAGTTCCAGAAGCCAAAACCAGAGAAACTCATCATTTTCAGCATTTCAAAACTCACTTCACAATACTCTGCTTTTCATTTTTATTTTAACCTCCCCATGAAAGCCTATTTTAGCCTTCACTAGTAAATACTGTAGGGTATTTACTCTGGACGTCAAAGCGCTGGCGGTACTTCCATTTCATTGTAAAAGGCCAAGACAACAAATACAGATTTATTATTAAATGTCCCACCTTTCACACTATGCAAATTCGCCCAGCCTGCAGCCTACTTTTGGCAGTCCTCTTTCCCAAGGGCCCTTTAGGAAGAGGCTATCAGCCAGATTAATTATTTTAACAATAGCAGCCTTTTCCTACTGCTTTTATTTCTGTCACCATTATATGACATAAAACAGGGGAGAGGCAGGATGAATTTACCCAGCTTGTAATATATCTCAGTCCAAAGCTTCCCAGAAGCACCGGATTCAGTGTGCAAGTACAAAGCCACCAGCCTTGCGTGACAAGTTACAGGGGACGAGAGAGAGAATCGCACGTCCCTGCCTCTGGAAGGGGCTGCATGGTCCATCTGGCCGGAAAGGTTGATCAGAAGAGAGGTAGGGACAGCTGTTAAAAACTCAGAACTAAAATAACCTCCTCCTGCCTGCCGTCATTCCTTGGGACACCTTGGCTTTCCAGTGGAAAATGCAGCACCTCATAAATCCTTTGATGCTCGATGACTTACGCACGGTTCGTTTGCCGGTCCTGCGCTCCTGACGGGATCACAATTGCAGTGACACGTGACCTCTGCACAGCTCGTGGCACAGGGACACACAGTGACCTTCCCACACGTGTCATGTGGAGCCCTGGCACTCCAGGAGTGAGCAATGTGCAGTCCAGCACCGCTGCTCCAGGTCCTCTCCAGGGCAGGACTACCTGGGCCACCGAGTCCACCCAGGAACCAGCCCAGCATTGCTGCTGCTCAGGCTCAGGGTGGCAAAAGGAATGCTTAGGGATCCCTACCACCTGCTATAGACACAGATGTAACCTGGCTGCGTTTATGGGGAAGAAAATCTTACATGCATACGGTATTTATAAAAATGTAAAAATTAGGGATTTTCTTACTCTAAGATAACATCTGAAGGTAGCCGTCCATAGTGGGTAGGATAACAGTAACCCAAGGATTCCCTAACTCCTCATTATTATTTCTTTTACAACTCAGAGCCACAGATCTGCACGGAAGGAGAGGGAATCATTCCTCTGCCAACCTGAGTCAGTCCGGGTGTCAGGACCTGCCCCTCCTCTGGGGTGAGCACAGCCTCATGGCTTGGTATTCCAAATTCACTCTTTTTGCAGATCTTGGTCCCCAAGATGCAAAACAACAGGGAGACAGAGGATTAGGTCATGTGAACGGGCTGTGCTGTATGTTTGATTTAACAGAAAACATGAAGCAGTTGGCACTGTGCAGCCTGCTCTGTAATGTTTACAAAATGATAATAACCGCAAAGAAACGCCAACAGGAACTTAGCACAAGTTAAACAAATCACCCTCAAAGTGGCACTCTGACACAATGGTGTCAAAACACGTTTCCTTTCCCACTGGAACAATCCTATTATTTCATACTGGCAAACGGAGGGGAGAAAAGCAGTTTTAAACCCATGGGAAAATGGCATATTTACAGGGACATCAGAGTGGCTGGTGAGCTCACAGAACTACTTGGGGGGAAATTTGGCTTCCTCAGGGAAGAACTTCTGAAGGCAAGGGCTGTTTGACAGAGAAAAAGCCTAGAGGATTATCCCATGTCAGCGTAAATCCATGAAAAGACAATGCCATCTTCATTACTCCAACAGGCGCCAAATCATAATGCTCCCACAAAATGAAAAAGTCTGCCCCTCCTCCATACCAGCAGAGAAGCAAGCGAGACAGAGGAAAACAAATGATCTTCCCAGAACTCCAAGACTCCAAGTGTAAGATTGCACAGTATCAATGCAGCTTTGTACAAATTGACACAGATCCTCCCAGGCCAACGGGAACATCTGATGAGGAGAGGTCCAGGCTAAACTCTGGCAATCAGGAGGGCTTCCCCATCCAATGGCACAACCTGCATTTCCAACTCAATTTTCCAACTCGGTATTTCTCTACCATGTTTCTTCAAAACACTCAAAAGCTTATGGAGCGAAACACAAACATCTCAAGGAAAAATAGATGTCAAGAATCAAGGGCCACTTCCCCTGGCACTTCACTTCTATGGGAAGATCTCCATCTCTCCCCCTATTTCTGCCTATGGTGTGAAGGGTTCAGATACCAGTTGGACAAAACAGCACATCCATAAACTCCAGTGCCAGTCGAGGCTGGGATGGAGAGGTGGGCAGCGCAACCTCTAATACTTCCACAGAGTAACTCGGGAATCAAAGGAATTTAGGAAGTCTTTGAATAGGATTTTAGGACAAAGCTTAGGAAACCAGGGGATCCAGGATGTAAGACCTGGTAAATCCCTCCCAACTCAACCTTCCCATGAAGCACAAGTGAAGCACAATAAATCCTGAAGTAGCTTTAAATGAAAAGTCCAGTGACTACAAGTTGAGTATATCTAATAGTGCCAGGAAAAAGATACAGGCTCTGTCAGTGAGATTAAGATCACTTATTACAGAAGTTCAGCACAGGATGCCATAACTTAAATCAGGAGGGAAAAAGCTTAAGATATCCCTGGCTTCCTGTATATTAGCAGCAGCGAGGATGCCAGGAGCAGATCTGTAGTGCAGAGACCTTGCTGGTGCTGAAAACCCGACTCTTATGTATCTCAGAGGTGAGGAGGGGGATCTGCTTCCCCCATGAATGGGAGCACATTAGGATGCTCCTGGAGCACAACTCCGAATTGAGTTTCATCCCATTTGTGCATGCCAAACCTGTTCTGCCACGTGAAACGGAGGGGGGTTTGCTCCAAAGCACACTCCTGAAGCACCAGAGCGCACAAATCCTCTGCTGGCACAACAGGAGCTGGCGAGGCTTCCTGCGCAGCACGGGCTGCTGGCTGCACAAAGAATGGAGTCGGACACAATGGGAGCGCTCCGGAGAACAAGGGAGCGAGCAGTGAACCAAGGAGCCGAGAAAAAGCCGAGCAGTATTCAACACTGAGCTGCCCATTGAGCCAAGAACCAGTGACATCTGACACCTGGAGTTACAACAAGTTCCCCCACCCAGACACAAAGGAAATGTGTGCCAGGTAGGAAGTGTGGATGTTTAAGAGTGAGTGGGGCAGCAGGAACTGAGGTGTGCAAACAGAGCCACACTGGGTTATGTGCATGAACAAACAAATGCAAGAATGCAAAGTGAAAGAGCACGTTATTGTATGGAACACATCAAAAACATGACAAAATTACACATTTCTCTTTTCTTTACTTTCCAAGGCTACTTCCTTCCCCGTGTCTCAAATTAAATCATAATGATGTTTTAATGTGGGCTACTTTTCGTGTGATGGGCAGTGGAGGGAACAGTGCAGCTTCAACACACGGCTCTGCTGTAAAGCATAACCTAGGTCCTAAAAGCCTAAAGTTTATAATATTAACAGGGGAAATAAACCCCAAACATAAAAAAACAACCCTCCAAATGCCACAATTCTGGATATTTATGAGACCTGTGTTTTTATTAACATAAAAGATTGGTAGAATGGCACTACAGCATTCCTAAAATGACACAGCACAAGCAACTCTCTGAAGTGTTGCTTATGTTGAAGGATTTCTCTCAAATCTCAATAGCCAGAGATCAAGTAGCCACACTGCTAGGGAGATTAGTCAAAACTATGTGAATGCACAAATACCCCCAAAATTAAGGGGGGAAAAAAACTAGGTACTTGATTTACACATTTGAAACAGAGCGACACCAAGTCCCCCGTATTACATTTATTGCAAAACTTCAGGCCAATTACTAACACAAAACCCCAATAATAAATCTGTACTGTGTGACCATCTAAGGTCAAGGTGTGCTGGAATTGTTTTATCGCTTCCTCTTTGAGTTCACCAGAGGATACCTGAAGCAATTACATGTAGGAATGGCAAAGGGAGTGGGAGGGGAGGATGAGGGTCAATTGCACCATCAGTTCTTCACACTTCTAAAGGGAAGTCTGGGAGCTGGAAACCTCAACATGGATATTTCTGGCAGCTCAGCCAAAACCTGGCTGACATGGGAACAACGCACAGTGGGATCTGACATGTCTATTCACTGCTAATAATGACAGTGTCCTAAAATCACAATATTGATTTTCCTCTTCTGATTGCTAAAACTCCAGAATATCTCTGTTTTTACTGAACGTTCCCAAGTGTTCCTGGAGCTGAATGGGCTGATTCCCTAAAAGAGCTGTGTGGCACCTTACTTGTCTCCAGAGGTACCTCAGCTCAGTAATTAGGCTGCCACCTTTCACTTCTTTCTGGTCCTAAACAATGCTTCTGCAGGCTTGCTCTGAAGCAAACCAGCCATTTAACCATACAAAGGGATTGCTGCCTTCCCAAAGAGAAAAAGTCAGATTTGTGAATTTCCTTGGGGGAAAAAAAAAAAAGGTATAATTACCAACCAGTAGTAGTACATCCTCCCCTCACAAAAGGTTGAACACTAACATTCCTTAAAGGGTTTCCCGAGCCTTTTTTACTTGGTAAAAACATCCAAAAAGGGCGGGAGGGGAAAAAAAAAAAAACACCTCCACAACATAAGCAGCATGGAGTCTTTTTACCGGATAATGCATTTCTTATTTTGGTAATAATGAAAGGCAAGTTGGGCGCTTTCTAAAGCAGTTTGTTCCAGATTGCTCGCTCCCACTGTACAAAAAATAATGACCCCTTCCCCACCCCATCCAAACAGTAGCACGCAATCCCGGCGGCACAATATCCCATTGTAGTGCTCTGAATGGCGGCCTGGCAGAGGAGCCGGTGGGAAGGAGGGAGCACAATCGCCCCTTTGCCCTCCCAGCGCTGCCAGTGCCAGCTCGGGGTAAGATGACTCACGGCCGCTGCCAATATGTTGATCCGAGGAAATGAGGGAAGAGGCCACGCTAAGATAAATGCATGGAAAGATGCCACGCTCCTGCCCTGCCTGCTTTGAGCTGCTGGAGGAAGTGGGCAGAGGAAGTCTGGGATGGACCGCACAGGCACTTGAGCAGCGCTGCCTTCTCTGCTTGCAGCACACCCCGGCTCGGCCGCCTAAAAGAGTGATAAATCTCCTTTTTCTTGCCATCCTGGGGTATAAAACAGGATCCGTATTTCAGCTCTCTGCTTTTTCTCTTTCTGAACCTTCCTGTCCTCTGCCCTCCTGCATTTATTAGAGGAGTGCAGGGACGGGTTTAAAGGTCTCCCACACTGAACACTTTGATGCCACCCTGAAAGCTCATTAAATAGGCTGAAGTCACCTTGCAAAAACAGAGCACTCACTGTTCAGGAATGGAGAGGCACAGCAACCCAAGCAAAATGACATCCATCCAATCCCTCTGTTCCATGAATAACACAGCTTACCAGCAAGGATGCCATTAAAAAGCAAGCTCTGTGCTCAGGTAAAGCAGATGAACCAACAAACAGCACTTGGGTTTCTAAATGCCTCAGCCACTCCCAAAGTTTTCCACCTAGGACAACAAACTCACTGAACCTCTGTGATGAGGAAGGCAGAATCCCATCACTACGAGAGTCTCATGGCATCCTTGTGGAGCGAAGGCAAGGGAAAACCCGTACGCTGCAGGCACACAGGGAGCTGGAGGCCTTGCAGGTGACCCACCACATCCCTGCATGGATGGCAGCCCCAGGCCCGTGGCAGCTGCTGTTCCCCAGCTGCTCCTTGCTGACCTCGCACACGTGGCCCAGGATATGGTATGTCACCATCCTGGTTTTGCTTCCCATGACTCTCCTGAGAGCACATTTTCCACAAGCTGCCGATGGCGAGGCTGTCGACCGATGGCTTCCTGCAGGATTTGGTTGACAGTTCTGTTTTGTTTATGGCTCCTTTCAGTTTAGCCACATAATTATGTCCATTTGCAGAGACGGATTCCAAGAATAAAGTGACTCACATTCATTAAGGCTGTTTGTACAGAATTTGACAACGTTGTTGCTCCATCCAGAAAGGACTCTGTGTCCATGTTTGTGGCAAGGCTAGATGGACTCATGACAGTGATTAGATAAGTGGATACACATAAGCTGAGTGTATCCACCTCCACCACACGACCAGGAGCCTTTTTACCTGACAAAAAAAGCACATTCTGATTTCTCTGTAATTCTGTTTTAGAAATTAGTGGGAGGTTTTTACTCCAAAAGAGCTATGACAGTTTATTCCTGTAATCTTGTATCAAACAGCACAATTTTGATTATTTAAATTGAATCCAGGATAGCACAGTAAATAGTTCATAAGGTTTAAAATACCTACACCACAACCACACTTCTGGACAGAGAAAGAGGTGGTTACACGTAACCCAAGCAAGGAGATGACACAAAGAAGCAAACTAAAATTCTCTAACAGGATCCAGCAGCACATTGCCCTGAACCACAGGTTTTTGCCAGTACACCAATTAAAGAGAAATTTTAGGCACTTGGAAGCCCCAGCACAGGCACAGTGTGAAAACTTTTTTTTTTTTAATAGAGTCTTAAGCTTATAACTTACCATCTCTTTGAAGTATTTGCCCATTAAAAGCTACACAGCTGACCCCGAGATACCTCATGGAAATTGTAATATTGTTCTTCAATAATTGGGTCAGCATCTAATATTTTGACCTCTGTGTACTACTGCTGAGAAATATGAGCAAAAGTCAGTATAACTTGAGGCTTTCGTGATAAGGTCAGAACCTCTTTACTGTAAAATATTCCAACTGACCTCAAGGGGATTCAAGTTATTACTGGATATTCCTTCTCTCACACAAACTCTCTTCCCTCCCATTGACAGCAGTGTATAATATTTCCATCAGCAAAAAAAAACATTCCCTAGTTTAAAAAGATGTCCTTCTCACTCACAATCAGCAAGTGTCGTCTCCGAGATGTATCTTGTCCTCTGGCAAACACAGCAACTGTTTCTGTACTGAAGTGGCAAATAAAATCTGTATTTGGTGCTGAATTTAGTTAGAAAAGTGTTTTATTTTTTTTTAAAAAAGACTCTTATTTTTAAAATCACCCAAGTAACACTAAAGCTGTGTCCTGATGACTGTCAATAACAACTAAATCTTTAGGACGTGTCTTAATGATCAAATTGTTGGAAGCAGAGAGAAGCAGAAAGATTTCACAGATTGAATGTGGCTACTTGCAATTTTTCAACACACACGTAAAAAAGCAACAGTGAGTGCACAGTTCTGTGCACAGAACATTTTCCAAAACATCAAAAACTCTAAAGGAAACGTGCACATGGTTTGCTCCATGAGATGAAAACCAGTTGTGCTGACCCGAGCTCTGGAGCTGGTTATATCTCCACTAATAGGTACTCCTAGTCTGAAAGAGAACTGAGAGCTTTCTTTTCCCAAAACTTTTGGGACCACCAAAGTTCACGTACTCAGGCTAAGTGTGTCTTACAAGGCTACATGGGAAAATGTGGTTCTTTGCTCATTTTTCCATCTGCCAGAGCAGGAGATAGATAGCAAATTGGATTGTAAAGCTGCACCACCGATAACCACCTCACTTTATTCGTTCCTCCCCAAAAGACTAATATTGTTTGGTTTTCCAAAAGCCTGATTTACTACTTCCAGCAATCCAGATGGGAATTAATTGGGAGAAAATGCAAGAGCTGTCCAAACAGAGGCCTGTGTACAAGAGCTGCTGCCTGTAAACCAAAGCTAAACCAAGAGCTGGAAAAGGTCACATCCTTTTATTTCTGCAAGCAATTAACCATCAGAGTGACTTACTCAGGGATTCGATCCATTCTACGAGCAGAAATACCAAACAACTTCCTCAATTTAATACTGATAGACAATTTTGCTATTGAGTTAATGCAGCTTGAAACTAATTTTCAAATATCTTATCCACCTCGCCTGTGAGTTTTGCTTGGGAATTGTGGGATGGATTTCCAGAACTCCTCCTGGGATGAACAGCAGAGCTCCCAGGCCCAGAGGAAGGTGTCTCTGCCCATGGCAGGAGGTGGAACGAGATGGTCTTTAAGGTCCCTTCAAACCCAAACCATTCTGTGATTCAATGTATGATGAAGTGACACTACTAAAACAAAAGAAGAGCCACATGAGGCACATGCTTAGTGCTTATGGCACTGATGTCACCAGCTCCAACCACCTCATGGAGCCAGAAAACCTACTGCTGTTGAGTGATGACAACTTACTACTCGGAAGTATGACAAATAAAAAACGGTACCAGGAATAAAGGCAATTTAAATATATATTTATTGAAAAAATAAAAGAAAGCCTAAGCAGCACTGTTTTCAGAAAACGTCCTATTTGAAATAGCACCACAAGCTTCACAGAAATGATGTGAAGACACAACAAATAGAGCTCTTGGTTTCTCTCGCCATCAGTGAAACAGAGAAAAAGTCATTTAGCACGCTCCAATTTATTGTCATTCATTTATTCAGCTCCAACAGAAAGCACCCCTGCTTTTAAGTTTTGAAAGAAAGCCAACCAGTTCACTCAGTATTTTCTAGTAATAAGCATTTACCCAAGACAGCCATGCCAGCCTTTTGTTTAGTACAGAATTATTGCCTGTAGGTCTTGAAAATTGAGCCTGTCACGCAGATATTTTTTTTAAACACTAGCCCACACCCATTTAATAAATGAAAGCATCTCAGACACAATCATAACCCTGCACAGAGCAATCAGATGCAGGAACGTGGCCATTTTACAAAGCACCGAATCAAATCTGCAGGCATCCAGCTTCTCCCCCCCTTCCCTGCACCAGCAGCACCTTGACACGGCTGGAATATGTACGGAGCAAACACGGCTCAGATACGGGCACCAACATTTCACTCGGATGCCAACAACTTCACATAAGCACAGTTGCATAGATAGAGGTAAAGAATATATACATCACACCCTTGGCTGGGCTGTGGATTAGTTTTACATCTGATGCTAAACCAGGAGAGATTATTTGATCACAAAGGTACACGGACACTTGTGATGCAGGTGGATAACTTGAATTCAGTTCTGCTTCTTCATGAAGATACATTATTACCTACATTTAATAACCAGAGATAAGAAAACATTCTTTTGCTGCTATTTTATATTTAGTCATCTATTTTCAAGCACCCCTTCAAGTTCTCAGATAATAAACTAAGAGAGCTTGGGCCCAGTAACATCTTAACTACATGATGCTAAGTGGTTTTGACAAGCTCTATTATAATTACTTTAAAATGTTTTGTTCTAATGCTTGTGTTTGCTGAAGTCTTTGATGGGAGATTAAATTACCTTCACCCGAGATTCCTATAATAAATTAGAGAAAACAGAAATGTAGTGTCAATTTGTGTCCAAATCTGCTTACAAAAGAGAATTAACTCAGGCCTTTGCCCAGCCAAGCACTTAATCATGTGCATAATTTTTATTACGTCAGTATTCCCACTGATGTCAATGACCAACTGAAGCTACAATCACAAGTTCTATACATGCCTGAGTGCTTTCCTGGATCTGGGCCTGAGAGAATTCTCAACACATGGCAGTGACTCAGGCCAGCCAATCCAGGGAAAGTCTCTCGGGACCGATGTCAGGAGAAAGCTCAGCACACAGCCCGATGCTCCCTTCCAGATAGAACAAGTCCTGCACGATAAAACTTCAATGACATTTGTAATACAAAAAACCACCATGAGGCTGCCCTGAGTCAATGAAGTCCAAAATTCAGGAACTTAACTGATGATTATGGTAGTGCCACTTAATTAAGTAAAACCATGACAGATAGAAAAAATAGTGGGGTTTATGGCATTTCTGTATAACCAAATGCTTCCTTATCACGTTTTACGTAGTCCAGGGGAACACACTGCTATCTCTAATTCCCAAAGGAACTGCTTTGGGAGGAGCTCACTTGGATGAGCAGCCAAGGAAGATGCCTGGGGCATCTCAAGGTAACAGGCTAATTTGGTAAAGGACTTTCAGGTCATTGGGCACTTGCCTGCAGACAAAAAGTGACTCCTGCTGACTGTCTTGAAGTCTCCATGTGAGACGAGGAAACCAGAACGACTTGGGAGACTCGTCTTGGAAAGCCTTCACACCAACAACATTTTGGGTTTCTACAGCAGAGCCCACACTGAGCTTCTGCAAAGGCAAGACATTTTATCTGTGTTGTGGAGTTGAAAACAGGCTCAGGCAGCCAGAGAAAAGGATTTAATTATCGCTTCGTCACCCACATCCTGTCCACAGCCAGCGCTGCCTACTTTGATGGCTGCTGCCACTTGTTCTCCCCAGCAAACAGGAGGGAAGATAAGGTGTGTTTGGGTTCTTTTGGCTGCAGAGGATATTGTTTTTCTTCTCCTTGTTTTATAAACGCCAGCTATGTCACAGCTCTTGGCCATTATTCAGATGAGTGAAAAACAAATATTTCCCGCTTTCTGCATCAAGCACTGATTGCAATGCTGGAATAATTTGTATTGTACTTCACCAAATTCCCTTGAATTTGCAATGTATGCATATGTGTCCATTAACACTACATATATATATATATATACACACCCCTTATATATTCTAGTGATATACACATATATATAATTTGCAATATTAGGCTGGTAGCCTCTAGATTTTTCTCAGAATTACTGCTCTGACATTATTTTTAAACAACAGACTTCAACGTTTAGTCATTATTACTAGTACAAAGAAAAAATTACAATATTAATTTCAGAAATATGGTTAAACTCGTCCTAGTAAAACTAAATTTTCATGTTGACCAGCACTTAAACTTATACCTACATGATAAATTGGTGGCTTTTCTCCAGTTCTGAATATCTTGTATGTTTAGTTTCTGCAGAACAAGCCTACAAACTTGTGAATAACTCCTGGTAAATGCCAATCATTGCTTTGAAGATAAAGCACAAAAAATCTTCTGCTTGGTACCACTTTCATCCACCTTGTACCATTCTTTTTGCCTTGATGAGAGCAGCAGCTTCCAGCTCCTGGGAGACTAGGAGAAGGATAACAAACCCTTCACGCTTAATAAAATAAATCCAGAGCATCACAATACACAGCACAGCCCTTGCAGAACAAGTGCTTTAGTCTTTTTGTGCCAGTAGTTTCTTGTTTATACACACCAAAACTACATTGAAAAAAAAAAAAAGTATATTCAAAGAGGATGAGCATGGCATATTTTTTTTCCCCTCCTCTCTTAGGAGTGGTTTCCACAAAGGACAAATTTAAGAATCAGTAACTATATTAAGAACAGAACCTGTATTAAGTCACAAATCTTCATCAAGCAATTGCAATATATATAGGCACATCTGGTTCAGGAGGTCCCTCTTCAATACTTTGCTCTTTGGTTTTACACTTTCTTAATTTCTTCATACACTTCTTTAATAACAGTGAAGGAGTATTAAATATTTCCTGGTGGGGTTGAGCAGTAAAGGGCATAAAACTCTTTCACAGGAGCCTGGTTTTGCACATTTATTCACCCCGCTGCAAAAACCTCTGGTGAATTTTTGATTCTGCGGCTGTTTCAGCCCTGTTTTTAAACAGGCTGTTTGTCTCTAAGGTTCAACTTTAGTTACTTTTAGATGATTAATCGTGAGCTAGCCACAGACCAAGCATCTCTATTAAAGTCCTGCCTTTGTTTACAAAGCCCCACGAAATAAAGGCTGCCTGTCCAACGTTATTTCCCAAAGGAACACGGAGCTCCTCTTCTGCTGTGGCTTAATCCTACATCAGCTAATGACAAAGGAAAGGCTTCCATGGATCAGAGGGTTTGAAGTCAGTCTGTAACAGAAACCCAAATTCACTTTCTCACTCTTTCATTAGCTCTTCAGAGCGCAGAATGTAAACCTGTAAATCAAATCAAAACCAGCAGAGGAGCAGCAGTCAGGAAATAGTGCAAGTGTTTAAAAAGCTGTTTAATTTCTATGTGGAACTGACATAGCTGCAGATGTTTTTTCCTTGTATGTCCTTATTAAAAAAGATACATTTTGAGCTGTTTTACAAAGACAGGATTCTTAAATTAACCTTGTGAGGTCTAATGGAGGTATTAAATAAGAAAAATACGGGAAAAAACCCCACCAGTTCTCACTGACGTTTTGTTCTGAATTCATAACATTAATCCTAGAGTAATCTTTACATTCTGCTCAATTTCAAAATGTGAATTCCAGACAAGTAATTCTGATGCCTTTCGAACTTTATCTGAAGTTCCTAAAATGGAATTTTCCAATTTGAATCATCTCAACTTAAAAACTGAGACCGGAACTGCCTCAGTACAATTCACACATATATTTAAGGACACAACATTTCATAGCACCAAAATAAAATGTTTTATAATGATCTGCAGTAGCTCAGATAAGATGCCTCACGCGTTTGCCCTTTGCATCAAAGACCAGAAAAAGATCTCAAAGGGGTTTAAAGACGCAACATGAACACTTTTACAGTGGTATTGATCTGACAGAAGGAAATGCCTGCCACGTCACAAGATGTGTGACCTTAAATCTGTCAACTGTGGAAGAAAAAAGAATATTTACAGGTTTAAAATCCAGCTTTGTAACCTGTTGGCAAGTGCTGTCTGGGACATCTGAAGATTATGAGGTCTCACCATCCTTTTAATGATTTTTTTATTATTATTGATTTTACTTTTAAGAGGCTGTGTTAGACTACCAGAAGCCAAAAAGACAAACGATTCATCCTCCACCATGCCTCCAAAGTAACAGTAAATAAGGATCCCCACATTTTCTTCTCTTTATTTCATTAGAAATTTTAAAGTTAAACCTTTTCTAAAATGTAGACTAAAAAATAGGGCAAAGTAAATACAAATTAGCTTTGGACGAGTCCTCCAAGGAAAGGAAATCCATTAAAAACAGGGGCCTACAAAGAGTTCTCTCCGTGCTTTACAGAACTCATTTTCAAGTGTACAATGTGACAGCAGAAGAGTGAAACATAAACCCAAACTTTTTGAGTCCTTTTTTTGTTTTCCAATGCCCACTCAAATTCCAGACACCTTTGATGGTGAAGAGAGCACTTTTCAAACCAAGTTTCCTCTTGTACAGGATCACCTCGTGTTGGTGTCAGAAGGCAGGAGTGAACTAAAGACATCCAGGAGGTATAAAACATATAAAAAATACACTCAGCCCTTCTCAGTTCTAAACAAGGAATTCCACTTTTTGTCTCCTGTCTCCAGACTCAAACATTGTATATAGGAAATGACAGGACTCTACAAATAATATTTGCAGTTCTTAAATTGTCTTGTCCCAAGGCTAATTATATTAATAGACTGCCCTGGGTTTAATTAGCATTTTGTATAACCCCAGCTGATCATTAAAGTTTTGTTTAATCTGATCACTAAAGTACATATTTTAAGTCCAGTCCAGATGAAGGAATTGCAAGTATACAATTACAACTGAGTGGATGAGCCAGGACATTTTTCACTCCGAAATTTAATTTCGGTATCTCAAGTCCATTAGTGTGGATTGCAAAATCTTCCTCCTTATTTAACTGACAGCAACAATCAATCACAACCTCCTATTCTGGATTTTGGAAACCCTAATTCTCAGTTCCTGTCACTCAGCAGTTACAGGTGGCTGTTCCCTACCCAACAGTGAAGTCTGCCAATCTTTGAGCCTCGCTGGAAGGTACCAGCAGACATCTCAATGCAGAGAGTTTCATGCTCACATGACATTATTTTGTCAATAAAATCATTTCACCAAACAAAACAAGCTTCTGCCTGTAAAAGAACTGATGTGCTTCTACAGTTGTGTTTGTAATAGAGCTTTTACTACCCAAGTTTTTGTAGCAAAACCCCTAGAAGTACATCAGACTCCGAAGAGCTGAATCTCCCATATGGTTTCTGAGGAGCTGTGCTTCCAGGTGACTTATTGGGCTGAGAGCTTGGGAGGCCCGAGGGGGAATTTTTACAAGCCCAGAGCTCTCAGCAAACATAACTCCAGAGCTCCTTTGTCGTGCCCACAGGGAAGCATTAACTTCTTTTTGGAGGAGTGTTGTATGAAGGATTGAGCACGCACACTTGCCCGTTTACGTGAGGCTCAGCCGCTCGTGGAGTCATACATCCTGCAATTCCCAGCAGGTGGGAATAATGGCACCAGGAGAAGCAGTGTTAGAGTTACAGCTAAGTCCTGGAAACACGGCAAACTGAGATTAAACCAATTCTTTCAGAGGGAATGACAGCACAAGCACGCACACACATTCAGGCAAAATAACAGCAAGAGCGAAGCCTGAAATGTCTCTTAAAACCAAAATCAAGCAACAAAACCAGTTCTTGATTTAGTTTAGATGGAAACTTCATTCTAGTGCTAGGTTAAGTCTTGAATAATTGTTGCTGGGTACTAAAACTTGTGTAGATCAGACGTTTATAAGGCCCGGTTTACATATACTTGTGCTGGCAGCCTTTAGGTTAAACTGAGAACATATAAAATTGTTGGTATTTTCAAGAGTTTGCTTTAATTGTCCAATATTTTAATAATCTGCTTACAGCCTGTCTGGTTTTGTTTATCAGGAAGAAAGCAGTTTGCATGAGTAAGATAATTCGATTCAAAAAATACATTCCCTGTAGATGTCTCCAATATGTAGAAAATTTTGGTCACTGATGTTTTTCAAAAAGGCTGTGCTGTACTTTCTACTGAAGCCATAATACTCTTCCTTAGGGGAAAAGGTTATTTGATGCATGAGAAGTTTTGGATTTTCTTCTGTTAAATATTTTGTTGCAGATCTGAAGTCCTTGGGCCATTTTTGTTTGCACAAATCTTTCCCACCAAGTATTAGTCATGCTCTGAGTTCTGTTAAATAGTTTTGATGAGAATTCTTGTAGCTGGCAGAGGGGCTCAGAAACAAAATGAAGCTGATTTGTAAGCATTTATTTTATCCAAAGTTTGTGGCTTAGCTGCTTATCTGAACTTGCATTATAAACTTTGGCTTGCTTGTAAATCTTTGCAAAGATCTTTTCATTAAACCACCAGCCATTAACAGGAAAATTCAGTAAGGAAGAACAAGTGCTTTGAAATTAAATTTAAAAAAAAAAAAGGGCAAAAAAAAAAAAAAAGCTCTTACTCAACCTATTAGTACTTTAAGAACTTGATTTCTAGATACAATTAAAAGCAATTAAACTCCAAAGCTCCAGAACTGCGCTCCAAGGAGAACACACTGTGGCAAAACAAAATGCAAGGATGCAATCAGAGCTGTGTTGAAACTGCTGATGTTTTGTGTGTCTTTGGCTTTTAAAACACACAGAGTAACTGCACGGAGAGAAATTAAACTGCTTGTGATTCAACAGCCTGGATGTGAGGGGGGGGGCGGATCAAGCAGCTGCATCTCCCATGTTCTGGAATGGCTAATCAAAAGCAGAGAGCTGCTGTCATTTCCAGAAGAAACTCCTGTTTTATCCTCTTTCTCTGTAAATCAAATCTCCACATGTGGTTCTTCAGACCCCACCTGCTCCTCGACAACTTACTCAGCTTTTCAGAGTTCAGCACCAGGTAATTTGTATTCTTGCCAGGGAATGGAACCTTATGTATGACATGCTGTTAATTCCTGCACAATTAACATTTGGTTGCACATCCTTGCAAGAACAGAGAGTCGCTGTTTAATCACCAGCACCCTCAGCCAGAGATTACCCAGGGATACAAATGGGAACGGCTTCCATGGACCTTGGAAGAGAGAGAAGCATTTGCAGGAAGGACTCTCTCCGTTGAATACCTTGCCCTTAACTCTGTACCCAGGGCAGGGTATATTTAGCTACTGTTTCACTCAAGGGTTTTTGAAACATCTTTTTGTAATTTGCTGCCAGGTACAGTCTCATTGTCTTTTAAATACCACAGCTCTACTCAAATAGCTTATTAAAAAGCCACTGTGATCTTCTATCAAAAAGGAGCATAACATTGTCTTGGCTGATGAGGAAGGCTCATCCCACAAATGCTCCAGCCAAGCTGCTGAACAAGAAACTTTCTCTACACCCCTGCAGCGACCCCTGCAAAGGAAAGGAGGTTCAAGACAAGGGACCAAATCAGCTGAAGGCAGAGAGGAAAATGAATGTAACAGTGCCACATTCAGCACGTTCTCAGGGTGATGATTTCAAGAGCTTTCTGTTCTGTTCATCTCCAGTCCATTTCGCTGACTCAATGTCTTTTCCAAAAAATACATTTCAGCTCTACCTCTTTTCAGCAGAAAATCCAGCATCCCGCTGTTAACACTATTTCCCAGTCCAGAACCAAGTAACAGGTAAAGCACAAATAGGAAAGATGTGCTACCAGGACATTTTACATTCCTGATAAAGTGACACAAACTTTACATAAAGGTCACTTCCTCGGTGCCATAACATGAACCACTACATCATTTACTTATGTCCAGCTGCTGCAGATCCTCAGAGCTGGAGGATGGAACTAGAACAGCACTAACTCCAGTGTTTCCCTGTCAGCTTCCGTGGGAAGCTGCCTTCCTGCAGGTCCCCCTTCCAAGACATCTGTATTTGATGTCAAACAATTCAGAACAGAAAGCCAAGGAGTCATGCAAACCAAGAGCAGCAATTCAGTGGCAGCAGATGTGTGTCTTCCTTCAATTATCAGACATGTACATAGCAAGAAAGTTTATTCAGATAATCTTTCTTATGCCTCCTGCACAGCTTTAGAAACCTTTGGTTTTCCTGTTTCATTTTCCTGGGCGTTGACAGTTAAGAACAATCTCTGTTTCTCCAAGAAAAAAAAATACCTGATGATTCAGAGATGCACAATTAGATTGAGATATTCCAGGTTAGGGAAGCAAATGTGACAAGGCTGTCAGGATTTTCCTCCCAGATTTAGGGGAAACAGATGAGACGTTACATAAACCCCTCACTGATCACTGAGGAAAAGCTCTACAGCAGATCATCAATTTAGAACAATTTACTATTCCAATATAAAGATTTACTTAGAATTACAAGTACTCTCTTCTATAATTTAAAGGTTGCTGGAGAAAAGAATGACTTAGGGCTTATTTTTTATAAATAAGATTCATAAAATTGAAGAAATGTAAACTTGGAAAGGACTTGAAAGGTCATTAGCGAAGCATAATGGAGAAGAAATACTTGAGTAATACAAATACAAATGCCATTGTAAATACTGCTCCTGCTTAGTGCTTCACTCCCATTTTAGATTATCCACCCTATTCCTACTTCACTGTAAAAAAAAGCAAACAAATATTGAGGGCACTGTCTGATTTAGTTACTACTGGAAAATTGCATTAGGCACAGATCCCAAAATAATAACTGTTCTGCTCCTCAGCTTTTAAACAAAACATACACATTTGCAAACACTCTCTATGCTGTGCCTGCCAGCCTGCAGCTTATTATCGAGCACCGCAAAAGGACTACACTGATAGTACTGCAGATAACATATCTTGATCTTTCACTTGCAGTCACCTCTTTCATCCCTGAAATAATGTCAATAAATAGCCATGCAGCTACAGAAGTAAACATGGTTTGGGCTTGAAATACACTGAGAAAAAATGTGAAATTCTATGTGGAATTAGACTGCAATACTCTGAAGAGGAAGATCAGACTGGCAGGAGGTCGGGGATTTGTTTATATCCATCTTCCCACCTGTCTGGTACTCTGGCTGTGTGACGTGCTGAGCGAGGGTAATGGATGGTTAGTGGTCATTCCTGCTGTGTGATTTGGACAACAGGATGACGTGAGGGTTTTCATTAACAGAAACATGGGAGCCAGCTTTCTAGGATCAGACAAATTGGATTTTAGCTCTCGAACATGAAGTGCGCTGTCAAACGCAATTTCTTCTTCAAAGAAACATGTCCTAGATAAAGGAATGGAATTGTAAAGAGATTATAAACCATATTTAAACTGATTACAGGTTAATGCACGATCTGAACCAAAGACATGCAGTGGTGCAGGCTGCATATCGTTGAACTGAGTTTAGGGTTGTTTCCTATGCAATTTTCAAGAAACAAGACTAACTATGAAGAAACTTTCTGAAAGACAGAGAAATGCACTAAAAATGAAATGACACTAAGTATAAATGCTTTGCTGGGTTGGGTGTAGCTATGCCAGGTTCACGTTGGACATCAGAAGGAACTCCTTCATGGAAAGGGTTGATAAACATTGGATTGGACTGCCCAGGGAGGTGGTGGGGTCACTATTCCTGGTCAAGAAAAGACTGGACATGGCACTCAGTGCTCTGGTCTGGTTGACAAGGTGGCCTTCGGTCACAGATTGGACTCAGTGATCTCCGAGTTCTTTTCCAACCTTAATGATTCTGTGATTCTCTGAAATAATCCAGCTGAATTCCATAACTGAAGGTGCTTCACACAGCACTTCAAACCCCTTTAAAGTAGCAACTGTTTGGATTCTAGCTAGGAATTAAGTAAATACAGATGTAGAAAAAGTAGAAAAATAAATACATCAATGCAATAAAACTGCACTGGCATTATTAATTGCTGCTTATTGGACTTTTTCCTGGCATAACTGTTTCCCAATAAAAACCAAACAGCTGCTAAGATTGCACAAGGAGCTCTTTGCTCCCACATCTTCTCCAGGCTTTGCCAGATGCCATTTGGAGAAGACATCTCTCCTGCTTCCCAGGCCCTGAGGGTTCCCTGCTGCTCCGTGTCCATGCCCACGTGCTTCTGCTGCTCGGAGCGAGTCCTGGCACAGGGCTGAGAATACAAGGCCAAGGTAATGCTTGCAGTGCTGTGGGGCTGGCATCAACTCACACCATCTTAATGTGGTTTTAGAGCTCTGTCCCTCTCCTTGGGGTCTCCATTGTCACATGTTTCACCTCCCCTGGCTGGCAGTTATTCCAATTTAGTGTCCTCCGGTTGGTCTTTGGTGGCCTCTCCAAGACAATGTAATTGCAGTCAGATGCTGACACTTCATTCCTACCAGACAAGGCATGTGAGCACCACCCAGCTCTCCTCTTCAGGAGAAAAAAGTCACTTGGAACAGATGACAAGCACGTTAAAAAATAGACAAAACCATTTCTCACATTTCTAAAGGAGTCTATTTCACACAGAACAGTTCACGCTTTGTACCAGCACTCCTATCTGTAATATATCTATAAACAAGGAATAGAAACAGATTTCAAGTTGGAAATGGAAAAGATTTGCTTAGCTCAGATGACCCACTGCGGTCCCTTCCAACCTTACCCATTCTGTGCTTTTTTAAATTTGAAAAAACTCTATTTGTTTTAATAGAAAACTATCTCTGGTCTAGCAAAATGTCGATGATTTCCACTGATATCCAGTATTTCAAAGGAGAAAACCAAATATTTACAAAAGATTTAAATTAATAGTTTAAATAACTATTGCTTCTAAAACATGGAATTTTAGACTAAATGTGGAATTTATACGGAATTTTTCCTCCAAGTCTCCCTTGTGATACTGTTTGCAAAAAAAGCTCATCAGAATTTTTTTGGTCTCATTCCGGTCTCACGCTTAAGAAATAAAATTTATTCCACGTTTGTTAAAATGCAACTTCTAATGAAGCTCCCAATGCCTATACACAAAGAAATCAGAACACACACATCAAATCACACTGAAAACCAAACAAACCCCGCTGAATTACCCAGCCTGGCTGTGCTCTGTGTGCCCAGACTAAACTCTGCTCTCCCACCCCAGGCTTTGCAGAAGAATTTAAACCCAGAGCCAGCTGCTGCCCACATCACTCATCCCTGCATTTCAAGAAGGCTCTTCAAACACAATAAGCCACCGTGTTTCTTTCCCAGCCAAGGTTTCAAACATTAGTGCTTTTGTTCTGAGTCTGCACATGATTTTCTCATACACACACAGGACACGACCAGTCAGCCTGGTTTTTGCAGTGCGATGACGTTTCTTTTTGTTATATCCACTAATCAGCGTCGAGAGCAACTTGGGAAAGAGAGATTTTGGATGTGCAGAGCCCACTCAAGTTGGCTTTTCAAGCTAAGATTTTATTATTTGAAGCAAAATTAAAAGGAAGCCAATCAACTCCCGCCGGGTGACAGGAATTTTAAAGAACCCTGCCGCACATCTTAAGAATAAATAACACTGAAATACAGCTTTTTTTCTTTTTTTTTTTCCCCCACTTTCCTTTGGTGATTTGCCTGTTGATTGCCTTTTCATTTCCTGGAGGCATTTCTAAGCCTTCTACTTCCCAAAACCCAAACAAAATCAATCCCCCCCCTCAACTGCAATCATACACTGATGTGAGAGCAAAGAACTGGAGGCAGCACGCAAAACCTTGTGTTTCTGCTGCCTCTGCTCACACGCCCAGCTACAAAAGCATTTCTCTATTTCACTGGGGGGTGGGCTCACTCCACCATCAAGGAAACTGGAAAACACATGACATACTGATAAGTACCCTATAAATAGATTTTAGCTTTGCCCAAGTGCTCTGATTTGCAGCAATTGATATAAATAAGCTCTACTTTTAAAGCCTGTGACAAACAATACTCTAAAACGGCTTGGTTGTATAAACAACTATCTCCATGCAAGTGAGGATGAAATCCACTCCTCAGCTCTCTCTCTGCAAAACTGGGCACATGGATTCCAAGGAGGGCTTGTGCTATGTGCCCTTGGCTTTTTTATTTTGTGTCCACGCTGCTGAGACCACAGAACCCGTATTAACACTTGCACAGTGGTCCAGGGCCTGTGGTGTTACAATTCTCACGCATAATCCCATGCAGAAAGGCAGAGAAAAACAAGCATTTCTTAACTTTTTTAGCTCCAGTTCTCTTTATTTGCAGCAGGTAGAGCAACTGTACCACATTCATCTGGCCAGATTGCACGATATATTCATGCCATTCAATTCTGCACTCCCAGGAGCAATAGACAATGTGCACCCAAAGAAAAATATCCATCTGCATCTACATCAGGGTTCACTATTTTCATGCAAATAAAAATATCTCTCCTCATCTTTTTTGCTGGTTTATAAGCACATTAGAATTCTAAGTATGTCTCTAATATTCAACTGCAGTTGAAATAACTTTAGATCAAATAGTTTTATATCACATTTGACATAGCTTGAAGACTAAAGGAAAAAGCAATTTTTTCTCATGCTCTAAATAATCTTGCAAATAGTTGTGAATTTATCATCAGGATAAACTGCATGACTAACAGGCACAGTTACTACTCAGGAGAAAGCTGCTGTAGAAAACACTTCTACATTCTCATCACTCATCTTAATTCTGGGCTACTTAATATAGAAATCTCTTTAAACAATGCTTTGTCTCCCAGTTCTCTTATCCTGGGATCACACCATTCCTGAATGTGCCAAACAAATACTTGGTCACTGCAGTGTTTCTTCCAACAAGGCTTCTGGAGCATATGCCAAGTGCCTTGATGAATCTGGCTCCATGAGCAGGCAGGGCAGGAATCCATTTCCTTTCCATGGAATGTGCGTGGCTCGGCCATGCAATCCCCTATCAGGAAGGGAGTTCACAATGGATACTGTTTCTAACAGGAATATTCAATAAGGTTGAGCAAACCTAGGAGCACTAGACATCAGTCCTCTCTGCTGTGGAGATGCACAAGCTCTTCAGTATGCTCAAAGACAACTAAACAAATAATCTAAAGATTATTCCAAATATTCAAACAGCTCACAAATACAAATTTCCTAAAGCCAGTGGGGAGGTATCCGCAGTGCCAGCAGCAGGCACCTGATCTGGGAACAGAGTGAGGGAACCTCACATCCCCATCCCCTACAGCCATAACGTCTTGTTTAGGTCCACACAGAGACCGAGGCCTCTGGAGAAGAACTTGTGGCTTCTCCACCACCTCCAGCACACCTTGTCCTGCCCTGGCAGCACTGCCAGCTGTGGGCAGCTTTTTCCATGTTGCCAAGCACAGCATTGCTGTGAGGAGCACAAGACTGTCTGAGAATAATTGGGTTGTGCCAGATGGCAGAAAGCTAATGGAGATGGTGCAACATTTGTTTACAGCCTGATAAGTTTTACCTTGGCACTCGTAATTTGCCCAAAGAAGTTTTCAGTTGAGGTAGAAAACACGGTACCTCTTTTTCAAACACATGGATGTTTAAATGCTTTTAATCAAGCTGCTATCTGATTCCTAAAGAAACAGTAAAGGGTTCATTTTAATTACATAATTTGCAAGTGTCACACACAAACATTTAAATTAGCAATATCAAGTGATTATGCTTTCAGAGAACAAAACACTTCAAATATAAACCAAAAGGAAAAGCCAAGCATCATCAAAATATGAGCAGACCTAAGCACAGCTTTCAGATTCTCCTTTTTCATTATGTAAGTAACAGTTAAATAATTCCACTTCTCCTCCCACCATCTGAAACTCTCCTGACTCCAGCAGGATGAAAAAAAATACAGTCTAAAAAAAAACCAAAAAATCAGTTCTCACAACTGAAATACTGCCACAAACTTTTCAGTGCCTTAAAAACAAGCTAGATCATATTCAGTGCTGCCTACAAGACTATGCAGCAGCAATAATTCCTTTGAAACATGCAGAAGTGTCACCACTTTGGAGTACAGGGGGAAACATGGTGCAATGACTAACGTTCCAATTATGATGACTTGCAATCAAGGACATCAGAGAATTGCAGAATCCTGTTCCAACCCCCCTGGCATAGGCAGGGACACCTTCCACTAGAGCAGGTTGCTCAGAGCTCCGTCCAAACTGGCCTTGAACACTCTGCTTTCCTCAAATTCAAATTCTACAGCCTCAGCTCCCAAAGCACCCCAGTGCCTTGGGCCAGTGCACAGACCACTCCAAAGGAAATTCTCTTCTTTCAGCAAAAACCAACCCCCTACAGCAGTGTTCATGCACCCACTTGTAAAACACACACCACAAACCTAAACAAGCTCCTGTCCTGCCCTTCCTCCTGCCTCTCTCCCACTCCGAACTTGCTTGTTTACCCTGGTGACAACAGCCCATGGCTGTAAAGAAAGACTTTACCACTGTTATAACCAAACAGATATAAATATTCCTGGAAAAGAAGTGACATTCTCTCCTACAAACCCGGCGTTGTCCAAAGGCTGGGTAAACACAGAGAAGGAAGGGGGAAAACGGCCGGGCTGCAGCTCAAGGCTTCTGGGCATGGAAGAAGCAGCATGGACAGGTCCCTGGAGCTGGCTTTGGGAGCAAGGGCAGAAAGGGATCTTAGTCCTTATCGAGGTACAACACAGCACAACTGGGCTGACTAGGATAGCTCAAATCAGCTTTCCGTCTCAAATTGACCAATAACCGTTTAGGGGTTTAGACTTTTTTACAGAAAATGTGCTCCAGAAAACTTTGCTGTGTTGGCTTTGTTCTTCAACAGGCTGAAGGGGGGTTGGCAGAATCCCACTGCCCTTAGAGGGCTGGGATCTGCTCCCACAGCTCCATCAATTATCCCCACACAGCACCAGTTTCTTCTGTTTGTTTCAACATGCAGGTAACCATTCACACAGACGCTTTAGTTTATCTGAATTCAGTTTTGTCCTTTTTTAAAGCATTTTAACAACATGCAAATTGCAACCATTATTTCCGAGATTAATGTGGATGCCTTTCCCCTTTATTCCATGACCTTACCTAACGTGGCTGTTCTGCTTCTGCCACTTCATTAGCAGACACCATTTTGAAGCCATTTATACTAAACGTTCCCAACTACAGCACACAATTTCTCATATAAATTATTTTAAATGTATTTCATTAATCTTGGAGGAAGGAGGTTAACTCCGAGCGGCAACAAGAACAAAAAAATCTTTGTGTAATTTCAGTTATGGCATTATCAATATTGGATGTGTTTCAGAACAGGGAAAATAAGCACGGGATGCATTGCACTGCAGCTGCCCTGAACTACCAGAACCTTCCACCACAGCATTTCTTATAAAAATGACTGAGCTGATAATGATTTTTCTGTATTTCAACACAACAGAAAGGTCTCATTTCCTCTGGCCTATTTTTAAAAAAATCCAATTATTTACTAGTTGCAGTAAACAATGTTTAACACTGTCCTAGCACCAGGACTGGACATAACTTTCATGAATACAAACAATCCAGATCATGATGTATTAGTATTTGCAAGTTATACTGACACTTGTTTTAGGATTCCTATGGGAAATAATATGGAAAAGATATGTTCTTTTAACAGGTGTTATGGTAATTAACCACCACTGGAAGTCTGGTATCTGGAAACCAATCTCCCTTGATGGGAATGAGCCCAGACATGGAGGCAGTGAACAACAGGGGGAAAATATCAGCTACCATCTAGGCCTGATTCTAAATCACATCCCTGCGAATTCATTCTGCTTCCAAAAGACAACAAAGAAACTGGATACTGCAAAATATCACAGCCAAGAACTCCATAAGAAATTTCCAGCCAAGGGGATTTCTTCTCCAGAGCAAGGTAATTGTGTAAATGAAAGAGGGTAACTCAGAAGCTCACAAACCTAAACCACATGGAATATGTCTTTAAAAGAGCAAAACCGCATTTTAACAGATTGCTGCACTTTACAGATACACACTTGAGTTTTTTTCTGTGTTGTTTTGGCAGTTCAGGACCATGGTACCAACTAAAACCAGAGCTGAACCTCAGCGTAAGATCAGCACTGAATTGCCCCTTCAGCTCTTTCTGGGACACACCACAGTCCCAGGGCACTGGGACATTCTCAGTATTTCTGTAAGGTTATTAAAATTTTAGGCTGGTTAATAATTCAATCTACACTTCAGGGGTATGAAGGCAAGCTCACACTCAAGAGTAGCTAACTTTGGGAAAGGTTTAATTCACCCACTTTGTTACCCGGCCCCTAAAATGATTTCTGTTCACCAAGAATGACACATATGCACATCCACACGCAAGATTTCTCAGCAGATCAACCTTCTCAAGAATGAAGACCTGACTTTTGTCATCTAAAGCCAAACTATGAAGGATATTGGACACTTACAGGGCCAATAATCACAGAAAAGAATAGCTGTATACAGAAAGCAGCCCCTAATTCTGTCTCTATGCAATGCCAGTGCAGATCAGCCACACAGAGGAGGGGTTGCTCAACTTTTACTCATCCAATTTGTAGCTGTGGAAATGCTTTCCCTTGGAAAGAATATATCCACAATGAACTCCACAGCAAGAAAAACCAAAGCACGTATAGCTGTGTATCAGTCTTAATATACAGCAGTTTCTACCAGGAATACACTGCATTTTGTTCCCATGGATCACCACGGGTTGAAAAACGCATTAAGCAAACCTTTGGCCCTCAGAAAATGTTCTTGTGGCTCTGGCATACAGAGAACCATTTTGCTTCCCTGTGCCACTCATTTTGCAGGAACACCCCTGTAGATGGCTCATTAACAGCCCAGGAGTGGAAGAGTGTCTGAACACCCCAGTGGCACCAGCTGATAACTTTTTTTATTTAACTAGGATTAGTTTGGGAGGTGATGGAGCTGAGAAAGCCACAGACAGGCAATTCACACTCAATACAGCTGTAAGGTTTTTTGTTATCACCACACAAATACTACCCAGGATTTATTTTAAAATGAAGTATTTGTATGTCTTATTTCGTAGCATAATCCTATTTATAATTAAATAGGAAGGGAGCTTTGTTTGGTTTGGTGTCAGAAATAACCTACTGTATTAAAAAACCCCAAGCTATCAGATGTTTGGATGCACTTGCCTTTGCTTTTTCGTGCATCCACAGTAGACAGAGCAAAAGAAACCAATCTCATTTCTGCTTGATGTTTTGGAAAAATGGTGACATGGATTTAACATGGGTATAATTAGACTGGAAATCCATAGTTTTCTGCTGCTTTATAGTTCACATGGACCCCACGCTATTTCCATTTGCTCCCACTAACTACCTTATCTGTAGCTTAATTTTAAGTCCTGCTCTCACATTCCTAATGAAATGTTTCCTGTGATACCAGTGGAGGTCTCTTTGCAGGACACCTGTGTCCCTACAAGGTCTGTGGTGCAGCTGTGGCATCCCACTGGCACAGCCATGCCTTGGGACACACACAGACCTAAAAGCCTCCCAGTTCCACAAGGAGATACTGAACAAACTATTTCCATGCAGATGATAGCAAGCATATCAAACCTTTACAACTGATTGAAACCTGACAGCTTTCTCCAAAGAGCTGTTTACAAGTGAAGGGATGCAATGAAAAACCACCAAGCTGGATTCCAATAAACCAGGAAAATTGGAATAATTTGTTGCAAACAGTTGCAGAAAAATGTATCTGCTGTGGCATTTTCACTTGAGCCTGTTGATTCTACATTTGAAGCTTGAGGGTACTGCACTACCATCAGATTTCTTCACAATACAGCTGAAATATGGACTTTAATATTCATGGAATATTTCTAGATGGAGATTATCACTCTGAAGGAAAGACTAGAATGATTCCGTTATTTAGTATCTTTACATTTTCCAGTGAAAAATTTGGAATTCTTTCCAGACTGAGTGTTCATGACACAGGCTGAATGGAGCATTCTTTATTTTTATGGATAGCAACTTTTTATTTATTAGTTTTTGTATTAGTATTGCACTAGGGCTGTACTTTCCCAAGACTTTGTGGTCTTAGTGCAGGTCAAAAGGTAACACGTGGATCTGCAAGGTAACAGATAATACTGGACATTGATAGGCAGTATCAACATCTTAGCATCACTTAAAAGCAACTCCAAAACAACTTTACATCATCCCACCAATTTTTACATTTTGTGCCAGCCACTGCAAAAATGCCACTTGTCAGATTCAAGTGAGTTTTATCACGAGTGACAGGGCGTGGGGGTTTGTGACAGCCGTGGCTGTCCCAGCCACACTCTCAGCTCATTAGCATCATTAGTTGTGAAAGCAGGAATGAGACATCCCTGTCCTGGATGACTGGTCAGCAACACTGGTCATACCCAAAGAAGCAAAGGAAAAAAATAAAGTGTGCATGTACACAGGTTTATTCAAAAGCAGCAGCAGCATTTAAAGCACAGCTTCACCGATGATTTCTGGTGTTCTCAGAAAGTCAAATATCACGTATTTAATTGAGCAGTGCCTACCTTTTCAAATTTAAATGTCAGGTTTTAAAATCACAGTTGTAAAATGCCTCAGAGCTTCTTAAAATATGGAATTTCTTATTACAGGCTTTGCGCTGCGAACTTCGGCAAACAAAAAGAAGATGGATGCTTTATAAATATAACAAAAGAAAGTATAAAACCAACCAGCTCAGAAAGCTAACTGAAACAGTCAGCAAGCAGGAAAAAAAATAATGAAATCTTTCTGGCAATGATTCATAGTGAAAGCCTTGGAAAAAAACCCTTGTGCTTTCTGTCATGCCCTGAATGTTAGTAAATAGTGATTCCAATGAGCTGCCCAGACAGAGCTAAGTTACACAGTGTATGACACGCTGCTGAAAAGGTCCCAGCTCCCTAAGCACAAGGGGGTTGTCAAAAAAATCACCACTTCGGGCCATTGGAGATTCCAAGCAAAAACTCCCTTGTTCTCAGTGCGCAGAGCTGCCACACTCTTGGTGGAATTTCAACTGCTTCCACTTCTGCATGAGCATTGGCCAAATACCATCTCGAGAAATTAATTTTAACCTTCCTTAATAAAGTAAAACAACCTAGAGAAAATGTTTATGCAACTCAATCATGATTATGGGGGAAAAAAAAAACAGTTATGTAAAAGAACA
The DNA here is from genome assembly GCA_013397565.1 of Ptilonorhynchus violaceus. Lineage (NCBI taxonomy): Eukaryota > Metazoa > Chordata > Aves > Passeriformes > Ptilonorhynchidae > Ptilonorhynchus > Ptilonorhynchus violaceus. Next base: position 580,795 of record VZRJ01004786.1, on the reverse strand, counting down.
AACAAATTTGGGGCGGATGTTTGTGGCTGTCGCTGCTATCCCCAAGGTGAGTGGGAAGAAGGTGAGCTGCGTGCATATTCCATTTTTATTTCTTTTTGGCAGAAATAGAACATTGCTTGGGCATAATTTACATTTTCTAATTTAGCATCAAGGTTGTTGAAGGGAAAGCAGCGTGCATTTATATCAGCAGACAAAAATAACAGCAACAGCAGCGTTTGAGACAGGCAGAGTGACAGAAGTCAGTGCTGCAAAGGGCAGCAGGTGTGTTGCTGTCCTGTGCCATCCATGTACACAGCTGGCTTTTCCAGAGGATGGACTGAGTGGACAAAAAGGAAAAAACAATAAATCTGCCATTTCCCATGCAGTCTATTCAGGGTGTTACTAAACCCAACATAAATGTCCCTGCACAGACTGTCAGTCCTACTGACTCTCAGTTGGTGCTGTGGAGTGCAGAAGCAAAGACTGCAGTCTTGAGAGCTCTGACAATTCAAACAGACTCACATATCCTCATTTCCCCCAAAATCACTACATTTTCAGTTAAATAACTATTTAGACTTTCCTTGCTAGTTTTCCTTTTAGTTCTTGAGCCCACCTAGTTCAGGAAATGCTCCTTTTCCTCTACAGAGGTGTTAGAAGCCAGTAAAGCTTCCACAGCAGCTTTTGGATTACAATTGAGATAGGTCCAAAATCATCTCACTCTACCTGAGCATTCCAAGAAAACCCACTAAATACAGAAAGGCTGGTGCTGATATTAATAGTAGCTGGGGTCTTGGCAAATTTCTGGCATTCAAACATATGAATTGTTTTTCTCAGTAGAGCTTGATTGTTTAAAGTGAGAAAATTTGGGGCGGAAGAGCCATGAGATTTTTTTAAAATTGGGGATTACTCTCTAAATACATTTTGGCATGAGAGTGATTCTATCATTCATAATTTCATCTCCTACAGGTTTCACAGTATTTGTTATTTAAAGAAATTCATTTCCTGCTGAATGATTTATGAGGGAAAACAGGATGCTAAGGGAAAAGACTGATCGAATGCATCAAAAGTTTTCAATATGAGCACTTACCACAGGGTTATTTCCTTCTCCCTGTCAACTCATCCTGCTATTTCTTCTCGCTAGTAAAAACATTTATAGAGTTGCTTAAGATTTTAGTTTCCATAGAAACTGTTATTGGCTAAAATAAATACAAGATGGTAAAAAGTGTGACTTCCCAAGTCCTGTGAGCATGTTTGCAGCTGCCAGATTTTCACCACCTGACCATTTATTTCTCAGTATTTACTGGTGCCTGACATTTTTAGCTACGACTCCCTTTAAAGAGCACGGACACTCTTTTGAGTGGCACTTCCATGCTTTCCAGAAGGCATGCGAATATTCATAGCTATTTCTATGCCTCCTTGTACAAAAGCACATTTCTCTTCACTGCTTGTGTTATTTTCTTTTGCAGGCCTTGCCACTAAACTTTACACGGGAAAAGATGTCTCTTAGTCTGCACATGAAAACCAAGCTCGAGAGAGTGCTACCAGGTAATGTGTGAATAAAGGGAAATAAATCATTGCTTCATCACAACTGATGATTTTCTCCTGTTCTCAAAATTCCTCCTGCTCCTTTTCCTACCTGATTCTAATGCAAACTAAAAAAGCAAAGTCCTGATCATAATTTTATAATTCCCTCACTTCTTTATAAATTTCATTTTACTTTGAATTGAGGCACTTTTTCCTGACATACACAATTCATGTGTCTTTCATTGCTCTCTTCAGAACACGACTTTCATTTTTCTTCTCATGTAGAGATCTGCTGCAGTGCTCTGTGCTGCCTGAGCTTTTCCTTTCTACCAAGGAATCAGCCTTTGCATGTATATTGCATTGAGATGGAAAACTCTGCCACCGCCTCTGAAAATAGCAGCTGAAGACAGAAGGAGCCATCCCTGACAATGTGTAAAAAGAAGGCGATGCTGAAGCTTCTCAGAAACACGAGGTCATTTGAGTAGACTGCTTTTCATCTCCCAGGCATCAAGTGTCTTGCTACCCACTAAAAACTCCCTTCTACATCATTAGAAACCCAAGTTCCTGCCCACATGGCAACAGCACTGCTCAGGGGCAGCCACAAATTCATTACAGAAGTGTGAGAGCACAGATAACAGATAGCATGAGCTGATAAGAATATACAGCCTTGGCTCTAGGACCACGGTCTGGTGCTGGGGTGTTCTATATGTTTTTAGCCAGGTCTTGTGAATAATCATCCCTGAGGCTCTGCTGAGGCAAGTGTTTCTTTTGCAGGCACCTTCCTGACCTACTCCCTCACCCAGCAATAGTGCTGCTACTCTGCTTTGAAGTGTGGAGAGAGGTTTCAGGAGACTCTGATAATCCTCACAAACCAGAAGCCGGAGGAGGAGATGAGGTTTTGTATCCTGAGTGCCAAGCAGAGGTGAGCACCTCTGACATACTCAGCTCATTGCTTGCACTACCTTAATGTGATGACTGTAGGATGAGAGCTGCACTTTTGTGCCTTCAAGGGAACTTTTCAGGCTAAACACAACAGGGAATGGAGAAAGCAACCAGACCAGCTGGAGGAGAAACCCAGAAAGATGAAACAAGCGTGCAAGAAAAATCGCAAAATATATGTGACTAGACTGATGGAAAAATACTGTGAAAAGTGCATGTCAACCAATAAGGCTGAAAGAGAAACTGTAAAACCCTTTGTGCTTCTTTTTTCGAAAATGAAGAATACTGATGGCAGTGCAGAGATACACTGAATGCAGCATGAGAACAGACCAAGTTGTGGAAAGTAGGGCTGCCTATAGTCCTGTAAAATCATTACTTGCTGGTGGCCTTTTGTAGCAGCACACCTAATACATCCTGGTACCTTACTATGGGTGAAGTTAATGACACTGAAACTTATTTTGCTTTAAGAATAAAGAGGAATTACTCTTTTTTTATTTAATGGAGAAGTCAAGGCTTATTAAGAAAGGCACATTTCTATCAAAAGGCAGCAGTAGGTCAGAAATACACTAAATGAGTTTTAAAGATTCCCATTAAGTTAAGTTTGTAATGACAACCCATGGGTGAAATCTACTCTTAGAATTCTGAAAATAGATTAAAAAATTTGTGTAAATTCGCAGAAGTACCCTAATGCTGTATAAAAAGTGCCCAAAACTACAGGCAGAAGGAGGGGTGCTAGGGTGATGTAGAGAAAATCACCTCAGTCTCTTGGTTTACAGTGAAAGCAAGGGGTGCTCCCACCTGGAAGCAGAGCTGTGGGAACTTTGGTGAGTAACCTCCATACACAGTGCTCTTTCTTTAGCCAATATACCAGGGGTTTTTCTGGAAACCCCTGTGCAGTCACAGGCTGCTGCTGCTTGACTTGGAGCCAAGTCTCCCTGCTGCTGGATGAGCTTTAGATGTTGTGTGGAAGTGACACAAACAGGGCTCTGGAATGCTGCTCACCTGCAGCCGATGCTCCTTCGCTCAGCCCCATAACACAGAGCGAAGCAAAACCGGCACAAATGGCCCCAAAAGCAGCCCTTGATTTCACATCATTTGCAAGATCCCATCACCAGCCAAGCCAGGTGCTGTTTTCCTGCTGCCCACACACAAATCCATGACAAAAAGCAAACTCATTCACACAGGTGCTGCATTTCACCACCCCAAGAGCCGGGATTTTCTCCTACCCTTCATTTAATGCCACTGCTGTCAAATCTGCAATGTGCTGTAACAAAACCAGCCTTTATGTAACCTAATAAATAAAAGTCACCAAGGCAATAGCTATGCATAAATTTTAGCTAACAACATTTTGTTAGAAGAACATGAATGTCCTCTGTAAAGCGGGCAGCATTTTAAAATAATGTTCTAGACATTGTTAATACTTTATTGCTATTCATCATAGAACCATTAATCATGGTGAACTCATTTGGTATTAATGTGGATGTCATAAAGTACTTCTGTTGCATTTCAATTATAACTCAGCCTTTAAAATGCTGCCAGCACTACATGGAGAGCTTTGAAAACCAAATGTGAATAGTCTGTTCAGAGATAACTACAATTGCATTCTGGCACAGAGAAACAACCTTTCCCATTCCTAATTGCCCTCGGGAGCTGAGGAGCCCCTGGGGCTGTGCCCGGCTCCAGGGCTGGGAACAGGGAAGAGGGAGCCCCACGGGAGACTCCAGGAAGGCCACGGTCATCCAGATCCAGGCATATTCCTCCCCTAAGATGAGAGCAAGAGAAACATTCTTTTGGTCTGTTCTATCGGGGCTAAGCAGCAGTAAGGCCATACTTTCAGGCCCCTGGGGAGATGTCATTTTTTCCTATCCCTCCTGGGATTCCCCGAGGCACTCTCCTGCTTCCAGAGCTGAGTGCTTTGGTTTTTCCTCTGATGTGCTGTGTCTGTCCAAACAGAAACACCAGAGAGAACATACACCTACAACCTACTGTCTTTAGAGACTGTAAAGGAGTGCACAATACATCAGGGCAAACCCAAAGGGAGATGATATCCCGACCTCTCTGAAAGCAGTATAAAGGAAACCCCAAAAACCTCTTTCTGGCCTCAAGAGGCACTGAAAGAGGAAAATCAGCAGCACAAAATACAACACGGATTCAAACAACTATCAGCTTCTTGCCATCAGGGAAGCCAAGAACTTGTGTAAGTGTGCCTTGACAGACCAGGATTTTTGTTCCGGCACTGCCAGCAGAGCTTCCAGCAGGATTTTACATATGGAATCCAGTGGCAACAGCTCAACAATCCCAACGCTTCTCATCAGAAACAGTGTTAAATAAAGGCAAAATACTTCTTAGCTAAGGCAACTTTTTTTCCTCTTCTACATTCTTGCATATAATTCCCATTCTTTTTTTATCTAGGTCATCAATGTAACAGGGAAGCACACAGCAAGAATTCCTACCTTGGGAGCTCTGGCATGTTTTCCGCATCTGGCATCTTTGACAAGGCTGATATCCAGCAGTTCAGTCTCCTAGAAGGAAAAATTGCAACACAAGTAATTATTACATTATTCAAGAAGCCTTGTTTGTGTTTTCAGTGTCCCACTTCCCACATCCATTTGTCCAAACTGAGATCAGCTCCAAGGAGAGCTCTGGTGCATCCAGGCAATGCCAACAGCAATACTATGCAGGTCTCTCATGATATAGAGATTATATAGAAGTCGTAAGAGTAAAGCTCATTTCCTGGATCACTAAACAGCAGCTGCTGTGCTTTTGGTTTAATCTTTCTAATACAATTTTAGTATTTTGATGCTTGTCACAGTGTGACAAAGGCGGTGTTACAAACAGAAAACCCTGCCTCTGCAACAGAAAATCTGCTTTGTTACTGCCAGAACATTTGGAAAAGTGCACATAAAACCCAGGAAGTGTTATATCTGTAATGACAACAAGGTTCAACAATTTTAGTGACTGCTACTCAGTAAAAAAATATACTTTTTGACAGGCATTTCATAGTTCATGTGCTACTCTTGAGTTATGGATTGTACAACACATGCCATGCTTGGGATAAAACTGGAGGTGATGACAACTTTTGTTGGGCAAATTCCTGCCCTCCCCTACACACATGTAACATGAACAATCCTCTTTCCCTGATTTGAGGATTTGGAATGAGGATGGAAGCTGGAAACAGCAGCAGTGTGATTCCCAGCTGCTGGCAGCAGTCTGAAATACTTCAGCAGGAGTGTGACCACACTGCAAGAAGAGTGACACCACTTCAAAGCATCTCAGCCTTCTGGTAGGAATTGCAAATATTGAGCAGAGAATTTGAAGTCTTTGTGCTGGACAAAGCCACTACTCCTTTTCAATTCCAAGGAGAAAAGAAAGAAAAAAATTGATGGGCGTGTTATTCTGCCATGGGTTATTTGGGATCCTGGTATTTTTTTTTCATTTTAAGGGACCTGCTCCTGCAGTTCTTGCAGACCTTTGCTTTCTACTAAGACAAAAGCTCTACCAACAAATTTTAACGTGACTGTACACTCATCACATTCCCCTCTCTCCCCCTAGCAATCCCAAATCCCTTCTGTTCTAGTTTTTGCTGAAGTCCATGAGCACTTTTCCCCCTGTTCATGTAGCCTTTTTAGGGGAAACTTGCACTTTTGAGATGGTTATTTTTTGCTCTTACTTGCCTGGAAGAGGGCAAAGGTATCAAAACTTGCAGAGATAAGAAAGAAGTATTGGCAGGGTCATAAAAGGTGGTAGTTTGTGGAAATAACCCAAACTCCCCCAATACACATGGCATATGGACACAAGCACTCTTCTGACAGTGCAGGTGTAACTTTAAATAAAACAGGACAATGGCACATGGGAGGGCTTTGACTCCTTTTAACTTTCTTTGAGTTAATCCATTAAGATCCTGGCAGGGATGAAAGCAATGGAATATGGCAGAGCTACATGTGGGTTTATCACACTCAGAGCAAGAACTCGGGTGGGAAGCAGGAATTATATTTACAACACCAACCAATACCCACACCCCAAAGTGGTCTCCAGCCCACTGTGAAATGTTCCACAGAAGCTACAGGCACATGCAGACCATGCCATAAAAATCAGATTTTGTCAACTGAAAGGACTAACAAGCACTAAAAATAAAGGCTTTAACAGCAAACACGAGGGAAATTAACTATGCAGAAGAAAAATGGATCTTACACAAAGATGCTGAGCCACACACAGAGTGAATTTCACAAGTTTTTCTGCTTTTTTTTAAGAAAAGAACAACGAACAGACTTAATAATTTATTCACTTACAAAAGTGCAACTAGACCTCCCATAACACAAACATAAAAAGACCCTTTTAAGTGGAATAACACACATTAAAGAGAGACACAAAAACGGAAAAGGCAAGCGCTCTCAAGGATCTGAACAGTCCTGCCCAGGTCTGCATCCTCCCAGACAGAGGAAGATGAGGAGGTCCAGGTTGGTTTGGAATTTTGGCTATCACTTTCAAGCAACTTACATGCCACCAAGCCATGTGCAGAAAATGTGACAGCCTGTGGACCCAAGAACTGGCAAGGGCAGTCTAAGAAGAATAAGGGAAAAGTGGAGTTCTGTGGTGCTGCTTGGACCAGACCAGCTGCCGGGGCTGTAGGAAAGGCTGACCCCCTGAACATCCACCTCATGGCCTTCCCTGTTCCTCTGTGACATAGAAAGCAGGTTCTGTAATCCTATCCCTATAATCCTTTATATCCCTATTTGACAAGATCATTTAATATAAGTAGACGAGAGCAGGACCTGCATCCATGTAAGTGCCTGTGCAGGCGGCATCCAGTGGGGCTTGGATAAATCAGAATTCATTATGTGCCATTTTTTAGTACTTCTTCAGTTCAAAAAAACACTCCTGGAATTCCCTCACCCCGGGGCACTTGCTTTCATCTTTGAAACAAGTAATTAAGAGGGCAGAGGTCAACTTCCCTGCAAGTCAGAGGAAATACAATTTCCTATTTCCCTATTGCAAAATGTGGGCGGATTTTGTAAAGGGAAAATACACTTGAGCAGTGGCCAAAAAAATGCCACATTTCCTGTGCAGCAAAATAGCCCAAGCCCTCCTCCACCTAAGTCAACAGGAGTTTTGTTAATGACTTCCTCCATCCAGGCTTGGAAAATGCACTCTGTGTTGCAGGAGGCACAGAAGCCATAGCAACTGGGGGGGAAAAAAAAATCCAAACCCTCTCCAAGTCCATCTTTTCCCTGTTTAGAGACTTCCAGTCATTTCTGTTGGGACTTAATCTTGCAATAGAGTAACATCTCTTAATGCAAGTGGTAGATCCTTCCAATCATTTGTAACACAAGAATTCCGGATAAGTGAATTATTAATCCTACCATGTTTGTTTTCAATTAGCAGCTGAGACAGAGATGCATTCAGAGAGGGCTGCATTGTGCAATCTCACTTTTATGGGTGAGCACACACTCACAAATGCAATGGGTTGTGCAACCCTCAGTGTCTGCTTCAGCACTTATAATGAGGCCCATCTGAATTCAGTATAATAACCCCAATTTATACCAGCTGAGGACCTGGCTCTCTTCTATTTTAAACTGCCCAAAATGATGCCAAGTGACTCACAGTGCCTCGGGAACTTGCTTGTGACATAACCCCACCTACAAAGCAGGGATCCTCGTGGATCCTGCTGGAGAGCTCTGCCCAAGAGCCACCAGCAGCACGGCGGGCTGGGAGCGGGATCAACCATCCTACAGAATTCCACACAACTGTGTCAAGGAGACCCGGCAAGGGCAGGTGTGCATTGCAACAGCTGCATGGGTTAGTCCAGAGAGCCAATTACTTTATATAAATCCCTAACAAAAATAAAACCACTCTTCTCCAAGCACTTATTGTGGCTGAGTAGTCATGTATTACTCTGACCTATGACTGTTCAAGTTCCATTTCCATGTCCCTTCTGGTGGGATGTTCTTTTTTCCCCAGTGTATGAGCAATGGATGGCACAGCTCTCTGCCAGTGCCAGGTAGGGAGAAGGTCGAACAAATTAAACTCATTTTCCACTTAGCTAGGAAACCTGTGGCTCCACAGTTTCAAGTATGAAGAAGAAACTGTGGCTGAAAGCTCATCTAACTCTTCTAAATATTATCAGTCAGCCTATTAGAAGACACAAGACTGCCATCAAAGTTTGCACGAATCAGTGTTTGCAGAATAAGCTTTGGAAAACTAAGCCACTTTGGTAAACAAGCACCATTTAGTGCTACTGGATGGCAACATCTGGTTGAGGTTTTCAAAGGGATAAGGCAAAATTGCTGAAACAAACTTCAAACAGAGACTCAAATGCTTTCTATCAGGAATAGTTAATCAAAATGAAATGGTACTTTAATATAGAAAGACTCTATTTTATCATTTTGTGAACATGAAAGCATCGAATATCTCTGGAAGAAAAATGTATGCAGGTCTGTGTTACACTTATTTTTATAAAGCATTTAAAAATATTATTTAAAATAAAACCATGTGACTACTGTCCTAACAACATGTTAGAAAGAAAATATTAAGATCAACGTTTAAATCTGATGGGGAACAATTACAGAATCATAGAATCATTTAGATTGGAAAAGACCTCCGAGATCCAGTCCAACCTTTGGCCAAACAACCACCATAGCACCAAGTGCCACATCCAGTCTTTCCTTAAACACCTCCCGGGATGGGGACTCCATCACCTACCTGAGCAGCCCATTCCAATATCCAATCACCCTTTCTGTGAAAGATTTACAAGTTATTTAGAAATTGCAAGTTATGCTAAAGAAGTATCTTGGGCCCTATAGCTTCAGAGTAAATACATATATAAACTCACAATTTACAGGCATTTATGGAATGTACTTCATTCAGGTTTGAGGGATTTTGATCCATCAGCCACAGCTGGATTAACTCCAGGACAAAATTCTCCACAATGAGAGTGAATACTTAGTGCCGGTTCCGAAAGGGTGCTTGCACAGCTAGGAGATGTCATGTATCATTCCCCTGTTAAAAACATATCTCTTTTACCCCATTACCATTAAAAATAAATTGAATGAAAGACAGCAATTTGTCTCCTCATCCCAAAGGAAAACCGTGGAGGACTGGTGAGACGGATTTAACAGAAACCTGCACCGACAGCTACAAGTAGAAACAGCAAGGTTGTCAATGACTTTAATTGGAGCTGTGCTAAGGCAGTGCTGTGCTTCCCCAAAAGTCCCATTATATAATTCATAAGCTGCATCCCACTGGAGAGAAACAGTCCCTGAAGAAACTGTCTCCATGTTTCCTCCTGGCAGCACGCAATTCAATTATCAGGCATCAAAATTATGGGCTGTGTCAATAAGGCAGCAGCAGAGCAGCACGTACACCTCAAATCAACGAGGGAACTCTCCTCAACAACAGCAAAGTCTTTTTCTGCACACTTGTTCTTCACAAGTTCAAAATATTTTGTTACCTTCCCAGCTGCTCTTCTCAAAGAAAAATTAAAAATTGTATCATTAATGTTAAAACTCGCCAAGCTGCCCAAAGCAACCAGACCTCTCCTAGCTCCTTGCAGGTGATGCTCTCCCACAGATGGATAAAGCAGCAGCAGGGCACTCAAATGATGGAGCAAAGGCTCAGGTGAACCTCTTCTTTCTAGAGTAGCCATTGACTTCTCAAAGGGTCAGTCAAATACACAACATTTTAACTTGGTTAAAGTGTCTTCTGAATTCTCTAAATGTTCTAAACATCTATTACAAAATCCAAAGCCCAAAACAACTCCACCACCCTGGCACACGAAAGGAAAAATCAGGTGAGCGAGACAGAAAACTGCTGCCTCCACTGGCAGAAAATTGCTGCAGCCCCATCCACGTCAGGCCCATCCAGAGCATGAGGTTAGGCACGTTTCACCACTCACACAGGGGAGTTTCCAAACCCCCCGAGGAGGGCCCAGGAGTTGAACTGGGGACTGTTTGTCAGCAGCAGCAGCGCTACAGCTCCCCATGGAGCCATTTCTGCCATTTGTTCTGTTACCTGTGGTGACAAGGGACATCCCCCGAGGCAGAGAGCGATGGAGATGGGAGAAAGGACAGAGATGTGCTTCCTCTTACACAGCACAGCAGCTTGGAAAACAAGAAGGGATGGGTTTAAACACTGCTCTGACCACATGGCTCCCTACGTCTGGGCTAGTGAACAACTGGCAAAACCATGGGGCTTGATATCACAAGGAATGGAATTTTTTTTTAAAATCACTTGAACAGAATGAGAAAATAACGACTTCTTATTACCCGAAATATATTATCTGTAAATTTGAACTTCAGCTAAACTTTATCAGGTGGTCACTAACCACTCTAAATTCAAAAAGAGTTGGAGGGCCTCAGCAAGGCAAGAATCAGTATTTATGATTTGACTCAACTGCTCAGGGAACGAACTCTGAACACCTTACAAGGTTCTTGGCACTTCAAGAAGAACATGCAAGGAAAGTTACACAACATCCTTACTGCAAGGCCCTTACAGGAAGCACCCCTATGGAAGAGTAAGCCCCAAACTGAAAAGTTTTGGCTCTCTTAATAACACACAGTCTTCTCAATGCATCCCTGGAGTTATAAGAACAGCAACATTTTCTAGCAGAGGTGAAACAGCAGCTTATATAAAGCATAAAACATTGGGCTATTAGGAAAAAAAATGAGAGGGAATTTTCATGCTAAGTGCCCTTTTAATAATGAAAGTGAAACAATTCTTCTGCAGCTATGCATAGAGTTCTTTGCTGCTTCATTAAGGAAGATTTCATTTACTTGGATTTACAGATGTTGTGGCTGAGCAGTCTAGAAACGTTAACAATGCAAATCTGACTGCCAGGAAGCAGAACACCCACAGATAAAGCTTTGCCACCTGCTTTCGTCCCACCCAACTGACCATCACAAACAGGGGAAGGACACACAGAAAACCCAGTGTGCTATGATCAGCCATCATCCCAGTGTTAGAAGTAATGCACTGGAAAAACAGAAAATTTCCGTATCAGGTAAAACTTCAGCCATATTGATGCTACAGTTCTAGTCCAAAATCACCAGTGCTTGATAGGGTATAAACTCAGCTTGGTAAATAAAAATATCTCCTATCAGTTAGAGTGTCAAGTATATACCCCAAAAAAACAAGCCACAATCCTTAATCTTACAGCCTAAATACACAAGACAATCAGTGGGTGAAATGAGCAATGGGTTTGTGATCTCCTAGCAAGACAGAGGAAAACAAGGGCAAAGCTGAAGAAGTCCCTCCATATCCTAGTCCCACACCCATTAACGTGGTGTCTCCAGATCCCACTGCTGCCTTTGCATTGGGCTCTAACTACCAGGGAAATTTCCAGGAAAGGCTGCAACACAAGCACAGTCAAAACTAGGAGTTTCTCATCCAAACAACTTGAATTTCTTGCAGCTGGCAGTGGGAGTTGTATGGACATAAAGCACCTTGCATGTACCTGGTCGGAACTGGTTTGATTCTGCTAAAATTTCTCCCGCACTGCTGCTCGTCCCACTCGCACAAGCGGGGAAGAACAGGAGGAAAAGAAGAATTGATGAGGTGTGGCCATATTCAAAAATGAAAAGAGCTGGGGGAGGACCTGCTCCAGCAGAAAACACAAAAGCACCTTGTAGGCAGTCTTCATAATGGTACTTGACTGATTTTTATTCACATAACTGAGGATAACCTGCCAATTTGTAAGTTTAGAGTCACAAGGAAAAGTACAGCAAATTGAAGTTTTAGGCAGCAGATTAAAAAACAACAAAAAAAAGGAAAATTTTTATTAAGAAACTTCTCCTCTCAAATCAAAACTCATAAACATGTGTGATTATAATGATTAAACGCCCGCCCAAGAAGGCCATACCGTATTTTGGGGGTGATGTTCTTGTGCCATTATTTCACACTGACAGCGGATCACAGACTACACAGACCATTATTATGGTTTTTCTTTTGAAGCAAGTAAAATATATTATTTTCAGCACAGTGCCCCTAACAGTGAACAGCTGGAGCAGAGACTTTGATCCCAGGTGGAAGAGCCACTGCACAACTCCTGCCTCCACCACACCTGACAGTGCAGCTCCCTCCTCAAGAAAATCTGTCCATCAACAGAAGTATTTCCAAGACCGAATGAGATCAAGTCCTTTTCTATTCACACAGAATAAACTGGATACATCTAAAAGAATAGCAACAATTTTATGGCTCTGTATTTACTGTCTTAGAAACTACTTCAGCAGGGGAGGGTGTTTTTGGCAGAACTGCACTGTTCTGGAATAGTTTTCCTTCTGACTAGCTGGGTTTTCTGGAGGGGTTTGGAGATTGCACATTTAATTCACGTCAACAGCATCGAGATTTTGGCTTCTCTCTATTAAAACAAGAAAAGCTTTCTAGATATCTAAATTTAAGACAACTGGGAGATGAGGACCTTGAAGTTGCTCTGCTCCCCACAAAACACACGGAGTTTTAAGGTTAAGGCACAAGCACAGGAATCCATGCCCTACTTCCACGCCCGTGACTTCCGTGGATAGATAAGGATAATCAGCTGAGAACTGTACAGGAGCAGAACGTATATTCCTGCCAACTCCTCTAGCTACGGCCCTGGCACGTGTTACTTAACTGGAAAATCCACAGTCCAGGCACAATTCCAACTGGAGACTCCGGCTAGAACATGATGCTTGAGCACTAACAACAATCACTGAAAACTTGCAAAACCTGGAGACAGCCTAAAACATCTACAGTTTAGGAGAAGGAAGGGAGCAGAAATAACCCCAGCAGCTGAAGGCACATTAGTCTGAGAGGCAAAGCTTTGGATAAGATGATGAAAGGAGTACAATCATGGGAAGGTAAAATAACAAAATAATAAGAGACCACATGAGCTTGCCAGCCAGATCATACCTAACTAAGCTAATTTTTTTTTTTTCTTGGCACAGGAAGCTTTGAAGATAAACTCTGCCTGAACTTTGATTAATTACATGAGCCAGAATTGGCATCTCATCATCCCAAACTTTGGTCACCAGCACTCAGAGGTGAATTTAACTGGAAGGAGCTGTAGAGAAGGTTCCAGAAGCGATCACAGAACCCAGAGTAGGCTCTTTGTAGAGAAGACTAAGAGAGCTTGGCTACCACCAAACAGCTACGAGGAGGATGATTATTGTCTATAAATACATGCTTTCTATGATCAGCTGAGAGGAAGAGGAGCTATTCAATCTAGAAAGGCATAAGAACTGCACGATATGGATTCTATTAAGCATGGGCAAAATTAGGACTATTTTTCTTCAGATATGGAAAGCAAAAATCACTTTTAAAATGGAGTTTGAAGTTATTTGTGAATACTAAAATAATACATGCACTAAACAATATCCATAAACCTAGAGCACAGAAAATCTTTCTCTACAGTAGTGATCTAAAGGAATTGTATTTATTTACAGCTAAATATGAGTTCTCACCATTCCAACCACCATGCAGCTTTATCTATAAAGTTAGCACTGAATAGTTCAGAGAATAATTCATTAAATACTGATTTGTAAGTGGCCTATCTGGCAGGTCTTGATACTCCACCAATTTCAGAGGAGATTTATACTTCCAGGCTCTTTATATGAACATCAGAAACAGGCAGCAGAAGTGCACATGCAGAGGGAAAAGCTTTTCCCAGCCAGGTCCTCGACTGTTTGCTGCTCTCAAGGGGGATGAAGCACACAAACAATATCAGCTCAAGATGCCCACAGACAGCCAAGCACATGAGAAACGTTCAGGTGAGGGCACAACAGATCCTTAAGAAAGTATTGGGTTGTTGTAAGAGAAATCCTATTTTGCTTCTTCAAATGTCCACAGTCCCCCATGCAGTAAGTTGGCAGCAATTTTCCATGTTCTTCTCCCTGTGCTCTGCCAGCAGACAAACCCTCACTCCATCCTCTCACAGCCCCTTTTACTCCACCTGCTGCTGCCACACTTCAATTTCCCTTATTACCTCCATTTGCTGCTTACCTTGTAAATATAAGTGAGTTTTAAACACTTATTTGTTCGGTATTTATTAGGGAATTAATTAGAGGGGAGTAAGAATTCCTTGCTAATTTATTCTTTACAAGCTGTAATCATTATTATTTTTGCATGCTCCCAGGGTTTATGGATAAGTGCATTTTAAAAATCAAAGCAAAAAAAAAAAAAAGAAGAATCCCCAGATCAGAATCAGTGGCTGAATCTCTACAGATTTAATTTACATTCATCTGCTATTACTCTGAATGCATAATATTCTTCATCATTATTTTATAAATCTCTAGATAGATCTGGGAAATTATTTTTATTAAAGTATTCGCATGTGCACGCCTCAGATTCTTTTAGTCTTGGCAGCTGTGCTTGAAATTGGAATTTACACTGCATGAGGAAATACGGGTCATTCTGCAAACACAACAGAGATGAAGTCAATGGCAACTTGTTGGAAGACCTTGAATTCTTGCCAAGCCATGTTTCCCAAAATATTTTGCCCTCCACCACACTCAAGCCTCAATTATCAGCTACTCTCTCCTGCAGGAGCCAGCTGCTCTGAGCATCAAAGGCACATACACAAAACACAACCAAGTTGTAATTCAGCAAAAAAACCTGAAAAGATGGATGATTAGGTCTTCTTATCTTTAATCAAACTGAAGAACACACTTTTCTTAACAGGGACTCACTTCAGCCTACCCGTGAAGTGTGCCAATAGCTGGTTGTGTTCAGCATTACACTCAGCACGCTCTGAACTTGGCATTTTACTCATTGCCTGAATCCAACACTTTGGGGCTGTTACAAGGTGGGATTTTTTTTTACTGACTGTGCCTTGTCTCCACTTGTTGGCAGCACAGACACAAGAAGTTATTTTTCTCTCTCCCACCAGGGCACCCTTTGCTCTTTCCTGTTTATGTATTCTTCTAGCACGTGGAATTAAAAGCAAAGCAGCAAACCCAAGGTTAGCCCTGTTGTCTAATGAGGTTGCTTTATTTAGCAGCTCGTTTGACTGCATTCTGCTGTTTTCTCCCCCAGAAATGTTCTCAGTTCTGTTCTCTGGAGCATAATTATTCTAAGTGCCTTTCCCCCAGCAGCAGCACGCCAGTACTTCTTGGCTTTGAGAAAGAAAGTTTGTCTTCTTGAAGGTGATTGAAACACAACTTGAAGAAAGTATCCAAGGGCTCGATCCTGACAGGGAAATGGAACAGAAGGTGAGGACCCAAATACTTTGCGGGTGCCCAAGCCTCTCTGATGCAGAGATTTTAAAAATCTCAAGGGAATTTTTCATGGCACAACCAACCTGCAAGCCTGAACACCCCAGCACACTGATTTGAATCCATTTGTATTTCATATTATGAGAAAAATTGTCTTGCTTCTCCAGTGCTCTCTGTTACACAACCTGGATGTCAGCTGTCCATTTCTTTTCCAAACTTGAACCACTCAGCATGAAATAATCCTGCTGGATGATTGCCTGGGCTGGGGTGGGTTGGTTGTGATTATTCTTAATGTGGCAGCCAAGGTGATTTCACCAATTTCCTCAAACGAAGCTGCAATTTCTGAAATAAGGCACATCTTACTGAAGGAGATGAATGGGAGTCAAAATGCTTTGGAAAACGTTTCATGCGTGCTCTAAAATACCAACTACCTTTTGTATGTGGGAAGATCTAATGCCTTCCTGCTTGGAAAAATACCTTTGGATTTCAACAGTCAGTAAGGTTGTCTCTACCACATCTGTGAAAATACAGCCAAGTTTGGACAAACTACTGAAACATCTCCATTTGCACATAATGAACATAAAAAACCATGGAGAATATATATTCATATTCTCAAAATGCATAAAAGAAATTAAATGTTTAGTCTAGCATTTCACACCATCTAAGTGGTTAAGTTTGCAGCCTAAGTAATGTCTTAACAAGTGTCTTGTTTCTTTCTAAATAAAATTTCACATGTAATGAAATTATAGTTATGAATCAAGTGTATGATTTAGCATATCTTTCAAGGCAGGCTAGGCTGCCTCCAGAACAACACCCAAAAGTGCTATTATTGAGTAAAAAGCATGATAGTTGGGGGAAAAAAAGGCTCACAGACTTAGAACAGGGGATGCTTTTTTCCGTAATTACGTGGATTGAGAAACAGCTATTTTTGTCAACATCTTCAAAGAGACCTTTCAAGTTATGGAAAGTAAACAGAGGAAAATCAGCAAAACAACATCTTTTTTCCCCAGAAGAATGGTGGTTTGAAAACCAACAGTGAGAGAATACAAAATCTTTTTAGGAGAACAAGGAAAATGGCATTTGGGTAGAGGCTGAAATGAGTGAAATCACCTACTGTGATTTTAGTCCATGGACACATCAGATGAGGGATTTTGCTGGTAGGAATTTAACTGGAGCTTGTCACCCACGAAATCCCTCCCACAACAGCAGCTAGGCTGGCTGTAAGTCAGGACAGGAGGGATGATGACACAAGACAGTCCAAATTAGAACCTGTGTGACAGCTAAGCCTGGTAAAAAAAACACACGGGGGGAGAGAGCAAATAAACAGGAACTTGCTAGAAGGCCATGTCTGTGTGTTTTGTGGTCAGTTCTTGCAGCCCTATGATGACAGTTGGGATGTTTAGGGTTATATTTGGTAATTTTTTTTTTCCTACTACTATTTGTGAGTCCAAGGTCCTGTACAAGAATACAAAATTAAACACAGATTGTGATGTGTAGAGAGACACACAAGATTTTAAGCACGTATCTCCTGGCCTGTGTATCCAATAAAAGTACTTTATCCAGTTAAACCAGAATCTTAAATTCTCATTATGCTTCCCCAGGATAAGCAAACTAATTATAGACCACATTTCACCACCTTTCCCTGCTTTTTGCAAGATGTTTTATATGAAACCACTGGTGGAAAATCCAGCAAGCATCTCACAGAAGGGTCAAGAATGACCACAAGGAATATGTTTTAATAATGGGCAAACACAAAATGGGCAGAAATTGTGCACTTCTCTTAAAAACAAGCAAATAAAACAAAGGGGACTTGTGACCCTCTTTCTTCCACATCTTTACATATATTCCTGTTACAAAACTTGCTTCTTCTGTAACAAAGTAAATCCCTCCCTCTGATATATGATGTAACACGTTATACTTCTATTTCAGTGTGGATTATTATCACCAGGATCTTCCAGACTTGATTGGAAGATCTGGAGCTGTGGGTATATGACAATGTAATGGTATGCCCACTTCCTTTCCTAAAGCAAATAAAATTTTCCATTCACAAAAAAAATTGCAGAAACAGCTTTAATTTCTTGGAAAATCTGGTTTGACATGGCGGTCCAGATCCAAATTTACGTTTTCCCGTATAGAAGGGCCTCTTAAATTCTAACAGTGTGTATCTGTTCTTTAAAATAAGGTTTTATTTAAGTTGGTAGAGGCTTAGTCTCTCTCAGCAGCCTCAGTCTTTCAAAAGGATTGTTTACCACTTCAATTAAAGGAGAACAGAATAACGTGACCAATTAAAAAGATGAAGGAGCTGGGGTTTTATATTAAACTTGAAATTACCCTTATGGATAAACAAACCTTAGCCAATTATTGCAGCAGCAAAACAAATTAAGATACAGTCTCAAACCAGATTAAACACGAGATTAATTTTGTGAACAAGTACGTGCCCAAGATAGGAGAACTCCTCAGCAGCCACAATCCAGTGCGTCCCTGTCATTACAGCCCTGAAGGAGGAATACAGATCATCAGGCATTGGCAAAGCATCAGTAGGAATGGTATTTTAATACTTCTTTCACTATTTTGTGTAACTTCTGTTATGAGTTTAACAGAGTCATTTGTGCTTCAGGAAGATCCTATCAATATTTGAGTAGCACATCTAACCTTCACCAAATAAATCAACCCATCGGGACTTTTATTGCCCCGGATATAGAACCTACATTTGATTATCTCATAAATAATGGCTCACTTCTGATTCTCAGAAGATTTCCAATGGTCCATTATCAAGCCAAGGCCTAAATAACATACTATTACTATTCCACTGAGGGCAGATGGTCTCCCTCCTCTCCAAAATTCATAATTAAAGAAGCAGGCTGGGCATATCAACTCTATTCACTTCAAAAATATCGGAGGCATTTGTTTTTTCTGCGCTCGCCACACAGGGACAGGAATCCGCACACTGTCTTTTCCCGCAGCAATAAATCCCAAGGAAAGACATCAGCAAGGGAGAGAACAGATCTCAACATCTGCTACTGCCTGATTGATTGAGTTAATGAAGGGGTTTTGCGCTCCATCAGAATCCAAGGCAAACTAAACACCAGACATTACGAAGAAACAGGAACAACCGCTTCCCAAATGGATTTAAAAAGGAAACTTTGGAAATAGCCAGAGCATTAGCATTTACTTTGGCTACATAAGCCTTCCTAGAGTTTCCCTGGAATACAGCAACGCTCCTCAGGACTTAGTGTGTTTCTGCATTTGGCAGCTGCCGCAGAGCGGGTTTCCCTTCAGGACCGGACGCAGGGATTCCTCCCGAGCCATCCCGGACAAACCCCGCTGCGCGGCCGAGGGAAGCGCGGATCCTGCTGACTGCACACGCCGAGTGGCTGCACTTGGCTCCACGCTTCGTTCCTGCTGGGACTCCCTGCAGTGCCGTGAGCCTATGGGAAGCTTCAGAGGACAAGGAAAGAAACAGTTCCCGTGCTTTTCGCTGCTTCCGAGTCCAGGAACCAACCCCACTTGGTAATAAAATGTGCCCCGTGGGCCTGCAGACTCATCACTTCTCCCTGTAGATGTGCAGGCAGCAAATCCCTGTTTTTCTTTTATTTCAACCCCAAAATTAATTGTTTCCAGAATGCTAAAGGTTATATAAAAAGGAAAAAAAACAAGCAAAACTTGTTTCCAATACCTGATAGGAAAACAAATGTATTTCTATGGCAGTAACTGCCACTCACCCTAGACCCTCATACATCTGCATTTACAGCTTCCTGAGCATAACGAGATAATAAATGCAAATCAGACTTTTTTCCTATGTAATTTCTATGGCTTTTATGGAAGACATGCTAACAATGGTCTGCTATGCATGCAGGTTAACATATGTCTCTCACATTATGGAGTCAATGTAAATCTCAAAGTTCCGCATGCCCCAAATTAAATCCTGTAATGACTCCTAAAGACAACAGTACAATCTCTAATGTCAATACCATACTCCAGTCCCTGGTTATAATTTGTTAGGCCAATAATTCACCACAGCCTATTAAACTTAGTACTGGCTTCCTCAAAAGCACTCGAATAAATGTTTAAAAGATTCCCAATGGCATATGTATAGTTATCTATAATTGGCTCTGCAGCATCACAGAAGTACATCATGGAAATTAAATACATAAAATCAGACCACGATCTTAATTTCACACTTATTCTCCAAGGACTGGCATAAACAATTGCTAAAGCTCCTCTAGCTCATGATAGCCTTAATCCACAGCCCTGCCTGCACAGGCAGCAAGGCTCCTCCGAGTTTTCTTCTCCTTCGGCTACATCAAGAGTCTGAGCAGAAGCCGAAAGCCAATTCCCAGCTACAATGACAGAATAGCTTCTCATTAGAAAACCTCCTGATTCCGCAGTGTAATTCCACCCCAGCAAACAGCCAAGAGAGGTCAGGCCTTTGGGGTGCAGTTGTCATGGAAAAGGACTGGCTGTGGGACCGCACGGAGTTACGGATGCGAAGGGCAGTGTCCCTGCCCTGCAAAACTCGACAGAGTCCATCGTGGAGGGCTCATTCCTATTCAGGTGCAACCTTCTGGGTGACACACAAGTCCTGATCAACAACAGTCACAACACCCAAAGCTCTGAAATTCAGGAGAAGGATGAGCAGCAGTGTTAGCTTGGTTCTATTACCTCACTCCATATTATTTTAAAAAGAAAATAACAATACAAGTAACCAATACTTCTATGGCGTACATAAATGCTGGCTGTGAATTGTGGCATTTGAATGCTTTCAAAAGCTTGCATCTACCTTTGTGGTACATATGAGGTCGATGAGGAGGAAAAAAAGTTGGGGAAAAAAAAAAAGCTGGCTAGTTGATTTGCAGCAGCTCATGTTATAACACACACTGCTGGATTCCTTTTTTCATCCATATGCCAGGAACAATTGACCTAAGGCAAGGCTTTTTTATTGCAACTTTTGGCAGATCCTGTCAATATCCATTATTTACAATTATGCTTTTGTGTGCGTGTGTTTCCGCTGCAGCATCTCTGTCAAATTGTCAAGTCCAGAAAGGACTTTGCCATATAATTATTCAAAATGCATTTAGTAAGCAATGCAGATGGAAGATACAGGAGAAAAATAATACCAGTCAGTATGAAATTACATTCCTAACAGCATTCTGCAACACATCTCTCTAAGCAGAAAGTCTACAGCAAGCTAGCACTAAAAAACCTCTACTAAAATCCCTTTTTTGTTGATGTTTCCTTCAGTAATTGAACACCCTTTGTTTTCCTAATCTGTAGTGACCAGCAGCTCTGCCTGGATCTGCACTACAAAATCCCACTTCTACCACCACACAGCACAGACCTGACAACACAGATCCTCCTTAGGACCAAAACCCACAATATAACTGGAGTTCTCTACACCCATGTTTTAAAAAAATTTAAAAATCCCATGCTGCACATCAGAATGACAGGGCTGTGGGACAGGACCCGGTGTAAGCATGGACCTGCTGCCTCCAAGTTACACTTCAAAAGTTAAACTCAGCTTGATTCGGTTCAGATGAGCAGATTATGGAGTTTCTTTCAGCTGACAAATTTCTGATGTGATATTTCAAGAGGGTGACAAACTTATTATAAACTGATGAAGTTTGTCACGTGACAAAATCATCTAATGACCACAGGTCCTGAGCTTTCCCTCTGAATAGGCAGATTAGGCAGGTAGCAGTTTAGTATTCAGCTACATCCAAGCTTCTCTCTTCTGTTCCTGGGACAGCCAAGACTTCTTCTATGGAAAGGTGGGAAAGAGAGGTGAGGGGGAGCCGTTTCAATATCGGCAGAACAGTTTCAATATCAAACACATGACATGAAATACACTCCATCTGCACTTGCTTTCAGGGCTCCTTGCAAGAAACCACGTCTTCATGCCCTTCCCTTGCTTTCATGCTCCTGTTTGTGAGCATCTTTGAGCCAGTGATAAGAGGAAGCTGCAGGCTGGAATTTGCAAATGCACTGAATGAGGGAGTTGCTCAATTCCCCCTGGAATAAATGGTATAAGTAGTAGCAGTGCTAATGGAGGAAGGCAGCCAAGAAGGACTCCTCTGAGACACCAGCTTGTCTGAATTACCTACCCTGTTAGGGCTCTTGGAGGACAGGGAGCTTTGGCAAAGCTGCGCTTTGAACATCTCTTTCTAAGCCAGCCAAATTAGTGCAAATGAACAATGGCAGGCCAAAAAAAGCTTTAGCAATATAATTTGGCTGTGCACTAAATATAGTACAACAGGGTGCATTCTGTTCTGAAATGCAACTAGCAAAAAGCAAAGGATAACTTTTAAACCTTCTCTTAATGCTTTTCTTTGTATATCCCTACTAAAGATGAAGGATCAGATATTGGCCAGTTTTTGCAATCCTTGAGCAAAAGCACTGCAGGCTGACACACCAACACAAATAACTTGACCATCGCTACATAATCAAGTGGCAGCAGAGTTCAGTGCCTCATGCACTGTTTATGAAGGGATTATAGGAAGGAAAACTGGAAGAAAAAATTGCTCATCAACAAGAACAGGAATGGATTTGCACAGCGATCCCTCAACAAACCCTCTGCAAGTTCTCCAAAGCTGAACGAGTGATGGAAGGAACTGTACTGCTACTCTATTCACGTGTGTCCCCCCAATGCCACGTCAGAGCAGCTCCTGCAGCCATGGCAGAAGCAGGCTGATGTTCCCACTAAATCAGGCTGCAAGACACCCACTCCAGGCAGGCAGGATAGCTCACGGCTTTGCCAGGAAAGCAGTGGCTGCACACCCACAGGCTGCCAGTTCTGCTTCGAACTCAGCTGACAGCACCCACCAGCCCAGGTCCCTGCCTCCACAGGCAACATAACCTGATGAGCTCAGTCCAACTCCAACAGGAGAATAAAAGTTCACACAGTCCAGAGAGACAGGCATTTGAGCAGGCTCTTGTTGGCATGCTGAGCCGACAGATCCCATCATTTCCCTTCATTTAATTTTTGCTGTCTGTAGATAAGAAGGATCTGAATAAATTGTTTTTAAAAACCAAACAAACCGAGAAAAGCTAAAATACTTAGTCCTGGCTTGTTGCAGATAGGCTGAATAGTGAGAAAATGTCAAGGGTCCAAAAGGCCAAATTCCCTATCCAGCTCCAGAAGCCCTGCCAGCTCTGCCTCCTGACTAACGGCATCCCTGAGAGATGCTGCCTGTGCTGCCACTGGCAGAATTGCTCATATTTGATTTACAGCCCTCCATCCTTTCCTCTCATCCCTCCAGAAGACTTTTCTGTCTTGGCATCCCCTCCTCAGGCTTGCCATCTCCTAACCCTGCCAAGCCCCGGCTTGTCTATTCCAACTTTTTTGTGCATTTACAAAAGTGATCTTGTGACCTCTTGTAAAAGTCACTTTGACAACACAAAGGGACAGCCGGAAGGCAAACACACACTTCTCAGGGCTGCCTGTAGCAGTAGCCTGACTTCCTAGCATGGGAACTCTTCTTCCCTGAGTTATTCCTGCTCACTTACGTCCCTCTGTCCCCACACAGTACTGCCTGGTGGATCCAGCTGCTGCCTGAAGAGTTTCAGGGAAGGTTGGACACAATTTACTGATAGCTTTTCACAGGACTGGATTAAGCCTGGAAGCTTGGCCATCTAAGTGCAGGTGGAGACATTGCTACAGCAGCCAAAATTTGCTGGCAGCCCTCGTGTCACTCCATACATCACAAAGTTCTCTGCCAGCAATTTCGGCTGCACAGAGCCCGGGCTGGAGTCATCTGTGCAAGGCAGGATTTCACAAGTGACCCTTCCTGCAAACATCTCCCTCCTGATGAAATCCTAAACATTCTGTGATTTCAGGCTCAGGATGGTCGCTCTGGCCATAATAAAGTGCCTGGGGTTTATTCAAATGTCATTATTACACAATAAGGTGTAGCAAGCACACCTTTTGACTGACCAGCTGACAGGAGAAGAGAGGGAAAGACCAGGCTGTTGGAAGACAATGTCCCAAACCTGCCCTCCCCTGTAGTTTCTACTTTGGGGAGAGTTTGGAGCAAGAAGAAAATGAAGTTGATCTCAGAACAATCACTTGGAAAAGCAGGAGAGCAAGGCAAAAGCAGACTTCATTTAAAAATAAAAATATTAACTAGACATTCTCTTCAATGCTGACTGAACATTTTCTATGAGAAGAAAATTAACCCTGTTTTCTCCTTTCTGCCTCTCTAGAGAAGCTCATTTCCTTCCAGTTGCTATTTTGCAGAAATAATATGTATTGACTCAACAAATCTCTTGCTGTCAGCATCTGAATTTGTCTTTAGTAACCCACAGCAAGCAACGGCACGTGCCTGTACTTGAAATATAAGTGAAAAGGAAACCATGTTTGTCCTCCCACGACCAGGCAAGCCAAAATTATTTGGGGGATAATTTTAAATCACACATGTGTTTAAAAATATATATGAAAACATACTTTTGGTTTGTTTAAGCCAATGGTGCATGTCAAGGACCATCAGCTTCAACTCCTCCTAGACTTTGATAGCTTGTTTAGCCACAAGGGAGAAGTGGAAGTTATTTCTTTTTGCGGTAAAAAAGAAAAATAAACAACCCCCCCCTCCACTCCTGCAAACCCACTCCTCCTCACAAACACACTAAAAGACCCAAAGCCAAACAAACAAAAGCCCCAGAGGAAATAAACATTAAAAAAAATAAACAAGCATAAAATTCCTTGAAACGTACCACCTTTAAAGAGAACATTTGGCAACCACTTCAAAACAACAATCGGGGACATGAAGCCCATGTCATATCTCCTCCCTTTGCAGAAATAAATTGAGAGATGCTGTGATACTGGAGAGATCCATCAACGAAAGAAAATAACCAGTGGGGCTTTGCATGTGTGTGTGTGTGTATGCAGAAATACGGTGTTGACAGATTCTGCCATCTTCAAAAGATATTAAATGTTATTTGAATTGTAACTTGGTATTTAAAGTTGGCAAGTCACACCTAAATTTTCCAGCGTATCATTTAGATTAGTTGGGAAAAAATTAATGTTTTGG
Organism: Ptilonorhynchus violaceus; assembly: GCA_013397565.1. NCBI lineage: Eukaryota > Metazoa > Chordata > Aves > Passeriformes > Ptilonorhynchidae > Ptilonorhynchus > Ptilonorhynchus violaceus. The sequence continues at coordinate 556,149 of VZRJ01004786.1, read as the reverse complement.
GTATCCTCCCCAACACCAGAAAATCCACATTCAGGGCATATACGTGCACATGACACCTTGTATTTTATAGTCGTGGCCAGTGATCCAAAACAACAACAAAAGCTTGTTTAATTTTATATAAGGTTTTTAAAATCATGCATTTAAGCTTCTTTGTTATGTGCTCTTGATCCTTTTTTTTTAAACTATTTAAAAGTTTTCTTTTCACCTAAAAGAAGAATCCTTTCTCAAAACAAGCAGAAAAATCTTTTACATAATGACGGGACTACAGAAATTGAGACTTTTAACAAAACACCAAATATGATTAGGTTTAGGCTGTAACTTCAGAGGATCTATGAACATATGAAGGAACCAACAAAACCAAAGGCAAAAATAACAACAGGAATTGCACCACTGATTTCAACAGGACCAGGTTCTTATATTGCCTGCCCAAACTTAATTTCTTTTGTGTCAGTCGATTATGCCTTGGCATTTTGCCCTCCTGTTGCGAGCTACAATTTGTAAATTGGTTTTCAAGGTTAAAAAAAAGTGTAAGGAAATGAGATTTCCTATTGCCAAGCAAACATCACAATGAAGTATCGCAGTAGCTTTCCCAAAAGTGCTCATTGGTCACTCTTCTGATAAGAAAATCTTAAAAATAAATTGACAGGTGATTCATTTGCATTCTACCACAACCTTGACACAGCCAGGGAGATGTGCTGACCCCCAAAGCCACAGCTTCAGCAGCAGCTCAACACCTGTAATTTCACAGGGGTGCTGCCGCCCCAAAGATCATCTTCACCACATGAAAAAAGCCTGAGCACAAAGCAGGTGTAATAGGGACAAATTCAGGCAAAATTCAGGCAGCTATTCTCCTCTAAACACAAGGTTCTGTACGTTCTACAGAATCATCATCATCATCATATGTCTCAGAAGAAATCTGGAGTCATATCTTGCTGTCTGTTTTGCAAACAGAGTTAATGAGTGTCATGTGGATAATGTTTTTCATTAGATTGAGGATATGAGCCTGATTCAACTCCACTGAAATCAATGGCAGGCTCTCCATCCATCTTAATGAACCTGAATCAACTTCTGGAACGCCAGAATGCAAAACCCTTCGCTCGTTCTGCCTCACAGAAGGTACCTGCTGTGTTCAGAAGAGTCCTATGGCAAATCCAGCACAGCAAAAATTAGTCAGATCAGGTCAGAAGAAATAGCTACATATTTACCTTATTCTCCCCCTTTTTTTTTTTTCAGGGTTATCTTCAAACTATATTAATCACATGTTCTTACACATGGTCCAAAAAACCACAGCAGGTACTGACAGAGAACTAATGTGCATGCATGGGCTATGTGCAGAGAACTCAAGTGCAGTGCAGCCTTGCATTGTCACAGAAAGCCCTGTTCATATTATTAATGTAAGCAAATTAAAATACAGTATTGAAAAAGAAAAGCTAAGAAAAACAAAGAAAAACTGCCTTGGTGTTTTTTCCAAATGGAAACAACCTAATTAGTTTCCAGCACTCATTTACAAGAGGAAGGAAAAACAAAGGAAACAACACTTTCCTCTACATAAGTTCTGCAAATGGTAGATTTTAGCAGGTACATAAACTGGGATTCTGGCTGCAACAAAGGACTGCTGTGTTCTCCTGTCACCCTCACTTAAGGGCAGCAAGTGGCAGCATCCCCACAGATAAATCTTTACGAGTTTGTTTTAGAGCTTTTCTTGTTTTTATACTAAATAATGGCAAGGTGATGGGAGAAGGGAAAGCTGCATCAGACCAAAAGCACGTCAGGAAAAGCTGCAAGGATGGATAGGGTTGTTATTATTTGGATCACAGCAGTGCCACCTCAGCGCTGTCTTTGGCTGGGTCCAACACAAACAGGCTGCAGGACAGACCCTCCTCACAGGAACACAAATTACAGCGATGCTCATTTAATCACTGCCAATTGGATATAGAATTGGAATGAAAATATTTTTCACTTAACTGTTGACTTTAAGCTACTTCAACAGCAGCTCTACCACTCCAGGCAAATAAATCTTGCCACCTACTTTAAGCAACATCCTCCCTCCCTAGTTTTCCTCATTGTTAGCAAAGACATCTGTATTATTTTTACTACTTCTTGTTTTCCCTGTAAACTGTGTGCATAATGCCAACCTCCCTCCAACCCTTTGGAAGCTCTGCACTTCCAATGACAAAAAAACTCTTCCTGTGGCATCCATGCAACTTCTGTCACAGTAATGAGGGTTACCTGCAGAAGTTCATTCCGGAAGGCTGCTCTAGTTCCCTGCCCATCTCCTGAGCACTTGGGGATGCAATTCATCTTGGTCTAGTGCTTTGTCAACTTTTCACAGTTCTAATTACCTCATTATATGCTTCACTACTCCAGTCAAGCCTTTTTCTTTTCTACATCGCCTCTCATCATCCTGTTGCTTATCCTAAGGAACATTTTTTTTCACCTTTTTTTTTTTTTCCCTATGTGCGAAAAGCAGTGCAGGGAAACGAAGTGAACTTGCTCAGTGAACTTTCCCGACTCTTGCCCGGCTGCATGCCTGAAGGCAGATGATAATTAGGCACATGCCAGACAGATCGCATCTGATGCTCTGCTCTCTCCAGCTGATTGCCTTTTATCAGCACCTTCAGTCCTCCCTCAGCTTGCTTTCTTTTTCAGGTCCCTGTGTGCCTGTCACTTCACAAAGAATTATTTTAGGAAGAAGTATGTGGAGATAGACAGGTTGGAAACAGATCTGAAAAAGTAGGAAACCGAATACAGAAAGAGCTGCAGAGATGGTGACATCAGCCTCCCAATTCTGGGTTTCCATGGCTAAGAATAAGTTGTACCTGCTATGATAAGTATGGAGAGGCTCCCTGGAAGGCAGAGCATTAAGCATGCACCAAAGAGACAACTGACTTGTATCTGCTGTTTACCCCATTAAAGGGAATTGCTTCCAGTGCAGGAAGAACAGGGTTATTTTGAACACGGTGTTCAGATCTTCTCTGCTCTGGATTGAAACGCAGGGAAGATGAGTCTGCACCTTCTGGAAGAGGATTCTGACCACCAGCTCCAGCAGTGAGTCCTCCTGCTCCTTTCAATTCTCACTTCTAACCCAGAGACCTGTTTTCTCATTTTTTACCCCAATCCCTTTCTCCCACACCTTTCCACAACCCCTCCAAACGTGGCATTGCCAGCAGGAAGACCAGACTGTGGTTCTGTTCTGCCTCAAGCCTCCCCTCCTGCAAGAGGGACACTCCTGAGGCATTCACCACATCTCCAGCTGGATTGTTCAGCTTTCAGTTTATAAAGCATATGCAAAAAGCCATCTTGGCAAGAAAAGAGAGCTATAACTCCTCTGTCAAAGGCAATTAAACTCCTAAGTGCAAGTCAACAATTCCTTCTCCCTGAAGAAAGAAAAGGAAGAGATTTAATTGAGGAGACTGAAGCCAGCATTTGATGGAGCACACCTTTCAGGAGAGAAGAATACCCAGCTTGCTGGCCCTGTACCACAGAGTTTACCTTGTCAGCAGTTAACACAAGCAGCTTTTTATTTCTGTTGACCAGGAAGCACCAAGCTAAGAACAAAGCAAACACGGGTCTCCACATTGTCAGTGGCTCAGAACAATGTCAAAATATGTCCAAGGAGCTCCAGACAAGAACCTGGTACATAAACACACAAGGCTTGGAACACTGAATCAATAAAGAATACTGGTTTCAATAAACATTACTGTGAGAACAAACTTCACTGTGAGAAGATGCCTCTGAAGCTGTAACCTGCTCAGACCAGTCTTCAAGTACACACATTCAACAAGATCCTGACCAGCTACTTTCAAAACACGCCAGACCTAATTTTAGGATTATTTTCATAAGGTGTGTCACCACCTTAGCAGACTGAGGTCTTCTGAAAATGTTGATTTTGGTGCAGGTGTGATCCACTAACAGCTACAGTTTGTAAATGCTGCCTTCTCCTGCCTAATCTGACACAAACAGGAGCCTGGTGCTGGGGGGAGGATTTAGGTCTAGATGGAGGGAGAGCTTGGTCTGAAGTTGTTTCATGTGCAGCCACTGCTGCTGAGCCATGCAGGGAAGCTGCCATGGGGGCAAACTTACCATGCCAGAGAGAGTAATGCTGAAAATCCAGCCCTAAATTTGGGTGCCAAAGCCCTTCTGAAAGGCAGCTGACAGACTCAAAGGTGCATCAAGTTTGAGGGAAGGAAGGGTTATCTTTTTTATCTTTTCTTCCCGTTTCCTCTCATTCTGTGTTTGTTTCCACCAAGCACCTCTAGCCTTCTATTCCCATGATTTGTTACTCCTCCACGTCAATGGCACCTATTCTTTCTTCTGTTTACCCTTTCATCTGCTTTCTTTGGCATTATTTTAGTCATCCAAACAGCTGATTTCCTTCCTTTAATCAAAAAGTGCCTTTCCTCTCTTATCTACATCGTCTCGACACAGCTCTGAAAATCTGTATGGTTTGGGGGCAGAGGATTTTGTTCTTGCTTTGTTTGGTTTATTTGGGTTTTGTTTTCAATCACCTCTCTCCTGCTCTAGAAACAGAATGTTGCTGAGGGGAACCAGTGTGATCAGATCTCTTAGATTCTTCAAGACAGGGGAAAAAAAACAAAACAAAGGGGAAAGGCCAAGAAAAAAAATTAGTTTTTGATCTTTGGATTAACTGAACAGCATCGATCATCTATGATGGGAACAAAAAAACAGCCAAAAGCAGCCCTTAAAATAAGTTACAAATGAAGACAGCATTAATACAGAAAAGTGGAGGACCAGCAGGATGGGGGGGAATAAAGCAAGTCAGCCATGCCCCTAAGGATGGCTGCTGCCAAGGAAAGAATTCAGACTTGGAATAAATTACAGCATTTTGATTCCATCCACAGCCAGCACTTCCAAGGGATTCAACTCATCATTGGGACCAAAATTTCAAAAAGGGCTCAGTTAGTTCCTATTTAGACAGAAAAGGAAGTAGCCAAATTTTACAAATAATTGGACATGTGGGAGCGAGCTACTCTAACATCTATTGGGAAGAATCTGGTGTTAATGTAGATTTCTGTCATTACTATGCATCTCTCCTGAGTTGGCTGATTCAACCTCAGCTTTCAGGTAGGTTCAATATCCACTCTCTTAACCTTTCCTGTTGGCTCTTTCACAGCTCTTCTGCTTCCAGTCCCACATTCTCAGTCACTATTCTCCAAATTGCTGGCACTGCTCTCTCCTTCTCTAGTTCACATGTGTTCCAACTCTGGAAGGGAGCCAAGGAGAGCTGCACACCCATCCCTCCCTGTTTATTTCCTTTTTAATGGAACACAACCTCTGGTGCTCAGGTAGCAAAATCCTTCCATTATCTCACTGACCTTTTTGCATATTTCAAGAGGTTATTTTGTGGCTCGTGCGAGTGGCACAGCAGAGTTCAGAGAGGTTTGTGTTGTCTTTCCCACATCCTCACCTCTCCCATCACACGGCCCCTCAGTGGCCATCTCATAATCAATAGATGCAATAGGTCAAACCCAGCCTACGCCTGTTATAGGCCAATGCTGCAGGAGTGAACAGGGAAAGGAGAGTTTTGATGCATAAAGAACGATTGCATCACACTGGAGCAGGCTGGGAATGTCTTTCTGCTGGTCAAGACCTGGGGCAAAGCAGGAGAGGAGAAAGCACTGTACTGAGAATAAAGTGAGAACAGAAAAATACAGCACTGCCTGTACTTAGTATGAAGTTCTGCAAGTTTCCTTCCTGTGCTCCCGGAGAGCCTGAGGGTTGGTGGGCTCTGGCACAAACTGAGGGAAGCAAAGGATGGCACAAAGAGAGGAAAGCAAAGGATGCCCATCTTAGCAGGGACTACTGTGGATGGAAAAGAGAGTGCCACTGGAAAACCTGGCAAGGAGGCTGAAACCCCAAAGGTGAATTTTGATGGCCTCTCCTTTTGTCTTCCTACTAATAATAGTATTTTCTTCCATCCCAGACTTTGCTTTGTCATTTGTCTGTTTGTTTCTCCAGAAAAAGAGCTAAATTTTATGCTTGTTTGGAACTTTATCTTTGAAATGACATAAAAATAATGCAAAATTTGGAGAAAAAGATCAAAAGCTCCTGCATCTCTCAGTACTTCACTAGAGCAACACTTCAAATGACAGAGGTTTCAGTTTTGTGCCAGAATGGAAATTCACCCAGTTTGGGAACCTACCTTGATGCTGTGAATACGTGCCACTAACAACCCTGCCATTTCGATGGAAGTTTTTAGTCCTGCAATATTAAATATGGCTCTGATTAAAGATTTATCACAACCTGTCCCTTTGCATCTGGTGGCTGCATACTGCAAAGCTGCAGAAGCACTGCAAAAATCAAGTAGCTGCTGTAATGCCAGCCGTGCTTCCTGTGAGTTCCAAAATATCTTCTGACACGGAGCTTGCTGTGTAACAAAATACAGGGCTATTTCTATCTCAAACTCCTAATGATCCATTAAATGAGTGTATGGAATGAGGAGGGAAGGGGGTGGGAAAGAAGGTGTGTTTTGTTTTGCTGTTTATTTTTAGAAACATCAATAGGATCTATAGTGTAATTAAAAAAGTTTGCCAAACCTTACATCAAATTTCAAATGACATTTTGTGAATTTAAAAAAGGTTATTCTAGCACAGTGGAGTGATACAACGCATAAAATTTGTTCTGGAGTAAAAGATGAATGTTTTCTCTTAACTTCTACATTACTGAAGGCCGAGCAGAAAACAAAACCAGACTCAAAGGTAAAATAAACTTTCACAAAAGGACCAGACAGAGCTCCAGTCGCTGATTAATAAAGAGGAAGTGCATCAAGAGAATAGAGTTAGAACTTCCCCGCACTACAGTTCTTTTGCACTGGGATCTAACCTCATATCAAAATAAAAATAATAACAAAATAGCTGCCTTTCAATCTGAAGCAATGGCAACATCTCCTCCCATAATTCCAATGATTTTTCCTGCCCTGCAAGTGAACGAAGGCGAAATGACTCCTCTCTTAAGCACACGGTTGCTAGGAAAACAGCTGTGAAAACCTAGAAGTCTGCAAACAAATGTTAGAGCAATCAGGGCCATGAAAATGCTCAGAAAAGAGACCTGTTTCTTAGAAAACCGAGATGAGGAAAAGGCAGCTGCAAGCAGCTGTTTGGGATGCACACGGACACTTGTATGGATTTCACATGACACCAGAGGGACTCACAGCCTCTAGGCTCTCACACTCCAGAGGCTTCAGTTTGATGCCATAAAATTTCTATCAGATACTGAATAGCAGTTTTCTGCTAGAAAATACACCCCTCTTGATCTTTACAGAGAGCTGATGAAGCTTCTCTCCCAAATTTGATTCAGCACTGCATGCTCATCAAATATGGCACAATTGTATTTTGTTATAAATCAATAGGGGCTGTAGGGCGCATAATCAGATCAAAAATGGAGAACACGACTTGCACAGCAGAATCCTGATACAATAAACCTTCCCATTAGGGGGTAAGTTGTGCCATGGGAAAAGGAGGTGCTTTCCTGGCCAGGAAGGGGGACAAAGGTGGACAATTGCCCATTTTTATGCAGGACAGCAGCAGAAAACACGGACCACAAGCATTCTGGCAGTCCATACACGCTATTGGCTTTCCACATTACCCTAAGACTCTTAAATCAATAGCAACAGAAGGATTCAGCTGTCCCAGCAGCATCTCTATCACTCTATTTTACAGCTATGCTATATCAACTAATCACTGAAAAACACTCCCTCAAAAAAAAAAAAAATCAATCCCAGAATACACATATAGAAATTCCTAGAGTATTTAAGGATCTTTGGGAAGCCCTACGTGAGTGGAAAACCTAATCAGAGCTAGTGCTGATTCCCTAAGCCTCTGGCCAGCTTTCATTCACAGGACTATTCATCCCATTATAAAAGATGAAAAATTCCAAGTGAGATTTGAGACTGATCAGAGAAAACCCTGTACTGAATGACAAGAAAGGACAAAAAATAGCACTTCTTATTTTTGAGATTCGCACCTATCACTTTCCACTTTATTTTGGTTTTCCCTGTGTTTAAACATGGCCTCCCACACTTATTTAACACCTGTTTAAACACTGTTTAATCACTTGATACTCACTGAATGTATTCTTGTTCAGAAGGATTTATGGCACTGACCTGATTAGGCAACAACCATTGGCATTGATAATCATTAGGCTACAATGGCTCCCTGGGAGATGTCCCAGTAAAAGTGGCTGTCTCAATTAAGCACTGCAATTAAGTGGACCATATCTATAGGGTGATCTCACAAGGAGAACAAGACTTTTCAAATGCCTTTTTTTTCTACTTTTAATACATTTTAAATGCAAAATTAGTACTTTTGATTAGAGAAAATACTACTTACAGGTTTCTCTAATAATTCCTGGGTTTGTGGGGTAACTGCAAACTCTTACTTTTATGCTGAAGATTCCTGTCCAGTCCCTATAAAGCATGGTAGCACAACCCTGTGTGTCTGTGTCACCAGAGGGGCACATGTTGCACTGGAGGCTTTGCCAACCAGACTGTCCCAAGAAAATCCCCCTTTGTCCCAGGGGATGTGCAGCGACAGAGGCTGCTGCTCTCCATTTGTTAGGGGAATTCAAAGAAAACAAGGAAATGAGGCTGGGAAAAGCAGGAAGACAAGCAATAGCCAAAATTTCAGTTTTGCCATCAGCAGTTCTCTTTTCTCCTGAGTTTCTTGGAGAAGCCAGGCAGCCTCCCCGGGCAGGTGAGGGCAACCAAGCTATTCCAGTCTAATACACAGAGGCCGGTCCCAAGCCCATTCCATCGACTCCCACAACTCTTGTGTGACCTTGGTGAGCTGGCTGGGCAGCACGATGGGCACATGCCAAAAATCCATTTCTATTTTGGCTCATACCCAATGCCCCGAGCAGCACAGACATACATTAGCCCCCCAGTGCTATCCCAGTCCCACTGGTATTTAGGAACAGGAGAGGATGCATGGCAGGAACCCATAAGACTGATTTGCTACAGGGCCAATATCTTTAGAATCAGTGGTAGCTATGCTTGGAGCATATAAAATGCTGCCTAAATTCATTTTTCAAGAAGCCTGTAAAATAATCCTACCTACAAGTCTCAAAATCAAGAGATACATTCTGCCTCCTTACTCTGTGCCCTACTTTCTTAACATGCAGTTGAGGAGGAAACATCTCCTGCATGACAGTGGTGCAGTAAACAGAGATCAAATCTTTGTGGTGGTTCTCTTGGATACCACAGGGAGGTATGCCACGTAAAATTGTCACAACACAATTAATATGACTATATAGTAGTCAGGCAGTCGTCCTTCTTTATAGGAAAGATTTGGAGTCCACTTAGAAGCCACAAAACATCCATGGCAAGTACTTCTCTGGGAAGTTTTAATCCATTCCTACCTGCTGCATGTGCCCACCAGCACAGCAGCTGTTCTTATCAAAGCACCAGAGACAACAGTCTAAATGNTAAAAAATCACTTTTAAAAGTGGAATTTAATCTTTTAAATCATCAAGATTCTTGAAGATATTACCCTAAACTTGCAGCTTAATCCCCAAACTGTAGGAAAGAGCAAAGCAAAGCTTATAGTAAGACAAAACTACTTTAAATTTTTTAGCGATACCGCAGCAAGTCTTCAGTCCCCCTATCAGGCTTCTGGGTAGCTGAAGTCACCGATGCATACCTCACTTCTGGCAAACTTCATTGAGCCAGTTCAGCTGATGCCTCTTTCCCAGATGAGAACAATTAACACAGTAAAAATGCACCAGGCACACACTCCAGCACTGCTTCCACATGCAAAGCAGTGCCATGGAAACAGGGAAATGCCAGTGCGCCGGGAAGGGCAATCAGCAGTCACCAGATGAGCAGTGAATGGAGGGCTGAGGAAAACAGCTGTCAGCAGGATTACTGACATAGATTGCCTTTCACAGGGCAGCTCACATTAATACTGCAGGATGGTATTTAAAAATCTGGACAGAAATTTGTTCCTTCATCATTAGGTACCACGTTATCACTTGCCCGGCCACATAACAAGACAGGCAGTGGCGTGACCTGCAGCCTGGGGAAATAAAGGATTCAGCTTTACCTTGCTCTCTTTATTTCAACAGCTATTTCTACTTACTTTCTACAGCCTGTAATTTTACTCCTTTCTATGCAATACAAGCTAAACACATTTTGTTTCCCAGCAAAACAAAACAGGGCAACCTGTGGATTGCCCTACTGCCCTTCCTAACTAATAACAACAGACAAACCACTTGTTTCCAAGCCCAAGCTTGGAAACTGAGTATCCTGTGCAGCAGGACAGCCTCCCCCCTCCAGCTCCACACAGATGCAAACATCTGCTCCCTCCCACAGGTTTGTGTGACATCTAACCAAAGACTTCAGGGAATGCTGCTCCTCCGCCATCTGGCATCACTTCTGATCACTCACGGCCTTGCAAAACAAGTGCTGAATGCTATCAGAATGGGAGAGGTAAATACAATAGAGAGGAAGTGAAGATAAAGAGGCAACATATGCCGAAGAGGCAGGCAAAGGCTCTGCCAGATGTTCTCCAGTGAAACGTGCTGTGCATGTGACAGATCTAACTCTCCATGGATGTCAGCTCCAGTGGAGGTAACACTGGGGGAGGAGAGGAGTGAGACATCACACTCGAGGCACAACTCAGGGCCTGAAGCCAGAGGTGAAGATGAATTTTAGCCCTCAGGCCAGAGTGACCTGGCAGCAGCCTTTCCACCTGCTCTGCCAGCAGTGCAGCCTTGAGACACCGAGGTTTCCTACAGGACATTGGTCAGAGCCCGACTGTGCCACTTCAGTACAGAGACATCACAAACTCCCTCTGAGCTCAGCAGGCTCCCACAGCAGCTGCATCAATCCAGCTTGTCTGGCCTTATTTATTCGATAATGTTTCATAATCTTCTCACTATTCAAATGCTAATGAACACACGTGCCAAAAATACCAGAGAAATTAGCCGTGTAACGCCAGCCATAGAACACCTCTCAGAACTTTTTCACTACTATTTTACCAGCACTATTGAGAGGTGGTGACAATTTCTAAAGGACTCAGCCTTTCATGATTTTGGAAAATGTGTCTTCAAATTGGATGCTGCATGTATAGAGAATCATAGAATGGTTTAGGTTGGAAGGGACCTTGAAGATCATCCAGTTCCAAACCCCTGCCATGGGCAGGGACACACTTCCATTACCCCAGGTTGTTCCAAACACCATCCAACCTGGCCCTGGACACTTCCAGGGGTAGGGCAGCCACAGCTTCTCCGGACAATCTGTGCCAGTGCCTCATCATCCTCCCAGGGAAAAAATTTTTCCTAAAAAAATCTAATTTAAGCCTACTCAATGCAAGCTATTTACTATCTTCAAGTTCCAAAGGACACTTGTAATACTTTGGATCACCAAAACAGGAGCCAAAGGACACTTGTAATACTTTGGATCACCAAAACAGGAGCCAAGGGAAACCCAGATATTGGCTCTGTACCAGTACTGGGCTCTCCAGAGGAAAGCAAACACTGTGCTCCAGCACACCTGACACACAAACACCCGGAAATCCTGCAGGTACAGCACCTGTCACAGAGGTTACCTGGAGCAAGTGTTGAGAATGATCTACACAAGGGAGCGTGGGAGGGGGAAAACCCCAGAGAACACCTGTAGTGGTTACGAGAGCTATGATTTGAAAGAAAATTAAGGCATTTTCATTATGTGGTCTTTAATGGATATTTGTGCATGTCAAAACCTCCTTTGCTATGAATGAGGAGTGTTCCCCCCTTTTTTCTTTCAAATCACAGCAGCCCAATAAGAAGAAAAAAATAAGTCTTTCACCATAACCCAAAAGAAAAGGATGATGCTGCCACTTGAGCTACATTCCTCACACCTTCTCCTAACATTCTCTAATAACATGTTTATCTAAAAACTACAAGAGGAGACTTTTAACCATTTCTGTTTACACAGTACACAGTGAAATGACCAGTGGCAGAATTTCAATCATTACTCAACAAATCTGGCTTTTTGAATGGGTGATTTCCTGTTTTGCTCTCACTGTAGGACTGATTCAGATCTCCCCTGACGCCAACGGAAGGTGATTTCAGCCTTTATCAGCTCGAGGTTCCCAGATTCTGTAATTCACGGATCACACACACAAGTAGTGCTTATTTGGCCAAGAGCTGCCCAGCTGAAAGGCTCATGAAAAAGCTTGGTTGCCTGGTCTGGAGAAGTCCAGCACTCCCTTCACTTCCTATGTTACTGATGGATATCAGCTATAAGTGGGATGATATTGGTTACCACAGGAATAATATGAAAATATATAAAGTATCAGCATTAGTTACTTTCTAAAAGCATCATTCCTCTAAAACCTCTTTAATGATAAGAAAGCATGTTCTGTAGCACATCTCCCAGTTTAACAAAAACATTTGAAGGTATTTTTCACATTACTAAAAGTACATGGCTAAGAATAGTGAGTATTTTATTACTTTAGGATTTCTATTTGCAAACCCAAGGCAGAAAGTCTAGATTTTTTACAAGAAAGAATACTAAACACATCCTCTCACCTGGAAGACCACGGAGTTTGGAAAAGCTATCAATCAGTTGTGATCAGGGCCATTAAAGATGTTTTATATTTTTAATGCAGATTTTGTTTTCCAAAGGTTTTAAAAACAGTGCTGCACATTTAAGACTTGGGCTTCTAGAAAAAAAAAAAGAAGTTGAAAGCCATTCTGCCAATAAAAACAGTAACATTTTATTTATAGATACTTTGCTCACTTCCTACAGCAGAACAGATAAACTTTAAATTGTGTCATTTAATAATGGATAATAAGTAGTATAAACACATTAAATGCAATACAAGCAACTCAGTGGAGCTGAATACACACAGCTCTAATAGAAACAGCAGGTTTCTGACACTTCCACAAATCAGAAATTTTGACAAACCCTTGTCCTCCTTTGTGAATATTTTTTCTCCCTGGTCATTCAGCAATTCTAGATTAGTCATTTTACTGAGGTTTTTCTTTCCAAATGCCCAAGTCCTGCATTGAGGGGCAATATCCTTAGGTGTTTCAGATGGGTGTGAATAAATTAACTTCCAGACACATTAGCAGTAATCATGGTATTTCTCAGCTTCATTCTGTACAACTGATGATTGTCATACCCAAATCCTCAATTCTCTTTGAGCTATCCCAAAATGATACAAAAAACCTACAGCTTTTACTTGCAAATATCTATACCCAGCTGCTACTTTTGGGGTTTCTTAGATTTAGACAAAAACACAGAAGCAGCTACTTCAATATTTTCTTCTTTTTTCCCCCCCTCTCTTTTTAGCTTTGACAGATTTTTATTTTTAGGTTGTTTCTTCTATTACAGAGGCACAACAAATCAAACTTTCAAGCACCACACACAGATAAGGAGGTAAAATGGAGGTGAGATGCATGAGAACTTTCACAATAACCTTTCTCATGTCATCTTTTCCCTTCACACCCCAACTCGTGCTTCATTTGTTACATCCATTGTCCTCAGTGATTAATGCTGCCCTTCCCTCCCCTCTGCACCACTGGAAAGGCAGAATTTGGAGCAGCTTGGCAGAACTCCTTCAAGCCCAAAGAGCTTCCCCCACTTTGCCAGGGCTGCAAGTCCCCAGCTGAACCAGCACTAGGTGACCTGCAGCTGTAGAAACCTGCCAAGAGCATACAAAGCCTTCTGGCAGACTTTCAGCCCCTCAACATTCTCCTCAAATTCCACGAGCAGCTCCAGCATCAGCCTGAAGCAGCCTCTGCTGCTTCCGCCCTTCCTGGCTGCAGCTGCTTTGCTTGCCAAAGAACCCACCCTGTTGCTGAGGTCCCATTGACTTTTTCTTGGCAAAAAGAAAGAAAAAGAAAAGGCAGTCCTGAGGGGGCTGGACTCCCAGTTTTCCAGGAATCAGACTCCAAGACACTGCTGTCTCGTGACAGAAACCACTGCAAGGTTTCCCTTCCTCCCCAAACACAGGCACTGGCTCTTACTGACATAAAGGATCAGGATGATGTTACATCACTCAGTACCTACAAGACCCTTTCTAGGAGGAGAAATGGCAAACAAAAACTGTGGCATCTATGTCTGGCCAGGAGACTTTGTGCATCTCCTATGGCTGTGAATAAATGAAATTCTCAAGTTCAGGCTGTAGAAACACAAGAGAACTGAAAGTCCCTGTTGCTGAAGCCAAGCATGGGCCAAATGACAGCCACACAGCCTGAGGGACAGGTTATCCATCCCAGGCAGACCTTGTGAAGGAGCTTATTTTGATTTTAAAATGCCTTTCTTCCACCTTCTATCTTTGCAAGTACAGAAGCTACACCTCTCCTACAGCTTTCAGAACCACTAATTCTGTTCCACAAGTCTTTATTTTATCTTTTCAGGAGACAATAAATCTCGAGGTATAAATTGGGAGCAGATGGAGTGGGATGTTGGACTGTCAGCTTCCATTAACAACACCGGGAACGCTCCACACGCCACAGCCAAGCCGGAGCCTTTCATCTCAGCCCTGCACAACTGGTGGAGGAGCCACTTGTCCGTGTTAGGGCTATTGACAGGAGAACAAGAGTCAAAGCCAGATGTGACTCCACTGGCAGCCAGGCAATTATTGGTATAGGATGGCTCTGCCCATAAATCACTAGATCACAGTGAGATCTGACTCACTTGTAAAGTCATCAGGAGGCTGAACACCACAATAGTGAAAAGTTGCATGGGAAGCAGAAGTGGATTTCCAGCCTCCCAGCCCTCCTTCCCTTCAAAAACTGCAAGTTGCACTGTTAAAGTGGAGCATGTGAGGGCTGGGGACCAAGCAAACTGTGACACTTCTGTGCTGTCCCATGCAGCTATAAAAAAGCCAATTTTGATGAGCCACCTTTTTAGCACTTTTCAGTTCAAATGAAGGGGACTACAGGCATCTGCAAGCCCGGGAAGTGCAGCAGGAGCATAAGACAACTCCCTGAGAGAAGAGCTCCTGAAAAAGCAGTTTCGAGGAAAAAAAGCCCAAACCTTCACCTAGAGCCTCCTATGTTACTGCCACATTTGCCTTTCCCAGAATTCCAGGAGTATGACTGCACAAGAGAGCCAAGAACAAGGTGCCTCCTCTGCTCTCCATCTCAGCAGTCCCTCACAACTTCTGGAGGTGACCAGTCTGTCTGAGCCTACTCAGCAACAACCTGCAGCTCTGTGTTCTGCCCCAGTGCCAAAGGCACTCACAGCCCGTGTTGAGCAGCTGCCAACTGCACCAGCCCATTTCCATCACTGTCTGCTCCCAAATCACTCCTCATATCTGCAAAGCCTGGGGTCACAAGCACCCCACTGGTGTGAGTTGAACCCCATGATGATGCATGAAAAGCTGCCACCCCAAAGAGCCCCAGATCTGCACATCCTTCAAAACTGTAGATTCTCACCTTGATCCTCTTGGACAGTTAAATAATCTGGGGCATGAGAGGACACTCACTGTGAGAGATTCACAGCCATCCTCCTTTCTTTTTAAAAAAACAGACTGCTGGGCAATGAATATTAGTTATATTGACTCAGTAGCATCGTACACCAACCAAACTCCTGTACACAGTCAAACACCATCAGACTGATGCATCACTCTAAACAGGTGCAAAGCATAGATATTTTGGAAAGCAAAGCTCTGGAGATATAAAATGTTCGTTGGCATCACAAGCTTTCTCCAAGCCTCTCTCCCTCTTAGCTATTTCCTGTTTAATCACCAATACACACCCAAGTTTTGCAAACTGAAGGGCAACACACTACCAGGCTGCTTTTATGAACAGAAGGAATGTAGCCATGGTGTAAGGAAACACTGGATAGAGAAGGAAAATAATTTTCAGCTAATCCAGTGACTGCCCTAGCCTAAAATAAGTCACAAGACACATCAGTCCATGAAAAGAATCTCACTTTTAAATATGCAATGAAATATCATCTCTCAAGGTTGTGTAAACTCCAAAGAATAAGAAATGCTTTGGCAGAAATTCAGGTAGAAAAGGAAGGCAGAATTAAAAGGAGGCATTTAAAGAAAAAAAAAAGAACAGGGAGAAAAGGTTATATTTCCATTCCTAAACCTACAAGACACTTCTTTTGTGGTGTGAGGGGTGTGGAGAGAGAACCTTAGTCAGGCCAGTAGAGGACAGTAAGAGTGACCTGGCAGGATGCACTTTATCCAGCCTCTATCCCTGGACAACCAGTACAGCCTTCAGCATCTTCAGCCCTGACTTCATCACTGGAGCAAACTGATTGCTTGTGACAGGTGACAAAGGACACGAGAGGACAAGAAACACTAGGGGCAAACAGCTTCTCCTCAATCCTGCTGACCACAGCGTAAAGTATTTTTGAAGTATTATGCCAGCACTTTGAGAGAGTCCAAAGAAGGAGACAAGTGTGCAAAGTCAGGGTGGATGGATTACTTCGGCTGATTGATGTCCTGGTTGTTGCAAACTGTGAGAAACTCGAGTGTTTCTGGTAGGGGCTCTTTGTCCTTGCACCAAGCAGCTCAGTCCTTGCCTTCCACTTGTGACATGGTGTTCATTGGTCACACATAACCCCTGCCCTGAGATGGGCTCATTTACAGCCTCTGTTTAACCCACCTGGCAACACTGCTATCCCAGAAGAAGCAGGAATATTTCATGGGGAATTCAGGCTGGGCTGGCTTGTAGGTCAGACAGACAGGAACTGAGGTTGATTCTGGTTAATAGTTGTTTTTTCTACCCTTACCACTAATTTGAGTCTAAGTGAGTCTTATTCCACCTCAGAATCAGAGCTGAAAGGGAAATTAACCACTGGGCACGTTCCTCTAAGAAGGATTTAAGATAATGCATGCTATAAAGACAAAAATAATGCTTTGAATGGTATTAAGGAAGGAATTTAAAGTAAACACTTTGAATTCACCTTCTTCCTCTCCAGTAAACTGGAGAATATTCTAGAGACTCAGGGTTGTTGGTATGTTTGCAGAGGTAAGAAAGCTTTCAGAGGAAGGAAAGATCCTGAAATAATTATGATCAGTTAATTTAAGCCCAACTGCAGAGAACATTGTGAGGAAGTCAGAAAGCTCCAGAGATGAAGATGAGTCACTGAGCTTTTTGCTTGCAGGCAGTCACTGCTAATCCAGCCTGGGTAGTTGACAGCAGACCCTGCTGTTACCTGCCAGTGGTTTGAATTAAATTGTTACTCACCAGCTCCTCTGGAGCCTCCACATTCCTGTGCTGCAGGCAGGACCATGGGAGGGAGAAGTCCTTGTCTCCCTCTCCACACATATCAGTTTAAACCAGGCAGGACTGCTCCTTTCCACAGTGACAAGTGTCTGACAAAGGTTGTCTAACATGAACTCCACACACCTTATTCTGAAGGCAGGAGAGTTCTACATGGAGAGAAGTGCAACGTGATGAAGCTTTGGAACTGCAGCATTGACACAGAGCCAGGCTAGAACATCACTATTAACCAGCAGTGAGCTCAGGATAACACAACAAAAGCTGTCTGGGCCCCTTGCATCATCATGCAGACCCCCAGCCATGCTGAGAAAGTTTCACACTGATGTGAGTTTTGCATGTTGCAGAGGCCAGAAGGGGAGGCTTGGTACCACACTGCTCTCAACACGGGGTGCCAAAATACCCCATTTGTCTGCTCTGCATATTCCCAGGCATGTTGCTTTGGGAGCTGCCAGTATTTGCAGGGGAACTCTCACCAGTAGCAACTGAAGCCTCTCACTCTTCCTATCACAGCTGTCAACAACCCATTAAAGCCCAACACCAGCCTCACATTAGTCATATTCCATCCTCAAAATCTCCTGAAGGCTTCTTCCAATGTTTAGCACATCAAAAGCATCTGCTCCAAATCACCTTTTATCCAAATCATGCCTGAAATTCTCTTGCCTCTATTCACCCAGCTCTGTGTTTTATCAGTAAAACAAGCCACAGCTCTGTGTGGTACCACCAGCAGTTGCAGATTGTCTTGCTCCTGCTTTAACTTTCTACCTCTCCACAACAACTAGAGGACAATTTTTTCCTAAGGCTACGGAATAAATGAAAAAACCACAAAACATTTTCAATTACATCAGCAAAAGTATCTCAAAGAGATATCAACAGAGTGGATATTCAGGAAGAGAGAAAGGAAGTACTATTAATCCCCACACTGGAGATCAAGACCAGAAAGAAAGGAAGGTTAAGTGAAGCTTCTTTGTTTACCCAGGAAGTCTGTATGCAGCCTGGAAAACAAGTCCAAATCTCCTAATTTCCAGCCCAGCCTCCTAGCCACAAAACAGACTTCCTTCCAACTAATAAAAGCTTACAGGAATTTTTGTTCCATGTTAGCACGCAGGCAAATCAGCACATCTTTCATAGCAGGAGACAGAGTGCAGATGTACACAGAAAAAAAAGGAATAGATAAAAATGTCGGTTTAGATGATGTTTTTAAACATTTTTTTTCCTGGCCCTTCCCCAGCACACCCTCTCCTGCCACCACACAGGCAAATAAATCATCATCTCTCCACATCATGTATATGCCACTTGTGTCTCTTGCTGCACTGTTGTAACTCTGCTGAATTTATCTTCATCTTTGTTCAGGGAGACAAATGGAGCGATGCAAAACCCACTAATGAAAGTTAAAGGAAAGACAATTAGACAGATGATCGCAGTAATGTGAATTAGTCTGAGGAGCTTGCAGGGCATTGTGGAAGTGCAGCCACCTTCCCGGGAGCTGAGGAGCTGTCACAGACTGCTCTGCAGGCTGGAAGCTGCAAGACTGTCCCTAATGATCACAAAAATTCCTGGGCATTACCTACTGCCTGTATTCCCTGTCATGGAAGCATAACATGCTGGAGTTCTAGCACGGGTTTGAGCTTTACAAGGCAACCACAGAGCCAGGCTGGAATTCAATCAATACGAATTAATCCTAAAGTGAGAAGTTGCTGTTAGTTGAACAGGCAAGGCAATTTCACCCTGAGAGGACAGAAATGAATAAACTTCCTTTAACTCTTTGCTGGCCTGACATCTGGTTTGCAGCAAGCCTTTCAAAGTCCCCAAGAGCCAGTGTGGGGACAGAGGGTGCTCAGGCTGGCAAGTGAGAGCTGGAGATCTCCAGTTCACTGATGCATTGTCCCTACTGTTGACACGACACCTTCACAGTCCTGTGCAGCATATTGAGACTATTACCTCAGCAGGTTGATGTCTATTTATATATGCAAAATACATTGTCAAGTTAAAAATATTTTGTGTGTGAAGATACCTGCACTTGGATTATAAAGGCACACTCTGACCACGGAATACATCTGGTACAGCAACAACTCGGGATCTGCTGAATACCTGCAAGTGGCCAGTGAGTCCTGACAAGTCAGTGCATGTCCCAAAGAGCTTCTGAGCTCTTCTCCTGTCCCATCATCAGTGTTTGCTTCTCCAGTTGGATGGAAACCCTTGACACAGCCAGAATCATACCTGGACACAGTCCAGCAGCAGTGAACATCATCTGCAGACTTTCAGGCATCACCGCTTGTAAAGTTCAAGTCCCACTCCGAGGTATGTGGGTGCCATTTTAAAACGAGTAATTTTAAACACTTCTAAACATTTCTATAAAACAACTGGTAAAACTCTTCCAGAATTCTATTCCTGCACAACAACGCAAATTTTACCCATCAGGAAGCACGCTTTAATAAATGCTCCCTTGCAGGATCTGTTCATTGGTACTTTTATAGATTAATGTTACCATACATTTCTTTCATGAAGAAATAAGAGCAGGAGGCACATAATGGCTCCCCAGCCCATCAGCTCAGGACAGGGACTGCTTTCACAGCCCTGCACATGGGGCTTGTGGGAGGCAAATAAGGGCTTTTATACAGCACACACAAACCAGACAATTCTAACATATGCAGCAGTCAGGTTTCAGTGAAGGCAGAGGATATCAGCTCTGTGGAAAACCTCACATGGAATCCTAAAGGGGTTTGATGCGTTTTAGCAGAGCTGCTCAAAGAGCAGGAAAAGGCTCATCCAGCCCAACCTCCACCCAAGCACTGTTTCCTCTTGGACAAGTGTTCTTGAAGACCTGCAGAGCAGGAAGGTTGAGGACAGAGGAGGCTTTGTAACTGCACAGCGGGATGAATGTGGATGGGATGGAAGGCAGACCGACCCCACACAGAGAAAGAACCAATTGGTTCTATCAGTGATGCCAAATAATTTGAATGCAGCTCTTCTGACATATTTCTAAATATCAGGCTGCACTAAGCAGGAAAGCTAACACATTTACTGCAGAGACATAAGGAATTCAAGAGCTGAAATACAGCAAGATCAGCACGTAATTAGATAAAACCAAACAAAATTATCTTTGTCAAAGACACACCATCTTGTATATTCTGGTCATAAAAGAGAAATGTTTAATTTCTACATCCATCAAATGAACTCCAATCACATCACCTAAGCTGCATAAGACATGTCCAGGATGAACCAAAAATCACAACAAAATAGGAAAAAACCTGTTCTGCAACAGAGCAGATGAAAAGCTGTACAGATTTATGAAGAAATGTATTTATCTATTAAATTCTTGTAAATTACTAACAATAAAGTGTACAAATGGTATCCATTTGCATGGGATGCACAGAGTAGAAGGACCAGAAGAAGCCTTCAGTGATTTGGAGCCCTGGGTTGAGCTGTGCCATCCAGGACTGGGGAAGAATATCAGCAAATCCACATTCTGCAGTGCTACTGCAAAATCTAATCTTTCTCAGAGGTTGTTGCTATAAAAGACCTTCAATATACTTGATCTCATTTACTTAAAAAAAGACTGTCAGAAAGACTTGTCAGCAACTTCTTAGAAAGGCAGCAGAGGGAGGGGAAGCAGATTGTTAACATTAGAATATCACCTTCCATCTGGATGTGTTTAACATAGGATCAGATCTAAGATTTGGACATAAATTTGAAGTCCTTGGTCTCATGCCCAGATTAAACTTGAACTTAAGAACTTGAAGACATGTTCTCAGCTGTGGGATGGAGCATGTTAATAAAAGCTCCAAACACTCAGGCAATTTCACTGCTTATACTCCCTTGCACTTCTTCAAAAAAAATGTTAAGTACATTTAAAAGAAAAACTATAAAAAGCCATTAAACACCTACAAGCTCTGCTGTACAGGGAAAAGAGGAAAAAAAGAAGAAAGGGAATAGACAGAAGTAATATCTGAAACTCTGCAGTTTCAAAGACTCAACTAATAAATGGACTTCTTGATAGGCACCAGCTAGAAGGAAGTTCGTGACTATTACTTATTTAACAATGATCTCAGTCCCCCTCTCTGCTCCTGCATAAAGGATCAGTGTAAAATATATGGAGGAATGGAGAACACAAGAAAGTAACTACATACTTGAAAAGGGAGCATTTTGAAGAGATACTTAAAAAGTAAAGGAACTAAATGTTGCACTCCGTGAGGTGACATATTATTGACAAACTGTCAATAGTTACTCAGCATCTGAGTAACTACAATGGATGTGAATTCCAAGGGGAATCTACAGCTGCCTGTAAAATTATGCATTTTAGAACAGAGTATATCTAGGCTTCCTCACATCATACTCCTCAGGAATTCCTCATTCTCCTCACAGCCACCAGTTTTCCCGGTGTCCACAGGACTTGTCCAACATGCTTAACAGCAGCCAGAGCATCCCTGCATCAGCTCGAGGTGCACTCACAAGATTGGTCTCTAAAACCAACCAGGAACGAGCAGCACAAGCAGTTCCCAGGAATTCATACCGGGAAAGAGGCCTCACCCCACACCATTCCTCAAAGACATCCTCCTGTTTTGGTAACACCTAGATTTACAGGCAGCACATGAAAGAATGGCTCTGGTGTGCTTTAAATAGCTCTCACACCCAATGTGAAATACAACTCTAATACCAAGGGTAGGTGACTATCTTGTCAGCAAGACAAATTCACAAAACCCAAACAAACATAAGGAAAATCAGCATCAGCCTTTTCCCTCACAGCTCTCCCCATCTTTCCGCAGCCCAAAGCAGCCTACCCTGGGTTAGAACATCTCCACAAAAGACACTTTAAAGTAAAATCAAAGCTAAACCATACAACCTTTAGTGAGCTTTTTCAAATAAATCATTTCTGCATTTTAAATATTTATTGTCAACACCACCACCCAAGAGTAACCTGCCAGTACCCATCTGAAAAAACAGATGTTTTGCACTTGCCATAACAAATTCCCATATTTATTTTCTTATGTAAATAAACAAGAAATCAGAACAAGAACAAAACAGATTTTTTTCTGGATGGGAAAAGTGATTTGGTGGTGAATTACCTGCTCCTCCCCTTGTCCATTTTAAAGGGAGAGGAGGGGAAAAGTACATTTCTGATCAGAAAGCGCTAAAGATGAAAAAAGAATTTTTAAAAAAAGGAGAAAAAAAAAGAAAAAAAACCAAACACTTCCTAAACTTTTGCTTACCCATTCCTTCCACAGCCAGATGTCACTGCAAACTTATCCCCAAAAAGCTTATCCCTTCCCAAATTGCCAAAGCACACTCATCTACCAAAGAATGTTCCCATGGGTCAGGAGCCACCACGTGCCCACATTTCTGATCAGGCTGCACTTACGAGGAGAAGCTGCAGCACAAGAAGTCCTTTCCCTGGGTTAGGGAAAGAGCTGATAAGCAAGAATTTTTCTCACAGGAAGTTTTGGTGAGAAATAACACATTGTCAAGACTTTTATAAAAAAATATTTTCTTGCGGAAAAAGGAAACATTTTCCCCTCGGCGGCTCAGAAAAGGAACAGTTCCATGTTTTCCAGAGTAACTGTACATATTTCTTATGAAAACAGAAGTGTTTTATAAAAGCTATTTGATGAACTAAGCAATCTCTGTTTAAAAAAATTACCACCTCAAACACTCGGAGAAAATATCTGCTACCAGCTCCACTTTTAAGGCAGGAGTAACCTCACAGTAAAGCTCTTCAAATGTAGAGAAGATCACACTCAGAAATACTGAATTCCACAAGAATTAGTCAGGAGCCATTACCGTGTATTTCATTGTATGTCCAGCCTAGGATTATAGCCGCTTCAAAAGGTAAAATCGTTTGAAGCAAATGATGTGAAGCAAAGCATTTAAAACATTATTTCTTTTCCAGAGACACAGAGCTCAGCTGGGCAGCTGAACCACGGCCCCACTGACCCCGTGGAGCTGCAGTACCCAGCAAGGCTCTGTTAACCTAAGCCAGATGCAGAGTGTTTCTCTCCCTCTCAATTTTTGTTATTGTATCCCTAAAAAAAGCACAGCAGAAATTACAAAAGTTTCAACAGTAACAGCTGCCAGGCCTCAGTGAAGTCACGGAGGTGATCAGGTCTGTAATGCGCCATATAAATAATCAGGAAAATAAGTGAAGCAAATTGATATTTCATAGCAGGAGCTTTTTCTTATGAAAATCAGAACAGAATAGAATAGGACTGAGTTGAAAGGAACCCATCAGGATCATCAAGTCCCACTCTGTGATCTGTATATGCCTATAGTGGCACATACCAGTATATAACTTAACACATTAGTGCAGCATGAGGTTTATTTTGAAGCACTTTCAGATCCTAAGGGGAAAAGCATTCTCTGTGTAGAGTCTATGACTATGACAATGTAAAGCTAAATTGGAAACCTTCTAAAGTACACCTAAACAACAATATTTTTCAACTGATCTACAGCATTAATTTCATTTTTTTCAGCCAGTACAGGTGTGTATTTTGAAATGTTTATGTACATGCTAGAGCAGTGTGAAAGGATAAAATGGGACCCACATAAAAACAGTTGTTCAAGACTGCCTTTCTCTATGAAAAAATATTGCCCTTCCTATGTAATATTGACATTGATTATGTATTTCCAGCACATTTTTAAACTGAAAAGCCCCACTTGGTCACCAATTATTTAAAATATGAACATGCCACTCTCAGCCCAAAGTTTTGTTATATCGAGGTGCATATGAAAGACTGTAAACAAAAAGCAGCAAAGCTCATAGGAATTTCGGTACTGACTTTAGTAGAGTCTCACTTTTTCCCTGTTGCATCCACATTATCCAGTTTCTTTTTATTCTCATCCAGCCCAAAGCATGCAGTGCAGGTGTGCTAAAAGCATTCATGGAAGAAGAGCACATTTCTTGCACGTTCAGGAACTTCTCAGCACTGACAAGGACTTGGGCTCCATCAGAATCCGAGCTACAAAGCAGCATTTGATCATCATCTCTTACCTCCCTGAAAGCTCCTCCAAAATCAACAGATGGACATGGTTTACATGGACACTCATTCTCAGCTGTACCCACATGGACACGACTCCATCTCCACCCAGGAACATGTTAAGCATGTATTATAACTTCTATCCTACACCCTCACATTGGGAAGCATTTCTGAATCAGGACATCACAGTCATTAAAAACACAACAGTCAAATTGAACCAAAGCATCAACCCTTATTCAAAGATGGTCCCCCAATTAAAATTTCTGCTTATTTTCAATACAAGCAGCAAACCCTTCAGCTGCTCTGTACCACTGGGTAGACTTTAATTTGCAAAGCACTGCTTAAAAGAAGGACGATTTTTTAGAGCACCTGAGATTTAAAGGAATTATCTAAATCACAAAGAAGCATGAATTTCCAAGCAAAAAAAATGGTGACTAAGAGAACAAAAGATTCTACGTAATTCAGTTGCTTTATCCTGTCTGCTTTGACAGGCAAACTTGTGCCACAAACAAAGCCTTTGTAAAGTGTGTTTGTTTTCCATCCTTCATAATTAGTCCTTGTATTCTGATTTGTCAGCTTGGTGTTAAAGAATAACAATAATTTTCTATCATAATGTAGTGCTCTAAAAGCATTTAACAGTTCCTCTTTGCTACTGAATGATAAGAGACTGCACTAATTAATTGCATTCCCTCTGTTTTATGCTCCATAAAAACTTTAACAGAGGCTTCAAAGGCACAAAAGGACATTTAAACAGCCTACACTCCCTAGAAAACAGCTATGTGTGCCTTGAACAATTTCTGCCTAAGACAAATGGCCACAAGGAATGGAGTTAGAAAGATTTCTGGTCCAGGAGGGCTTAAGACCCCATGTCAAATTACATCTAGCACTTTAATTCTAGAAATGGTTACTCCTTCCAACGTACCGGATTTAAATACACTGAAGTTGGTAAGATTCCTCTCTCTCAAATCTTCCCACAAATGAAAAGGTCTTGTGTATCTCAAAATTAGTACACAAAACTAAGCAATAGAAAATAGCTAGTTATTTTCTCGTTTATCCATAAATAAAGGTATCAGAGTTTTAAAACTAAGATGTGTTAAGCTACAAAATCCTGATGAATTATTATTTTCTCTGCTAATATTTTGGTGGGGGGAAAAAGGCAGTGCAATCTGTGAGCTATCTGAGAAACGCTGAGAACAATGCCAGACTCTTATTTAACAAAATATGAAACAACTGTAATTTAATGCATCATAAACCAGGTCTAATTCATTTCAAGATGTTTTAATGAAAGAAGGTAAAATAAGGGACAAATTATTTATCTGTGCTTCTTATCCTACAAGTATATATGATGTCATGTCAGCACCGACACTTTTCTTTCTTACATAATTAGGATGTAGGATGCCTATTACTGAGACACCTACATAAATATTAAATTAGGACATTTATTCTTCTCAGTTATTACAGTCAAGCCACTGGAAGAAATCATTTTCCTTCTACAAATCTTGCATTAATCACCCTCTCAAAGCAAAGCTCCTGCATAATTGCATTGTGCTTACAGATGTTCTACTTAACTTTGAAGCTTAAGTCCAAATAAATATTTCTCAAAGATTGAGCAACATTTCAATCATTATTTTGAGATCCCCATTCCAGGAGAACTCAGCACCATGGTCTGTATTGCACGGGGTCTGTGCACTTGGCACAGTAATGGTGAGACTCCAGGTAGTTACTTTGCCAAAACCCTGTCTAAGCCACAGAAATTATTTAGCCACTTGAAAACCCAAACTCTATGTATGTAAAAGAATTCTGCCTATTTCTACTAGACAAACTGGGTTAGAGCAGATGGCACTGCCACAAAGATGTACAGTTAGAAGGGAAAATGCCACCATGGGGGGCAGACATCAGACAGGCAGCTCACAGCATTTTATCCAGTCACCAGGTCACGGATTTGTTTCCTTCAAAGTGGGTTAGCCCAGCCCCTCTGAAAGCCAGGGGTTTCCAGAGACTCATCAACAGCCCTGGCACATTCAGTACTCCAGCTCTTCTCAATAAACTGGCAGATGCTCCAGGCACTACTTTCATTCTAAGGGATGTTTTGTCATAGTCAAGGCTTCATCCTCAATCTTCTCTGCTCATTTTTTTAATGAATAAACAGATACTGTTTTGTGACTTGATTAAGAAAAAAAAAATTAGATCTTATCAGGTCTTCACTTGAAAAGAATATACTCCCAGCCAATGTATGGCTTTGCATATTTGTTAACTGTGCAGCACACAGAGGAACTCCAAAGATGTCAGTGAAGCCCAATTTTAGAAAAGAGAGCACGGGACTGCTCTGCTGAGCTAAATGCAGTAGATAAGCACAGCAGAAAATTTACAACTAACACCAAAGGTTTCTGTAAGGTGAGGAACTATAATGTTGTCTAATACAAATACCAGCATTCCTACCGTGGTGTAGCATTAAAATTCCTGCTGGAAAATTCAATATGCTCTAAGCAGGTCTAGTGCTGGAAAAAAAATTACAAACCAGAAAGCACAGGAACCCTATGAAAAATTGCTTATGTTCTTCCAGCAGAACTAACAGCCTCCCACCCTCTTCTCTCTCTGGTTTCAACACAAGAAACAAAGCAGAAACAAGTAATTTAAATTACCTCAAAACCAGGGGTTTTTTGTCTGCATCACCCACACAAACAAGCAACAACTCGGAGCAATTCTGTGGGTTTCCTCGACCTTCACTCTGCTGTATGGGAGAACAAACTATGGCACTTTCCCCTCCCACGTGGGTATTGTTAAATAAAATGTGTGAAGGCTCAAACTGAAGCATGAGATTGTTTGCCTCTAACAAGAGTCCTGTGTTGCATTCCACTGACCCACCAGCCACATCCACGCCTGCTCCCAGCCCAACATACACCATCTGCACATTCCCAACTCGCAGAGGTTGCTGTGCTTGTATCCAGAGCCTCCATCTCAGGTCTGCAGAACAATCTTTGGGCTACAGCTAGGAAAAGCTGCCTGAGGAATGCACTGGAGCAGCACAGGCTGGCCTGACCCCAGGGTCTTGTTCCCAGAAGCTCCCAGCACCACAATCTGGTTGGCGTCTCAGCAAGTGCAGTATCCCACTGAACCAGGAAAAAACAACTTTTCCTTTTTGAACCGTGCTATTTCCAGCCGAGCACTAAGCAACTATTTAGAGACAGAACCAGCTGGGGCCAGTCTAGAGGTGATTAAAGTCCTGTCTGTGCACAACCAAAGGTCACCAAGCTGGACTGCAGTGTGACAGCGAGGGCAGAGCGTGCTGCCAGCACGATGCTCTCGGGGGGAACCCACTAACGCTGCATTTCACACCACGGGATTCCTCCTGCTTGTGTCAATCCTGGTGGCAGACCGCAAGGCACATCTACCTTAAAAAGTTTCTCGTGGAGAAGAGAAGATGGTTGGGTAAACACCTCAGCTGGAGTGAAGTACTGGATTATTTGTCGCTCAGCATGGCTGTGCAATTTTAAAGGCAAGACCAGCTTCAGGATTTTATCTGTTATTATAATAAGGCCCTGCCCATGACACAGTTTAATTGCTCTCAGCTCTGTGTAGACACTACGATGAAGTAAGACTATATTTAACCAACTTTGCCACAACAACTCATCAAGAAATATGCTTATTATAGACAAACTTATTGTAACTATTTGCAGGTTAGCTTTGTCATCTCAGCAAAACAAAATGAGCTATACCAAGAAAAACTAAACAAACCATCTTTAAGCTGGCATGGCAATGTCTGTCAGGGTTTCATCAGTATAAGGTGATAAAAACAGAGTTAAGGATCCTTGTGCTCTCCTACGTCTTACTACCATGAGACAAATGCAGCGAGTGCTGACTTGGGTGGGATATGGAGCAGCCCCTAGCTGAGGAGCTTAAAAATTAAACCAAGAATTACAGAAGGAAGAAAGGCACTACTTTCACTCCTCTCCTGGGAAAAAGGCCACAGATAAAGTGAATTGGCCAAGGTAAAGCCAAAGCTCTGCAGCTGAAATGAAAACACGACTGTCTCTCCAGCTGTCTCAGGTACTGACCCACAAGACCAAACCTCTCTACACTGGCAGAGCGTGGTTCCAAAGGTGCACAATTTTAGCTCTGTACCTTTTCTTTTAGGAAGGTTCCTCTTTCATCAAGAGGGATGCATGACAATCATTCACAACAGATAAAAGAGTTTGGAGAAGAGAAAGTACATAATCATCTCAGCAAAGGATGAATCACTTGCTAAACGTTCTTCCCCTCCATTATTTTATTGGGAAACGGAACCTTCCCAGAAGTCAAAATACCAGGATCACGCACGTTTACACTGATGGCAATGAGTTTCAACCTGGCATACAGTCTTGCCAGTGACACCATTAACAACTCAGGGAAACAACATCTATTTCAAACACAAGCAGCACAAACACACAGAAAACAGAATCTGGAGAGGTGGGAGCCTTGTACGAGCCTGGAAGAGACCGTTATCTGATCATCCACATTATGAAACAACTGTCCAACTCCAAGAAAGGGAATAAAACATGTGAATTCTCCACTGACAACACTGGAACAATTTTGTAACAAGCAAACAACAATTCAGGATCTGTGGGTGAGAGTGAGATGAACAGATGGGGTAATGCAGGGAGGAGGATCCCTATCATGACAAGACATAGAGGATTCTCTTCAAAGAGATGACAAGACTGTCAGCAAGAGTAGCTGCCAGACAGGGCTGTGCTGGATCTGGTCTGGTCTGGCCAAGGTAACCATCCTATTAAAAAAGGAAAAGACGTTTACAACCCATAAACAGGTGCACGGGTGGATTAAGCCAGGAGGAGATGCTAATTCTGTCCCACTTGCCTGGTAAATCTCCCAGACAGCTCTGCACTTTCAAAGGCAATTTTATGTGACACAGCTCTTGACCCACTTCAGGATTTCAAGGCCACCATGTCACCTATGGATGTGGCTGTGATTGCTGAGGGTTGCAATTAGTACATATTAATAGGCTATAAATCCTCCTCGCAGGTCAGAGGTCAAGTGCTATGACTGCCTCTAAACTGGAGACACCCTGTGGCACACGACAGCCATGGACTAATCTCCAGGACAGTATCTCACTACTGACAACATCTCACAAATCAGACTGCCTAGATGGTAAATTAGGGCCCAAGTTCACCAATTCTCATGCCAGTGTTCGTCCTGGACACTCAGGAAGTTAAAAGGGGTACACTGAGCTCTTGAAACACCAGTAGCTCACGTCCCCATTCAGTTGATGCCTTGCAAACACTGACTTCCACACACAGCCCCAGTCCCAGTGTGCTAAACCAGAGCCAGCATTCCTGTAAACGTTTCAAATCCAGGAATTTGGCACTCTTCCCTTCCTCTGATGATCATTTGCAACACTGTCTTAACGAGGGGCACTAAAACGTGATGATGCAAAGCCAAAAAATGAAACTGATTCCAGCTGCTGTTGGAAATGGTCGGGATCAGAGTATGGTGTGCAACTCCTTGGATTCCTGCTTGCCACACAGAATGCCAGCTCAGCTAGGGCAGGAAGTCTTGGAAGCTTCATTCTATGTACTTCTAACATTTTTATCTGCCAAGGTATTCTCAAGCTATGTCTTTCTGGAGTCTCCTGAAAGGAATATATCAAAACATAAGGATTTTTCTTGAGGCCTGAGGTCAGCTTCAAAAATACCAGCAAGGTGAATGCAAGTCTTTGTTGAGCTCTAGCTCCAGGCTGTAGGAAAAACACTAAAAGAAAAAGTTTAACACTTGCATATGACTTCTCAAATAAACCTGTGCTTGTCCTCTGCTAAAAATTTCTGGGACATCACTACCAATGCCTAGAAAATCTTCTCACAGGGGAGCACATAATTATGTGATTATGACATCATCACACAACATCTTCTACCAGGAGAAGACATTTATGAATACATTTACTAAGTGGTCTCTAGAAGGAGTCTCTCATATCTTGTGACACGTTTATTATCTTTTTTAAAACCTATAAATCAGTTATAAAAAGAGGTTACAACTACTTTGGTGCAAGCAATCCCAATTTTTACACTCAAACCAACAAAACTTGCCAACAGGTACCCTGTCTCACCTGTAATAGAAATGTAAAGTGCACTTGAAATTGTTTTTATTTCAAAAGGCTGCAATAGTGAATATGCATAATGATAAAACAAATTATAACATCCTACTTGAAAAACATTTCTTTAGAGCTTCATTAACTCAGTATTAAACCACATTAGGATATAGCAAGCATATCTACAGGGCAGGAATTAATTCCATATTTGCATTTTTGTCACACTATATGATCATACAGATGGGTCTGACTGCCACATTTATCTGAAATAAAATTGTCACTGAAGCCAATGGAAGCTCCCAGACAAGGTCTCCAGCTCTTGGGACATGACTTTGCAGGGATGCCCTTGGAAGCCAACTGGCATTAGTTTAACCTAGGACCTAAAGAAGATTAGTTAAACTCTATGTGGATGCTTTCCTTCAGAATGAAAGTGACTTTAATGTGATTTCCTTACTTAAGTTTGGAAGTGGAGTAAGCTAAATTGAATTAGGCCACTTTAATGGTGAAGAAAAGCATCCACACAGTTTTGATGCAGTGCAACAAGCTGCTTTAAAAAATTAACTCATATTCGTTTTCCCATGTGCTCTTCCATTCACTAACCCTTTAGGAAGGCTATAGTTTTAACACTATTAACCTGATTAAGTGAGATTTCACTTTATCACATTACACTATTCCACTTGCTAATGTGAAGAAATCACTAAATTAAAGTGAGCTCCCTGGAAAAGTCATCCAGTTTCAGAGGAAAGAGAACGTTTTTGCTGTGGCATTTCAGTGAGTTATACTAAAGGACGAGAAAAACACTTGCTCTTTTTTAAAATTTGATGAGTGACATCCAGTGCAGCATTTGAGGGGGTGGGAAGGGGGGTTTGAAGTACCTTTTGGTTTTGCTTAAGGCCAAGTAACTTCACTAGCAGAGACCATTTTCCATACATAAACACTCCATGATCCATATGTAAAGCCCTATATTTCCACCTATAAATGGCTTCTAGCATTTTATCTAACCTTTCATGCAAACCAATTCCGCAAAGTCAAACAATAATGGCTACATCATTATCAAACATCTCAGAGGAAAAGACAAGGCAGGTAAGGCTGAAAGGATGATTTGACATGTACTATTTCAAGACTAGATACTGGATTTTATAACTCTTCTGGCAGAAAAAGAATGAAGAGGAATCCAGAATGAGGTCTCAGGTAATCTCTGACACTCCAAAAGTACCACTTACTTTTTCCTAGATAATTTGAAACCTCAGTCCAATACTTCCCCTTCTGTCATGTTTGCACAGAAATCCTGCAGACACCATTGCACTGAGGGTGGAGAGGTCTCTCAGTAGAGCTATAAAAGAAACATCTCTTCACAGAACAGATTTTGAGCATGCAGGGCATATAAATGCATTTTTATAGTACCTTATTGCACCACACACATCTGTTGATCCCCAACCACACCAGAACATGTCAAGTGTTTTACAGACATTCAGGTGTCTTATCAGGTAGTAAATAATAAATTACTCTCCACCCACCACTCCTTGCACTCCTGAACAAGGAGTCAGGCACAGCTTGGACCAGGACATCCAGCTCTCAGCAGAACGTGACCAGAACCCACCATTACTGTGAGGAAAATCTTGTAGTCAGATGCTTGGGGATCACGAAGCAATGGGGCACAACAGCACATAGGTATGTACATCACACAAGTCTGCATTTGCATGTTCCCATAATAGCCACATCCAAAACGAAGCTATTGGATAGAGCCACAAGGTATTTAAGTGCTTTGATAACTGCCCTCTGCAGTCTGATAGGAGTTCACAGCCCTCACAACAGCAAAACTAAAACTAGTGGGCTCAAAATTATTATAACACCTAAAATAACAGTATAAACAAAATCAGTGGCTCACAAGCTTGTTTTCTTTAGACCTTCCTGGCTCACTGAACTAAAACCAGAGGGCAATTTCAGCTTTACAGCAGTTCTCCAGACTGTATGCTTAGAATGTGGCAGATGCCTATTTAATTACAGTATGTTTGAAGTAGGCATCAAGATCAAAAGGAAAGAAATGTTACATTGAAGAGAGTTGATCTAAAGCTGCAATTATAAACATGAACCCAGGGGAAGGAGTTGTTTGAGTTGGTAGGAAGACATTATACACAGAATTAAGATCAGTGTTACGGTTTTAAAACTGGAGCAAGCAAGCAAGATAAGCAGCAGCCCATAAATTGAGTATTTACACAGCTGTAAAACATCTACCAGGAGAATTGTGAGAACGTGTGTTTGGAATGGTGAATGGGGAAATCTTCTCCACCTGATCCTGTACAACAATCTACTTTATTGCCTGGCTGCTCTTGAATCCTACAAGAATATCAGAAGACATTCATTGACTTAAGCCACGTGTATCCGAGACAAATAATGATCCAAAATGCCCTCTTATTCAAATAAAAAACCCAAGCAATATGACTATTCAAGTTTAAAAGAAAATATTTAACTAAAACTTAAAATGGAGATATATTTCGCTTAAAAGCCTGGAAATGAAATTGTTCTCATCTAATCATGTTGCAGCTTCTACCAGGAAAAGTAACTCTGCTGCCTTGCTTGCTGCTACAGTGCATAGACAGATGCTGGTGAGGTCTGTCAGGGAATTGGTTTCACAAAAAAACCTCCTCTGGGAAAACCAAGTGCTCAATGTATTTGTACTAACAGGCTGACCAGTTCTTTCATGAATTATTTGGTCCTGGCCGATCAGCAGGCAGACTTGTATGTATTTGTCTTATACAAGAATAATTTATTAATTCCATGTGTTTATTAGACATAAAAATAATTTTAAACTTTCTCAGGTTTACACTTGTAATAACCTTAGAAATTACTTAATCATCACTGCTGCATTTAGTAGTGTGCTTTAATACAAAGTATTCTATAGAAGCTGCTGATAATATTTAACACAGATAAAAATGATATCGCAGGTATCACAGGAGATAAAGAAGGACCTGGTCACACCCCCAATATCCTCCACCTTCTACTCACAGCACCTTTAACTAAAACTGGAAACTGAGAGCCCAAGTCAGCCAGACAATGCTGAGCCACAAGGATCAGAAGGGTCATCTCCCACACTCATTTCTGCTGCACCACCCTTGCAAAAGCACTCTATGAAAACCATGGCCATGGACATCGACTTCAGTCTCAGCCATTAACAATAAAGTGGTAAAAGTTTTTAGCTAACACTGAACACGCTCTGTTGTGAAGCAACCACAGGAGGAGGCAAACATACTCAGCTTTCCTGGGAAGATCAGGTTGCTTCATAAGAGGTTTGCCTGCACAAGAGCCAGTGCAACATTTCTCATACAGTCACAGCCAAAATTATAGGGAGTAATCCCCATCAACAAACTTTATTTCCTCCTCCTCTTTGCTACTCACTCCCAGTATCTGCCACAATTAGGGCACATTCTCTGTTGTGTTCTACTCCCCCTCCACCTCCCTGCTGGCACCTCAGGAGGAGCACAGAGCTCAGCTGCCCTGCACATCTGAGATGCAGCTCGAGACACTCCAAAGGCACCTCTGAAATTCCTTTTCCTACAGACACGCTCTCTTCACAGTCCCAAACCCAAGAGCAGGAAACATATGCTGGGGCAGAGAGCAAGAGCTGAGATCTATCCCTGCAATCTCAAGGAAGCAGGTGGTTCCTCAGAGGCCATTGCCAGTTCCCACATCCCAGCACGGTCCGTGGCCTGGGTGTGGCTGGCGCATAATCAGTCCCATGAAAGAAGAAATATCTTTTTCTTCCCCAAACACAGCAAAGCCTCCGTTTTGTTATGTCTGATGACACCACGGTAGCACAGAGATTCAAGATACACAAGTTTCCTGTTTTCATTGTTCAGCAAACTCTGGCAGTGATCTGCTCCGAGCCAGCTGATTGGGGTCATTAATCAAATCAGCACAACGCCGGCAAACAATCTGTTTTAACTCAGTTGGCAAGTGAGAGCTGTCTCCAGCTCTGAATTTGGGTAGCCCTGGTTACTTCTAATCAGCTGCACAGCCATTAAGCCGCCCTTCTTGTTCTCTGAACGAGGGAGGCAAATTCTGGGAATTAAAACTTCCGATGTGAACAGTTGCACTTGCTCGTTCGCGGAGCCCTGACTGAGAACACTCCCCTTCTGTCACTCAAATTGGCCTTTTCCCTCAGCGTTGCTGCCAGTGAGCTGATGAAAGATGAAAGCCAAAGGGGAACAAACACAGGCAAGGGGACATCCAGATATGGTAAAATCTTGAGACCTTGGAAACAGTCCAGAATTTATCCCTTTGCTAATGCTAAAACACGTCTCAAGTTTAGGCCAGAAAATTAAGATGATAGCGCTGTGCTTGTATGATTTAGAAACAGTATGTAACTGTCAGTCTCAAGAGAAACATGCTCACCTTAAAAGAACCAAACTAATAAACAATTATAAACTACTAGTACTAACAAATATTTAAAAAAAAATAAAAATACTAAGTTATTGCACCTTGCCAAGCATGCACTGCTGCAGGCCTGTGACCAAATAGCTCTTCTATTTCCAAATACATGACACATGCAAGCTATAAATAAGCAAGTTCAAGATGTGCATTGATATCACAGACATCATTCACTCATTCTGCTGTCCTTTACTTACTGCAGCCCATTTCTGATGTTCTGATGTTTACTTTTTCCCCCTCTACAGGCATTAAAAGACTGAAGGAGAACAACACAGCCTGTCAAACACCATCAGGTGTATTCGCACTCGTCTTTTATCCACTCCGTATAATTTCTCACTCTGAATTTCTTGTGTTCAAGTGCTGCCTCCAAGCTAATGTCAGCTCCTACATCCCCTCCCAAGGATAGAAACTCCCCAGATCTTGTGCTAAGCTACCAGTTGTTCCTCAGACAATACTATTTCTTTTATTATTTAAGCAATAAAGTGCAGGTGGGAAAAGACTCAAGCAGAAAATAATTCTGCTCTAGTGTTGCAGCATCCCTGGAATCAGTCACCAGTTATCCATAAGGAAACTGAAGTAACTGTAGATAAATATTTTGCACGAGTGTCAGATAAAAAGAAACAAATGTTAAATCCAAAAACTTCTATATCTGCATGTAATTGTGCAACAACCAGATGAAGCCCTATTCCAAGTCCCATCCTTACACAATGCCATCAGCCAAAGAATTCTTAGGTGACTCATTTAAGGTCTTCAGGAGTATAGCATGAACTTCCACTGAATTTGTCTGCTAAACTTTAGGAGCAAGGAATAGAAAGGTATCCTTCATCTCCCCTGTATTCTTTCCTCCCTCCTGAAAGATCAGTGCTAAGGGGATGCCTACACAGCCTCCAGAGAGTTCCCCTGAATTTCCAAGAGGGCATCCTGCTCAATTCTGCCAGCACTTCTGTACCCAGCCCAGTCAAGTACATGATGTCTCTCAGAGATGCTGATTAGTTCAGGCTCAACAAAAGCTGGTTACAGCTGAAGTCTTCTGAGTAACTCATCAAAGACTGAGCAGACATTGCCTCGCCAGAGCTGCACCACAAAATGTCTATGACAGCAGCACTCTCAACAGTAGTTTGAAACTCGATGCTATAAAGTTTATTTCCAACTCATTCCAGGTGCTCATCTGCCCAGGTGACAGGGATAGATCCTTCAATCTTCTCTCAAGCTCAGAGGACCAGGCTTGACTTGCCTTCATTGCCTTTTCCCTGAGCACTTCAGGAGAATGATTTATGTCACTTGAAGTGAACAGAAATTTGGCATTCAAGTGGTATCGTGAAGATTCTTGAAAATGAGACCTGAACTTGCACGTCTTTGAACTGACACCCCAGCTGTATCAGGAGTTACACACATGACCAGGGAGAACAGCTACACATCCAACGCAGCCTGAAAGTCAGATATTAAGTACACTTTGCTCCTGAACAGTCATTGAAGAAATTATCCATCCAATAAGTTGAAAACATACATACTTCTTTCTCTGTTATAGGTCTTAAAAAGAAAAACCAAATACACTGCGAAGAGAATTTGGAATGCCTTACAGGAGTTTGGCTCCAAGTATTTTCACACATGAGAGGCCTGCAGGTATTGGGAAGTTTCGGTGGCAAAACCCATCACTGCAATCAGCCATTTACTTCCAAGCTTAAGGGGCATGTGGTTTCTGAAGATCAGCACAGAAAGCAGGGCAAACAGTTCTAGAGTTTGATACTCAGCACCAAAAACATTACTTACATGTTTATGAAATTTGCTATGAAAAACTCATGTTGCTTTCCAGAAGCGTGGTATGAAGGACCCCACCAGAGAGAACCTGGCAACAATAAACCAAACAGACTTCCCAGGGCCATGAACAAGTAAATCAAACCCCAGAGGGTTTTAGGCCATGTCTGAAGTACCCAGGCAAACCTTAGCCCATGCCTGCCATCCCTGAAGCCACTGCCAGTATTCCCAGTAGAGTCTGGAGTCCTTCTAGCTGTACAAACAGCATATTTAAAAACTGGAGTTGGATTTGGATAGTCTTATAAAGCCGATGGTTTCATAGCTTACTAAATAACTTCTGCTTCTGGGAAAGTGAAGTGACTCCAAAAATAGTAACATTTTATCTCAAAATGTTACACTGCAGTCCTACAGCCATATAACCTCAGGATCCAGACTTCATTTTGGCTCTTAAGTGCCTGGTTTTGTGTGTTCACAATTTACATGAAAAATTACAACTAAGGGTTAATAAATGAACATCTTCAGTTAAAGGAAAAATCTCAATATGAGAGTCCTGAACGTTTTTGAATTCTTAAGTTTTTGTATTAACACTACAGTGGAATGGCTGTTTTTTATAATTTAGTATCCTGAAGGAAAGGAACTTGTTTGAACGTTCCAGCTCTTGTAGCTGTGAAGAGTACACGTATCCAGGTTCTCCATGAGTTCTCTTTATATTCCTACAGTGCGAGCTATTAAACGTTAGCTTCTCCAGAGTCAAGAGCAAGCAATTAAAACCCCTCTGTTCTGGCTCACAGTGGAAGCTGCACAAGCCAGCGGGGCTGGCCCTGTGTGATCAATGGCCTTGCCCGGGGCCAGAAGCTGAACAGGCCAAGAGGAGGTCCCAGAGCTTGGCCAGCCACTGGGATCACCCGGAGGATGTCGAGAGCCACGTCAAAAAAAGCAGAAACTGTTGAAGCCATGGAATTAAGAAGATCTCTGCCCTCCTGCCTTCACTCTCCTGCCAAAGCAAAGGCAGAACGAGGGCTCCCAACCTGCCGAGGCTTCCAGAGCAGAGCAGATCCGACTGCCACCTACATTTCTAAAGGCTGATACTTGTGTGCTACACGACTGTCACAGCTACAGGCTAAATCCACTTGAGAGCATGGAAAATCCTGTATTCCCCTAATCCACGGGCTGTAGAATTCTAGAACTAGGCACTGTGTTAACTTGCTCTTCAGAGGAGCTAACAAATATAAAAGAAACATCACAAGAATGCATTACAGGCATTATTTTCTCTCCTTCCTTATTAAAGTGCTGTAAGTACAGAGGAATATTTTTCCCCAAGTATTTACTTATCACGCCTTTTCCCTTCTTTTAGGCTGTTTATTTTCATTTAAATGTAACAGATTAAATATTTAAACTTTACAGTGTAAACAATGTATCAGATATATCAAATGCTGGACTAAGTGGGCCAAAATAAATTGGAGATAGTTTGCATTCTCTTTGTTGCTGCTATAATGATCTCCAAATGATAGCACAAGCTCCCCTTGCAAAATGCAGCCCAGAGTTTTCCCAGCTAGCTGGAAGGATAAAAGCAAACCTGAGTCTTCTCATTACAGCACCCAGACAATTTGATTTCATCCTGATTAGATCATTCATTCTCAAGGGCTTCACTACAATATCACATATGTCTTTATAATCTGTCTTCTACCTGTATAGCAGCGAGGCTGTTCATTCCAATAAATGCAGCTTTAATTGTGTCTATGGGATATAAAAAGCAATTTCCACAGAAATAAACAATCACTCAAGTCAGCTTCTCACAAACCAACTCTGGGCTCATATTTCTTGATCTTGAGGCAACTCCATACCTAAGACTTGTTTTTACAACCATTGATCTGAAATCAGAGTGTCTTTAATTGAACAGGGCATTTTAATAATCGTGTCATTGGCAGATTAATTTTAGCATGACAGATACTTTGCGCAGCAAGTGTACAAGAAAGCTTTGCCTGTGTGAGCTAGAGGAGTTAAAGAACATAAAGAACATTTCAAAAATGTAATTTTACACTGTCCTTGCAGCTATAGTGGCTGTGTACAACACAAAGGAAAGATGCCTTTCCTGCCAAAGCAGGACAATATTGCACATATTTAATACACTTATAAGAGGTATCCAGTAGTCTTCATAGTTGGCAACTAATGTCTCAGCTGCAATTCTAGATTAATGTTAATACTCTATTTATCTTTTGTGCTAAAAGAAATGTGACTTATTAGGTACCTAAGGGACTAATACATAACAGCAGAAATTGGAAAGATCTGAAACCTAGTTCTGTTCTCACACCAATTTTCCCTACATTACAGAGACAACAGCACTAAGTGGAACATGGATGTCAGGGAAAAAGACTTGCACAATGAGAGTCTGCTCAAAAATACACCAGAACAGTTCAGTATTTCTAATTAAGCAGAGATCAGAAGTGCCACGATATAACAGAAATGCCTTTGGCAGTAACTTACTCAAGTCACATTTCAAAAATATTTTTTAAATTAATCTCTGATGATCACTTACTGCCAGTACTGTCTGAAATCCATGGTGCACTCAACCTTAGAGACAGCAAGTGCAAATTTCATGCTGATGTTACATGAAATTGAAGTTTTTGAACAAACAGTTCAGCTTTTGCTATTTGTACTACGTTCATTAGTTGGCTGAGTTGGCTGACTAAAAGTTGCCTGTCAATTTAACCATTGGGAAGCAGACAGAAAGGTAGATAGTCTGGATTGCAACTGTTCTACTAGCACAAATCATTCTTCCAGCATTTAAGACCTTTATGCCATTTCAGCCAGAGAATGTCCATCTGCTGGGGATGGACAACAGGGATAAGTGAGTTAGATAATGTCATGAAATGATCTTTTAAGCAGTCAGCATCAAGGAGCAGAACAAATTTCAACGCATAAAACCATTCACATGACATATGCCATATAACCGATGCAAAAGCTATAATATTAATTTTAAGGTCTGTGGATGCAAACTTCTTTTCCCAGTGGTGTCAAACTTTGTGAGTACAGCAGACATGCTGGAAATAACATTTTATTTTAGCTCAAGGACAGAGCGGAGTGTGGCTCAGAAGACTGTCACTTCTCAGAACAATGCAAACACAGAATGAATATCAACACATAGCACTAGGAAGGACACTTGTGGAAGCAGTCCCCTATATGTGCAACTTAGCAGTCTCCTTCCCTCTGAAACAAGCATTTTGGAAGTTATCAGCCATAATTAGCATAATTTGATAAGGATATGCCATTGAAGCAACTGGACTGGAGCCTGGATGCCTAGCAGAATGAATTTTAGCTGCAGTGAAGGAACTCAAGGGTTTTCCCTTTCCTGAACTAGATCCCAGTGTGGAAATCAGCTTCAGAAGAGTAAAGCCTCATGGAAGGTGACAGTGGGCAGGGAGACCCTGAACCCTGTACAGGTACAGCAGCTCCCTGCAGAAGCACTGAGATTACACAGTAAGGCACAGGAAGAAGTATTTCATGGAAGTAAATACCAAGAACTTGTCACTTTTCACCAATCCCAGGAAGCACGGGAGAAATACTGTGGTATTGGCTTCAAATGAGCTTGTGTGCTTAAAACTACATTGTCAGGCTTAAATCCAGTTCTTGCTACACCACTGGACTGTCAGCAGTCCATATCCAAAATGTCATTTCAGGCACTTCTGGGGAGATGAACTGATGACACCCACGGCCCATTATAAGCCATGTGGCTGCTCTGAGACAGAGGGACAGGCAAAACAAACCCATACATGACCACCCTTCCAAAGCCTCACAAATTTGGAAAACACTTGTACTCCATCCCTCTGAATGAAATGACTGGACACCAAATTTGCAAACCTGTCCAGTCCTTCCTTTGGGAATCAGACTCACCTAGAATTATGACACCATGGAAGTGAACTCATGAATCTGATATATTTGAAGACTTCATGTTACTCATATTACAGTTGTATATGAAGGCAGAGGATTTCATGCTGCATCCAGAAAACAATGACTCATGTTCTTTGGAGCTGCTTTTGCTAAAACAGAAAAGAAGTGAATTGTAGCCTACAAGTGTCAGGTAAGCCAGGCAACAAACAGACAGAAAGAAAAACTAGTAAGAAAATTCACTTTCGAAAAATAGCTACATTTAAAAGGTCAAGACTGGTCTGTGTCCAGAAGGAACGAATAGCTCCTAGAAACTGAGAACACAAACTGAAACTCAGATGTAGACTGGCCTAAGGAGCATCTATCCCAGAGTCAGGAGACAGAAACTTGTCAGGTAAAATGCAATACACATCTACACTGCCAGCACACACAATCATCAAAACACTCCACATCTCTTGCCAATTCTTTCTTCCCATTTCTTCCTTCCTTCCTCTTCCACCTTATCACCTAGACTGTATATAGAAAGAATCTGGAAATGCTTGCTGGTGAAGTAGTAACATTTTTAGTCCAGAACATTAATGACAGAAATGTTATTTTATTCTGCCAAAAGCATCTGACTACTCAGAGTGAAGCAGAAGCACCTCAGTCTATTCTTGTTAGTACAATGCACAAATTCCAACATCATTTTCCATGAGCATTTTGATGCTGCTGCTCCAACTGACAACAGCTTCAAGAACTGTCTGTTCTTCTGATCAAAGAAACCAGTCCTTCCATTCCCACTGCTCCTAAGAAATCGGGGATTCCTTTATGACCTAACCAGCATCTCACTTGGCACATATTCCCAGTCCTCACTGCTCCCCAAAGAAAACTAATATCCTACCTGTCTTCCCTCCCTAAAAGGACTTTCTCCTAAATTTGAACATACACATCTTACAAAATCACCCAGTCCAGTAGAAGAGGTCATGTCCTCTTTGGCCATCCCAATGCAGGTTGAGGAAAAGTAGCACACACAGATGAGTGATCTGTGCATTTTCTCTGCAGAACAGGAACTATTGTCACTGCAGCACTTCCACAATCTGGAAATACTCCAGTATCACCCTGTTGGATAGACCACATGACACCACACAGAACATAACCAGTGGCTTGCTTCCCATATAAGTCTGCAGAGGATTTATTTTACCTTATTTTTGCCTCACAAACAAAAGGTTTTTTAATAAAAGTTAGAATGGTAATCTTGAAAGTAGCTTCTAAAATACCTTCAGGATTTGATTTTGCCATTCTAAATCATTATTTTCCCATATATATATATAACAGACACCTCAATAAAGGTACAAAACTTGTATTAAAACTTGAATTGTGAGCATTAATTTTTCTTTGAAATCACACATGAGGGTAAAGGAGATTCTGGTTACCAGCAAAGGAAATCACTTATTTAAACTTTCATGGAGCCACAGGTCATTTGTTTCATTAAAATCCCTTCTAGCCTAAACATAATGACAATATCTGTAAGTTTAAGTAGAATTGGCATTTAAAGACAGTTGGCCTTAGCAATGGCATTTAAAATAATGTGGGGATAATTCCTGACATTTACTGTGCTGTAGGGAGAGCAGAATAGGAACAAGCAAGGATTTGAGCTCTGCTGATGCCCAATAGTTCCACAACATTATTAGTGTCGGCACAAGGCCGCAGTAAATCTGGTACTCCACAGCCAGGCCAAGTTTGGAGACACTCAAGGAGCACTTATCTTCCAGTAAATAAGAACTCAAACACTGTTCAAAGTACTTGAGGATGCATATTATAAACTTG
The DNA here is from genome assembly GCA_013397565.1 of Ptilonorhynchus violaceus. Taxonomy (NCBI): domain Eukaryota; kingdom Metazoa; phylum Chordata; class Aves; order Passeriformes; family Ptilonorhynchidae; genus Ptilonorhynchus; species Ptilonorhynchus violaceus. Next base: position 514,038 of record VZRJ01004786.1, on the reverse strand, counting down.
ATTCTGGCACTGTTGAGGATTGCAGATACAAATGACACAAATGAAAGGAGTAAGAGCTTTGCAAGCCTTGGTATTTCTAACCTGAAGGAACCCATGACCAAAAGTACTCGTGAGTAAGCTCTCAACAGAATAGCAACCATTTTATGTTAACCAATTATTTCTACCATTTTGACTTGGAGAGTTACCTGGAAATCTTCAGGTAAAAGCTGTGCCATTGATTGTTGTGGCTGTTCTAAAAATACCTGCTGAAATTATGTACACACATCTAAAACGTCCCTAAACTGCTTACAAGACAAAGAGCACTTTCTGCTGGGTCAAAACGATGGAAGTTTTTGCCAATGTCAGGACTCTGTCACCTGTCACTACGCTTTCCACCCTTGTCACTTGAGAAAATTACACCAGCAGTGTTTGGCTCTTCCAGTGATCATCCCAGGCTCCATTCATCTTTATTTATGCATTCTGCATTTTTTTTTACCTTTTTTTTTAATGCTATTCTACCTGTTCAACCCACCTTTTTTTCCCCTCCACACTGAAAATCCCTATGTACCTATTGAATCCTCTGAAAATATTCCAGAAATAATTGCCTATTCATGGTAGCCCAGGAGTTCTTGTTCTATGATTCTACAATTTTTACCTTAATCCGGCAGTGACATCTCCAGCAAACACTTCCAAGGATTGTTTACTTACAATGGCATTTGAAAATGTTAAGCATCTGAGGCACTGCTCTCTGAACACAGACATACATCTCAGACATGCTATCTGGAAGATAATCACTTGATTTTCAAGGTCCAATTAATTATTTCAAAGTTCACTCCCTTGGAAAAAAAATATTTTAAAGGACACCGGCGAGGACAAAACTTTCCCAAAGCTTATCAAAGCCCCATGAAAAAAAGACTCCTTTTCTCACTGAGGACAGCAAAGAAGCAAAAAGCAGCATGTGATGCTTCTCTAGCACTTTTACACACACAAGAGTGGGACTACAAGAAGGTTCTTGGGAAAAGCTCTATAAATAAGAAAGTGGCAGCAGGATGGTGGGAAGAAGGAGGACTTCACAGCACACTGACTTTTATGGTAATTTCTTACCGGGCTCTCAGCAAAAGCAATTTTTTAGGAGATAAACTGCCTTTCTGCAGATCCCTTTCAGCACTTAATAAAAGCAAACAATCCAACAGCCCCTGTGCCCACCACCTCCACACTCAAACAATCCCTACAGCACCAAACACCACCTCTGCTCTCACAGTGATTTGGCAGCCCCTCAACACACAACGAGCTAAATTGTTCTGCCTGTTGGTCACAGATCCAGCCTTGGGGCACACGGATCCTTTCCTTTCTGATCTCTTGGTATTTGGGATTGAGAGCTTTGGTGGAAATCTCAGCAAGACGTCCAACAACCCACTAGACAGGAGCTGATGCCTGAAGGGCCAGCTGGAGACAGATTGGCTGGACAGCCACGTGCAAAAAACACACAGGAAAAACGTGGGCTGGCTCGGCCAAACTGAGGAACAGTTAAACATGGAAAAGACAGATCATTTTCCAATTAGCTTGTCACGTTAAGGTTTGGTTACTGGCTGAGGGACAGTACACAAGTTGGAAAATTGAATGGTTTGGACACCGGCAGATACACTTACATCTGCTCTTTTCCCAGCTATTGTTTGCCTTGCAAGAAGTACTTGTGAATTACACATTTCATCAGAATTATCTGATTAACTGGAAAATAAATCTCTATGTTTAGCCTGACTTAAGCTTGTCTTGTTTGTTTACAGGTCTACTTCTCTTTTTAGCAAGTGCAACAAAAACTTCATCAAAAGCACTAACCATACACAGACGTTTCCTTTGGAACTTTCCATCAACCTCAGCCAGGCCAATCCTTCCTTTATTTATTGCACAACTTTTCTAGGAGGTAAATACATATAATCCAGGAAATAACAGCAGACTTGTTTTCTCCTGACTTCCTTTACATGGATAAAACTCTTGGGGAAGACCTGATCTCAAAAAAACCGATCTTCTGACATTCCACCACAACACATTACCTCAAGAAAGGTGCACAAGCATACATGGATGCGTTTGACTCCCACAACTTTTACGTGCCTGCACTTCCCGAGCTTTAAAAATGCTTGACACTATGTTTACATACCCAAAACAATCCTTTCCCATGGAATTTCACCAATTTTATATGCCCTGGGAAATGAAGAGCTGGAACACATTCAATACAAGCAAATACACGCAATAAAACAAGCTGAGGGCTCAAATGGCTGAAATTTCTAGAGATGATACATAACAGAAGGCAATAGCAATTTATTTACTATTACTCTCTATGCAAAATAAGAGCATACTTTGCAATCAGAAATACCTGTTGAATCAAATGGCAAAGTCTTGCATGAACTGATAAAACATTTTCCTTTCTGAAAGGACATGACTGAGGTAATGTTTACATGGAAATGCTAAGTTGTAAAGTTTCTCCCCAATGACATACACTACTACATCTTCTAACTAATCATTTACTGAATTTCTTTCAGGTAGGCATTAAAAAAAAAAACCAACAAACTCATTCTAAACTTCCCCTGGTTTCTAAATGTCTAGTGAGAAATAGAGTAACAGCCAACAAAAAAGCATTTAGCTGACAACTATTAAAGGAGCTTTCTACATTTGACTTAAGGCTTCAAAATTTAAACATCTAAAAATGGATTATCTGCATTGCAGGATGCCCAATCACTGGTCAGGATCCCACTCTCCCAATTAGTTTATGGCTGGGACTGGAAGAGATCAGCAGAACAGCACTGCATTATTTGTCAGGCAGCCTTGACTGCTACAACCTGACAGAGGGGGACTCTCAGCCCACCCACTGAGGTTATCACTCACCCTTTCCAAAGGAAATATTTCTTTACAGCAAAGGGACCTCGGTTTAATATTTCATGTGAAGGACAGAATCTGTATTAGGGACAGGCTCAATCTTATTTCTGCGGAGTGAAAGTTAGCTATAAATTTTCAAGAATTGCCTTAAAATCACAGAATTTTTTCAGGGTATTAGCATTGAGAACAAACACAAATACCAAAGTAGACCTTATAAAACACTATGATTTCTATTAAAAAGACCCTAAAGTGCCTACATTAAACTCTTCAGTGTTGTCCACCAAACAACTTTCCATTGCTTCATGTGAAGTGTATGTTGTCACAAACTAGGGAAAGAGTCCAGCCCAAATCCACCATTTCCCAGATCTCAGCCAGCAGCCAACCCACAGTAATGGAATAACTCCATTGACTCCCACTGAAATTAAAGGTGAGGTTTTAGAAGCATTTTCTACCTTTTGAAGCACCAAACCCATACCTCAAAAAGCAAAGGATCTGAATTCTGCTGCTCTGCCTCTCAAAGATCCATCTATTACAGCTTTAATCTTTCACAAGGACACAGCACTATCTGCCACAGTAGCTGTATTCTGTGAACATCCTGAAGAATTTAAATTTTGTTCATTCAGCTGCACCCATTAATTTTCTCACTTTTGCATGTCCAAGTTAAGGAATTCACTTAAATTGACATTTTGCCTTAAAAATACAAAAACCTTTCAATATTAAGGCCAGTAGAAAGGTCTAGGGACATTTTCAATACCCTTTGCTTGACGAGTTAAAGACAAAAGCTGTAGGTTTCATATGAATACAATTAGAGCAATTTTCCCCCAGAACTGTCAATCAGTCTCTTGCAAAGTAATGCCAATGAACTTGACAAGACATCAGATTACATTTCTGTCAGCTTCAATGTTATAAATTTATTTTCACTAATTATTCCAGTCAATCAAAAAGGAGAAAGTAATTGTTTTCTACGGAATACTTTCCTTTTCTTCACTGAATAAAATTGCGGCAGCGGTGCAAATTTGCAAAGAGTCTTTCAAGAGAAATCACTGGCCCCACATACAGAAAAGTTAACACAAACCACTGATCCTGCAGTGAGATCTGTGACCTAAATGTCAGGGCACTGCCCAGATTTTGGGTTTGGGTATCAGAAGGATGCTGTTCCCAACTGACATGAAAAGGTGGCAATCCAGCAAGATGTGGCTCATTCACAGAACTCTCTCAATTCTCCACAGTTCAAACACAGTTTTCCCCTTTACCAGGATGCAGTTTTAATCTCCCTATCCAGGCAAACTAAGAGGTCATTCATCCTAAAAAAATAACCAAGTATATTCATTAATTCCAGTGTTTTTCTTTAGTCAATACAGCAGGTGCATCCTGAGCTTTGGGAGTTGTACCAGCTCAGAGAGCAAGCACAACTGCTTCTGTAATCACACAATGAATTCATTTTCCCCTCACACTAACAGAGCAGGAACCATGAACAAAATTTAAACCTAAGATGGAAATTTTAACCTGTTCTCCCCGCTTTTCAAAAAGTTTAAGCAATTACATGTGCCAAACAACCAAAACACCCAACAAAAATTCATTCTTATTTCCCATGTTTCTTTTTATTTTTCCAACGACAATCTCAGCAAAGCAACAATTACTGCATCTTCCACTATAGCTCTATTATTTTAAAATCGAGTTCTTGCTGTTTTTTCTTAAACTATAGCATTACTTCATTAAACAAAACATTACTAACTCTACTAGGGAGGCATCACTTCAGCACGCATTTACTGCCAAATGCAACTGCACGTGGATGTGGAAGAGGCTGCAGTACCACCCATCCAACCATTTCACTTGGCTCACTGCTAACAATGATTATGCAACCACAGCTTGTGTGTTTTGTAGTTTCCCCAACTCCACCTTCCGTGAGAGTGCAAAGAATTACACAAAGAAAGTATCTGAACCGCAGAGAAAGTTGTAATAGCAACAACAGCAAAGAAAGCACCTGATGAGTCGCTCTCTGGATTACAAGTTTTCTTGTTTGGCTTTCACACTTCCAGAGAAGTCCAGCATCATTGAGTACACAACATTTGAACGAGCCTCAAGATGACACACCATCAGCCACACAACCACTCGAAAAGAAGGCAGCACGCCTGGAAGTTTTCCTAGCACCTCATATCCTGATAATTATTTCCAGGTCCTTTAAAAGGCCAGGCTAATGATTACACTTGTAGGAACAGGTGTGAATTCCACGCTGCTGGCAGAAAGCCTTCCCTCGGCTCAATGATGCCTCATTGCTATTCACCTGCAGGAACAGGAAGCCCAATGCCCTCGGGAGAAGATTCAGGCACAGCTAATGATTATCCACAGAGGTGTGATAGGGCCAGAAAACAGACCCTGTTAAACAACACACCCTCCCTTACGGAGGTATCAGCGTCTCACATGGTTTCAGACCAGCATTGCCCAAGCACACACTCGATTTCCACTTTCTAAAAGTGCATTTATAGCCACCCTTCAAGGGCTTGGAGCAATGGTGCTCACAGCAGACTATTCAACACTGCTCCTGTGGCAGTGGCACAGCAATACCTTCAGTGACACTTTGAGCTGAGATCTCAGGAAAACCTGATTTCATGGTCCCAGGAGCCTGCAATGATCTCTGCACAGCCAGGAGACGGTAGAACAAAACCTTCACTCTGCAGAAATTCTTTGGTAGGAAGGTAAGCACTGTCTCCCAAAAGATGCCACTGGGAAACAACTACATGTAGCTTCTGGCTGAGAATTTGGGGACTCTGTTAGAGGCTGCCTGGTGGCCCATATCACCTTCCTCCCAAAAGACAAATTAACTTCAGAAAACTCAAAAAACCTAGAAAAATTATAGTCCGGGTTGAAATAATCTACCAATATTTAATACATTCTGTATTGCCTCACCAGACTTTCCCTTTCCTACATCTGCTGTAGGATTATGAGAAAGGAAGGTTCAAATTATTTGGGGCACCACTTATCTGTCATCCAGGATTAGACAGCTACAGATGATGAGGAAGAGTGCATCGATATCTCCACCATTTTAATTGACTTTTAAATTGTCAAGGAATGAAACGCTGCTGCCAAAAGGACAGATCCCAGAGAAGAACCTGTCCCACGGCAGCCAGCTGGAAGAGGCAGGAGTTAAGCCAACAGCTACAGTATCAGTCAACACTGCAAAGAATGCCAGGAGAGGTGGGATTTAAAAATGGGGAAAAAAAAAAAAAATACCAAGCGCTTCTTCCCCCCTCCAACAACGAAGTGCAGTGGATCAGGCTTTAATACAGCTGTACACTAAATTATTTACTTTTTCCTACCATCAGAAATAAGGGTGCTCTGGAGAGTTCAGCTCAGCTCCGTGTCAGATCAGAACTGGCCCAGGTACTACTGTACATCTGTGTAGCACAGATGCTTTATAGAAATCACCACCTGTCTAAGAAAATCTTTAAAACTCACCTACAACTTTATCTACAACAAAATCCCCTCCAACCCTAACTCTTCTGTGTGATCCTGCGAAAATAAGCACATTTCAGCGTGTCAGACACCCTTTGTGGGTGTGATAGTTGCGCATGTAGACGGCCACAGAACCAACACACACGGTCACCTTGCTACCTCACACCACCTTCTCTGGAGCAACACCACCCTGGCTCTTCTCCCTCTGCCAGCTCCAATGCCCCAAGGGAGTTTGTAAGGAGTTTTATGGGCCTTAGTGTCACCCTCAAGCAAAGCCTGCGGGATGGGAGCATTCTGTGGCTTCCTCGAGCCCTGGGAATGAACTCGCATGGATGAACTGAAGGGTCTGCAGCTCACCGGCAACACTTCACAGGATGCAAGACATGAGCAAGGGCTGAGAGGATGGACAGCCCATGTAAGCCTTACAAAAACAACCACCATGGAACAAGAACACTCCTACCGTGCCAGGAAACCAAATTAACTTCCTGAATGCAGCAAAAGCCGGACTATGACTCTTTTCACTTACACAAAAGGCTGGACAATGCTTAAAGGCCTGAGGACACAAACATCTATCCCAGTGTATGTTGGTGATGTGGATACTCTTGAGTTATCACTTGAATTATCTTCTATTAAGAAGAAAAATATCTCTGACCACAAATCTAAGACAACACATAAAAGCTCATCTCTGCAAACCAATTTAGCTTCAAAGACCAAGCCTTATAACTGGCTTTCTACCTTGACAGCATGCACAACATGAACTTGCCAAAAAAATACTGCATGACTTCGAATTTTCAGACACAGAAATATATGCTTCTTGCTAAAAATAAATAAATAAAACTAAAGAAGAACAAACGTGTTTTCCTCCTTCAGCGAAGGACCTTTCCAATGCCCAGCTGTGGAACTGTAAAACCATACATCTTCGTCTTACTCTGAAGTTTAAAACCCACACAGTTTAGCTTGACTGCTTAGAAAATGGTCTAAGTGAAAAATATTCTGGAGTTCAAACATAATGCTCTAAGCTACCTCCCCATGGTTTGCCAAACGAGGATTTTTTGCACTTTAATGCAATATTCATTAGTTATTTGCCTCCCAATCTAAGGTTTCCATTTCAAAAGCTGTTTATCATTGGTGTAACATTTTGAAGTGAATGGAAACCAGAAGTCTGCTTACAGCTCTGAGACTGTCAGGTAACCAGCAGCGCTCCTCCAGCCCCAATTCCCACTCTCCACAGTGCACCCCAGCACTTTAAAACCAGCAGTCCAACACTGCACCAGGTGTTGCTCCACAACTTCAAAATGGTTCTGACTTACTGAAGCATCTCTCATGCACCATTACCAAGTCATGTGCTCTGTAAGATGGGAAAAAACCTAGAGGATGCAGAAGACAGGTCAAAAAAAGGCTTTTCTAGATTCTGCAAGCATAACATGTAATGCACATCATTCACTCTGTGATCAGCATACATCAGTTTGACAGAATGCACAGTTCCAGATCACACAGGATCTTGCAATAGATTGCATTTTTTCTCATGCTGTTGATTTCTGCAGTGGTTTATTCATTAGCAGCTGCCTGACTGGAATTGAATCTCTGGAGCAAACACTGCCATTCCTATCATGATATCAGCCAAAGACATTCTCAAGTCTCTCCTGGGAGATCACATATTTCAAGGGGTATTAACCTCCTGGGAGTTGAGGGTGGAGGGAAAAAAAAAACCACAAAATAAGTGAAGCACATACACACAGGTTTATTTGTGGCACATTTAAAACTCCAAAATCTCCTTTTAGACAGCCTCTGGGGAAAAAAAGCCAGGTACGTCTAGACACAGGAGATGACTGATCTCTAAAGTAAACAGAAAATAAACTTTATTAATCCACATTAGAATACGGCCTGTGTCTGCAGGCAAAGTTAGGTTAGAGTACTGCATTGCCACCTCAACTAATCAGTGCAGGGTACAGATAAAAATAACATCATCATATTTCTCTTTTAACACAATCCAAGTAAGTCTGGATTTAAACCAGAATTGTTCATTCTTCCTTACATGACAGTAAGCAGATACCAATGTCTATTCCTAGTCCCCATGATTATAACTGAAGTCAAACATGACATTCAAGATTTCCAAAAGCATTCCATTCGGTGCAAGGAAGCTTCCTCAGCTCAAAGTAAAGAGCCTGATTCCACAAGTTAGACTATTTCATTTTATACACACCTACAGAATCTAGTATGAAAAAATCCTTGAAAAAACACAACTATGAAATTAAGGGAGTATATCTGCCTTGCAAATAGTCCTGAGACCAGACCCACTCTCAAGAAGGAAAAGCTCCTCCACATCACTAAAAATCAGGCAGGTGGGAGCCTGAGCTGTAAGTACTCCTGTCTCCTCTGGTGACTTCTTGGGGCCTCCTTGATGAGGAGAAGAGGTAACTACAATCTTGCTACTCATCAGAGCAACTCACAGTCCATTCCTCAGCCATGTGCAGCCTGAACACCACACCACCCCTCCAAAGCTGACAGGCCAGACAGTTTTCCTTCCACAATAAATATCCAAACCCCAGCTGAGATGAGCTGCACCCTCGGGCAGCAATCAGCTCCCAGTGTTAGCAGGACTCGCTCCCAAGCCGGCTGGCAGGATTCCCTCTGAGAGCTCTTCCCAAACTCATGCATCTGATGGCAGGGGGCAATGACAGATGATAGCAGGGGGTCATCTGTCACTGCCCCAAGAGCTACACTCACACACAAAATTATTGCTGTTGCAATTCTTACCAGCTGGCAGAAAGGGAAAAAATAAAACAAATGCTGAAGTGAACAGAGTCAACTGATTGGTGATAAGCCCCTTGACCCCGAAGTGGAGTCCTCTTGATGCTCACAGGTAATTCTATTCAGTGTAATCTCCATTCTTCCAAAAACCCCAGGTTAAATAGGGTTTTGTCATTTCCCAGATGTTAGAGAGCTACAAAAGCCTGGTCCCTTGTCCTTGGTACTTATGTAGCAACACATGATTCGTGTATTCCCTTGAACTCCACACATGAGAACGGTGTTTATGAACAGCTCATTCATTGCCCAGCCAGCAAAAGGAAAGCTCTTCACCTCTGCAGGTAACCAACACAGATGAACGAGTGGGCCTTTCACTGAGCAATTCCATTCTTGAATGCTATGAAGTTTGGGTCTTACATCCACCAGACCTTCAATGGTGGACAACAGCTGCCTTTTCAGTTTGAGTCTTGGACTTGAAATGATGCTGGTTTTTTTGGCATATACTCTTATTAGGTCATAGCAGCTTCTTCCCATATACTCAGGCTAATTCTGTAAGTCATTTACAGCATAATTAATCATATCAATATATGAATGTTCAGACCACCCAACAGGCTAAATTCCAAACAAAGCCAAGCCAATCACACAACTTATCTAATGCCACTAGGATATTATACTAATGGAGCAGATTTTACAATTTCTGAAACAGTCCATTAAGATTATGTGTGATTTATTCCCATAGATCTTACTCTTCATGTCATGCCCATATAATTGGCATCTTTTTAGCCTGTAGTGAATTCACTGTCAACTTATAAAGCCCTCATGATTCAGAGATTATCCTCATGTTGGTGTCATCATCATGCAGATTAAATTCAAATGTACACAATTAATACATGGCTGAAATAGCTCAGTTTCTCCAATCTCAGATATGGATGTGCTTCAAATCCCTCTTTTGAATCAGGCAGAGAGAGACTGGGGCTTACATCTCTCCAGACCCTGAGGGATCTTGCATCAGTCAGTCACACTTATTTTAACCAACAGGAAAACTGAAGTACTTTGTTCTGTCTCTTAGAGAAGGTTCACAGAAGCAAATTCAGTCAGAATCACCAGATGGATGCTTCATTTCCGTGCCTCCTTTTTCTCTTCACCTCCAAGCCCACTCTGGAATCAGGAGATGTGACCCATCAGCCACCACCAGGCTCTGCCCTGGCCAAGTAAAGCTGAATGCCTGACAAGCCTGTGAATCCCAGGAGGCAAATACCAACTCCAGGTGCTGGCCATCTGTCCTTCAAGGGCCACACTCTGAGGCCACACAAAATTGCAGCAGCAGCAGCATGAGCCAAACATATCTCCAGTCTTACGACACAGGACTCTTTGAACAAGTTTGAACTCTTACATCGAGCCTTTGAAATCCTCAGATGCCACTAGTGTCTGACAGCCACCCACAGAGCACCCTTTTGTGTTACTACTGCCACCAAAGAACCATTCCTTAGGTTCTGAGCTGAGACTGTTACAAACTGGCACTTTTGGCTTGGTTCATTAAAATTACCACTTCTGTTTCTCATTGTTCTGATAATATAATACCATAGCAACAAATGAGAAGCTCCCAATTATATGCATGACTCTGAAAGGAAGTGCATAGTTCCTGTATATGCAAACTTTGATCTACTGCAGGATGGTCAACAGCATCTGTTACTCTAATATCCCACATTATTAGAGCCATTTAGCTAAACAGATCATAAAAAGATTGTTCCATTAGCCATCTTCCTGGCAGAAATCCAGGGAAGTTGCTGAGTGGCCGTGACCAAGTACCAGCATAAATCCAAAGGATTTGGAGTGATGGCTGGGGCTAAATGCCTGCATTCTTCAGTGGTAGGAACCTTACATTGTTATTTTCAGGCCCACATTTTTAGCTACAATATTATCCATGTGTCTGAGCACTCTAAAGAAGGTGACACAAAGCAGCAGGTCAGATACAATTATGTTTGTAATTGCCAGTCCAACCATACCCAAGTCTGTCACACTGCAAACTTGCTCTGAAGAGTTGTTTTAACATTATACCAAAGTATCAGAGTGGCACAGTCCACGTGCACTGTACAGGCATTCCAGAAACTAAAAAGAAATGGCAAAAGCCATCCTTTGGCACAGGCAAAATTCCTGCACGAGGACTCAGGGCATGCCCACAAAACTCAGCTATCACTCAAGGCAGAGCTATGTATGCAGATCCTGTCAGTTCTGCATGAAGCAAAATTTGAGGCAGGAGGAGCAAAGAGAGGAAGAAGGACCCCCAATCTTAGCTTGAACCCCTGCAAATATTGGGTGAAATGCCAAGGGAAAGTGGAGGCAGAAGAAAAGAAAATCTTGACTCAGCATCATGAAATGCCTTATGTTACTTCTCAATCAAGAGAAAAAGCATTTTCAAGGAGTTAAGAGATCTTGTTTCATCAATCAGGTTTGCAATGGGACTAAGATACGGGTTAAGACACACCATATCTATGGTGTATCTTCTCTATGTATCTTCCACACACACATAAACTACAAAAGGGTAGATAATTTTCCCCTTACACAAAGGCTGCAATGTCTAAAGAATTTGGTGAAATGTAGGAACTCTATGGAAGGAAGTGCAAATATTTCAGTCTGCAAGTCAGAACAGCTGACTTGACCTCCAGCTTTCTTTACCTTACCTATATCCCCTTCCTGTGGATTTCCTGTCAATAGAAACATTGACTGAAAGTTCAATACGTGTGAAAGAGGGATGTAAATCTGGATATGCAACACAGATATATGCAAAAGATACTGGTATGAGTTGTCAGTGACAAGACAGATCTGCAGTCACTACACTGAAAATCTACTTCTGGCAGCAGAAAAGCAATGCCACTCTTCAAACTGATTTTCCATATTTTAAAATATACTGCCTGCAAGTCTAATGAGCGAAGCTTTTTCACCTCATCCATCTAGCATGTATGACATCATTATGCTAAAAGAGTTTTACTGCAACATCTGACAGGCTCTTCCCAGCAATTTTCAGTGGCAAAGATGTCTATATGTTTGTGTCTTCAGGTGTCTGCAACACGGAACAAGGCAAAGCCATGGATTTATCTAAGATAATTTTAAACTCTGACACTTATTGATAGCATTTTATGTCAATAATCCAGCTTAGTCTGCAACAGGTAGTTGACAGCCAACCCAAAACCACACGCTGCAGTGTGGTGATAACTCTGCACTTACAAAAAGTAAAGTGCCTGCTGAGTTCCATTTTCACAGGGTACTGACAGACACACATCACTTAAAACACAGCTGCTAAAGCATCTTCCTTTGCTGTCAAATACCAGTTACTCATCAAACAACTTCAGTGAATTATGGACCGTTGTAGCATTATAACAAATCACATTACTTTAAAAAAAAAAAGGCATTTCCTTAAAAGCAAAGAGCCATTGCGGATCTGCACCAAAGAAAACTCAGCTTCAGAGGAAAAGCCCTGAGCAGGGAAATGAAATGCAAAGTTCCCGTCTTCAAATTCTAAAGGCATCACAACCAAGTGTTCTCCTGTGGCAAGGGAAGCATTTATGATATTTAATGATTTGTCCCGGTCCTCTCCTGTGGTATGTTACCTTCATTTAGAAGGATTGTCTCCATGGACAACATGGCCCTATGCTTATTTTACTAGTTAGTAAGCAAATCTGGATTAAAAGCAGAAAACCCACTTTTATTTTACTTACCTCTTTATTTTTAGGGAAATTAAAGGATAAAACCATCACTGTATTGTTCTAAAAGTTGCCTTAAATACAGAATATTTTTTATTTTTCCGAGTCTCAAAGTTGAAAGCGCTAAGATAAATCACCTGAATTTCTCTAATGGCACTCGCTGCATATTTTTTGGCTATATTCCTAACTTGCAACCATTAGTGTCCCACTTCATAATACCTTTTATTAAATAAGGCCTTATGTCTAACTGTCCTGAGCAAACACAGAGCAGCTAGAGCAAGAGAAAAAGCCTCCTTTAGAATTTCATTACTGTTTTAACAAGGCTTCAACAAGCATCACTTAGTACCAGCCAGCTGTACCCCGCTAATCAATATTTTTATTATGACTCTCGTTAAGCAGCACTTACTGCTGTTTATCAATCAGAGATAACCAGCTCCCTGGGTAGTAAACCACCTGTCCAAATTATCCACAAGCCTCTTAAGTCAGAAATATTGTACAGTATCCGTGTTACAACTCACACAGTTTGTTCACCTCGGTCAGTGGCGAGCTGGCTGTCAATAAACAGTACCTGAAACAGCTCCCAACCCAAGGAGCTCTCCAGCTTTGGGGCAGGCTCTGTCACCTGGAGCAGCCAGGGATGTCACACCCCAATGGTGTCTGCACAGGCAGAGGCAAAAAGGCTCAGTAAAGCTCTACAGGCACGCTGTGACCTGCCTTGGGATCAGGGGCAGGTTCTGGTAATCCCCGGCCTCAGACAGCCAAGAGCTCTTTGGGATGTGGCACTGGGGTAGAATTTCACTTTTGATGTGTAACTGCAGCCTTGAAATAGCACTGCTATATATACACCACCCATTGCATCGGGCTAATTGGGCATCGAGTGTCTTACGTGCCCCAGAGAGCCAGGATTTACAGACATTCTCCAACCACCAACAATTGTCTGGGACAACAGAACACCCTGTTCCTCTCTCATGATGCAGAGTGCACCTTGGATAAAGGTGTGTGCCAGCCTCCCAAGCAGGCTCAGCCCTCCACAATAAAAATCCAGGTATTGGAAATTTTCCTAGCATAAGAATGAAGACAGAATTCTAAATCCTCTACATGACAGCCCCTGCTCCTTCCCCACAGTGAGTGCATGAGGAACAGCTCTGCATTAATAGAGCTACAACGTCACAAGCTGGGTCTCAGAGAACGGGCCCCTATTATTGGGTTTTCTGTTAACAAGTCAAGGATGGACGTCAGGAAGTCACGTTACACTGGTAAATGTGCCTGTGTGGAAGGATCATTTGGAAGCAGTAATGAAGATGAATCCTTATTTCCTGCGTGGTGTAGAGCCCTAACTGAAAAGGCAAGAAAGGAGGTTTGCTGCTGACAGTGCACCCATACCTACACAAACCACAGCCAGGGGAAGGCACAGTCTCCCCTCTTTTTGGGATTTCACACCCTCCACAGCTAGGCTCAATTTTAGTAGCACAACTGCTGCCTGTGGAAGACATACAGCAGCACAAAACACCAGGAAAATGAAAAGTCAGGCTGCAGATGAAAGGACATACACACGCCATTGACAGAGTCTGCCTGTGGATTTTCCATACCTTCTAATCCAGCAGAGTATCTGCAGGAGACTGGCAATGCAAACAGCATCTGTGCAGTTAGAATTGTTCAAAAATAACAGCCACCCAGACACACAGAGTGAACCTAAAACTCCCATGATTTGTAACATGAGGCTGTTATTGTGTTTTCCCAGTACCGAGTTATGTAATACAAGTTGTCGGTAAAACAAAGATGGGACTGAGATTATTTCCTAGCAAAGGAACCTACAGACTGTCTCTGTCCTTACACACTAACCCCAAACCAAAAAGGAAGGCAGCGTGGTACAATGGAGCACATTGTTATCACTGAACATCCAGGCCAGGGGCTTTAGCATTTCTGCTCTCTGTGATGCCAGCTGCAAGCGTGCAGAGTATCTAAAATTCCAAAACCGTAGGAGCAGGCAGGAGAGCAAAGTGGGATCAAGTTCACATTTTTAATGGGAAAAAGCCTTAAGTCAAGTATTAGTGCAAAACTGACATTTAATGCCACTCACTTGTATTTCAAGATTATCTTTCAAACTCCTTCATTAAAAAGAACTAAAATTTCCAAACACAGTTACCACATAGCTCTGGTTACCAGTGGAGTGCATATGTTCACACAGGAAGATGGCATGTACGGAGACAGAATATATGTTATTTAAAGATCATTATTTTTGGCACACTTTCTCCTAAACTGCTAAAAAAAGTAAACCCAAAAGAACCCTTGAAAGCATAGTGGGGAGAGGAAATAGCCAGGATATGAAGCATTACAGAGAAGTCAATCCAACAGGCACGCCGGGAGATCAGTTATCCTTCCAAAGATCAGGAAAGCTGATGTGCTAGAAGCCAATTTTTGAACTATGCTAATAATAGGTCAGTCAGCAAAGCTGATGCTGCACATTCAACCAAATCTATGTACAAGCTGCAGGCACGAACACAAGAGACTTTTTTTAATTAAGGAGGAGAAAAGAGATTGCAGGCTGGCTTATTGCACACCAGTGGCTCTGTTTACTGCAAGCCCTGCTCAGCTAGAAAACAGACACCAGTCCAGGAATGCACTTTAGTGGAATTTAGTCGGCTTGGACACAAGTTTCCTTTATGGAGATATTTAAATTGAAAATTGCAACAACAAAACTCTCTCCAGCAGAGAGATCACAAAGGTCCTCTCACACAAAAATTCAAGTTTCCAATTTTTTTGTAACATTCGACATTCCCAGGCATCTACAGCCAATGCTTACAAAGTCTCAGTCCTTTTAAACAAAAGATAACCTACAGTCTCATCTTTATAGGAAAGTCACAACCCATGTTCAATAGACAGCAAGGATAAAATTCTCACGTAGTATAAAGTGTTAGGATTGTTCTCAGTGCCCATTAACTCAACACTACCTAAATTTGGCTGACTCCAGAGTCACTTTCACTTTTTGAAGTTCCTTGGCTTCCTCCTTTCAGAAGCTGGACCTGTGTTGTGGCTTAAACCCAAAAACTCATTTTGTATTCCTGCCTCCCTCACAATGACAGAGATATTTAGCAGTGGGAAATGCTTATTAGAGGTCTTCTGTGTTTGATGTAGTACCGTTTCCCTAATGGGCCTTGAACAATTTCCATGTTTTGAAAGCAGAGAGATTTCCTTCAAATCAGCAGCCTGATGGGAAGCTGACCTCCATGAAATATTTCCTCCCATTTTGACTGTCTGTTGCAATTCCCTACCACTTGTCCAGTCTTCTTTTATTCCGCTCACATGCCGATTTTTAAGTGGTTGGGAAAAAACATTAGGAACTTGAGCTGTTCTCAAGTTCCTAATGCCACCATGGTGCCTCCTTAACATTACACCTCAAATTCATCAATCACAAAGACTGCAAAAGCCAGATTATTTGCTGTGCCACCACTAGTACTTTACTATCTGCTTCAGGTTCACTCCCAATTTCCAGTGTCATTGAGAAGCAAACCTCACATCTCCTTGTCCCATGGAAGTGCTCATCCAGATTTCTAGTGAAAAGATTAGCAGGACCTCCACAGGACCATATCTACCTTCAAGAGCCCAAAACCCCTTATCCTTAAATTTGCAACTGAAATACAGCAGGCAATGCCTGCTCTCAAAAATCAGGGACAGTCCACTTGCAGCTTGACACTCAGTTCACACATGCAGGAAATGGATAAAGGAATGGAGCAAGTCCAGAGCAACACCATCCATTAATGAATTTAACTTTCCCTTCTGTAGGAGAGGATTATGATCTGATATCAAAAGGGTCCTATTGATAAGAAACTTTCCCAGCTTTGGCATTAGTTCCATTTGTGCCCGTCTGACACTGGAGAACGTGTGGATGCAAATGAGAGATTTACTTTTACCAGAAGTCCATGGAGAAGCATCAGAAGTAGTAGAGCACTGAGAACACCACGCATCTCACACAGAGTAAAATTTTAAAAACAACAACAAAAAACCCCATGACAAACACCTAAACATACAAGTCTTGTTCATGCCTGGTAGAATGCCAGTACATGGACCCAAGTCATTCTGACTCCTGTGTTTTGCAGCTAAAGGAAAGGCAAATCTGTTCACATGGCAAAATGTGATAGAGGCCCATGTGTCCAATATTCATTATCAAACAGAATTAACAGAAAGGGATGCTGACTGCTGAAATGCTAAGGATGCTAAAAGAATGATCAAGAAAAGTGAGTTTTTCACTGCATATGTTAAAATAAACCTTTACGTGCACTATTTTTTCTCATTCAATTAATGGTATTTACAATCTCAAGTCTTCTAAGAGTTTAGTTATGTGGCTATTTTTTTTTCCCATTTACATGTCAGAAGGAAGTGTGAATACATGTTTAATGATGCACTTCTTGGATGTTTTCTGCAGTGAAATGCAGGACTGAGTAACCTTGCTCTTGAATAAATTAAGCCAAACAGTTGAGGTTTGGAGCAGGTATTTTGAAACCCAGTACCAGTAAATACTCCACTCTCATTGAATTACTAGGTATATTTTAAATATTGATATAATAACTTCAGTCTTTATTGTATGCTTGTCAAATGTACCGTAAAATGTAGACAGACATAATGCAAATATCTTTGACCCACAGGGCAATACAAATACTGACCCAATTGTTTTAAAGCTCTGATTCAAGACACAAAAGAAGTCTCTTACATAATAGTCAAAATCCCCAGCAGCTGGAAAAATGCCACATCATCTTGCATTTAGATGTGGGCAATGGGATTGCCACAGAATTTACAAATATGCTGAAGCCAAACCTAATGCTCCCGAGTCCTACCTACTTCCCACGTTCACTCTGAGGTCTGTGCTGGGTTTTCATGCCCAGAGGAACTCATGATCACATCAGGACACAAGAGGGGAAAGGACCTTTCAGGTCAGAAAAATTCTCTCATCTTTTATCATAAGGAACCACGTCATGCCCTCTCACAGCATAAGAGTGCTTGCAGCTCGAGGCACAGGATTATTGCTACAGGCTCTTGTATCAAGCTCATATCCTGTGGCTGAGCTGCAGCACGTTGGCACCGGTTCTGTTAGTGGTGTTCACATGTGGAAACAGGCCTGTCCCTGTAAGAGGAGAAACTACCCCCACTCTTTCTCTTGAAAACTGCAAAACTGTCATCATTAAAAAACCATACAGATCAAGTCTCTCTGCCTTTAGATATCGTCAGCCTGTCAGTCTGAGGGGAATGGCTGCCTGAGAGTACTACTGTGGTCTCACCACCCCAACCTCCTCTCAAATACGCTTAAAATCTTGAGGTAGGAATGGTGCCATGTACTCCCTGATGCCAGCTCTCCTTGTAGCTGAACCCCTTGGTTGGGCTGCGCTGCTGCTCAAATTGCAAGGGGATGAGAAGGGAAGCTTTGGCCACACATCCCCTCCCACGGAGTAAAGTATCTCAGCACTTGCAGTAGCTTCTCAACAAAAACTTCCTTTGGACAAACAGGATCATCATCTGTTTACAATAGCATTTCTGAAGAAAGCATGAGAAATTGCTCCCTGAGACTGGGCACTTATGTTGAGTTTCACAACACAGATTGTTAAATCTCTTTTCGTGGTGCTGTGGATGAGACTGGGTCTGCATCCTCTGTGTTTTCATCACGCTCCCATGTCACTGCACTTACCCAGCTCTTAAAATAAAGGGGAATAAATCAGTATGTGCTAGTGAGAGGAGAGCATATTAACCATCCTCAGACTTAAACTGCTAAATGGATCCACCATAAAAGCAATTAGCTGCTTTCCTCCTTTCCCTCCTTTTCTTGCACAGTGTCAGAACTGCAGAGTCAATGGCTAAGTGCCTTCTCCCAACATCCTTTTGATTGCATAACAACTTCCAGACAAAGCATGCAGGAGTAATAATGCCCAAACTGTCTGACAATACCTTTTTCTTCTCCTAGCCTGCCTATGCATCCATTAATATATTTATCCATAGACAGAAACCAGTCTTTGTCTGGCTTTGCTTTGCTAGCTGGGCTAAACACACCAAACGCTTCCAGCTTCTGCTCATCTCCTGAGAAATGCTTTTGATTATCACTCCTTTTTACTCTAGCAGACTCTCTTCACCTGTTTAAATTCTGATTTATCTTTTTTCCATGTTCATGACCGGAATAAGAACAAAAGAAAGAAATGGCATTCCATTTTTTTTTAAAAAAAAAGGCGCCAAGGAATTGAGATATGTTTTAGTCAGGTCATAAAAATACACCACCACAATGAATATTGTCTGGATTTGCTATAGTTAAGAAACATTAACTATAGAACTAACTTATTGTTAGTTAAGATAAGTAACAGACATTAGCTTGTCACATTAACTTCTTTTTTAAAACCCATGTTGAGAATCATTCAAGTAACAATATGAAATCAGCCAGCACTCTACATACAGATGACAATATTCTAGATTCTTCAGCAACAAAAGAATTTCACACTGAAAAACACACTTAACATCAGAAAGCTGTCCTGCCATCTGTTTAAAGACAAAAGTTATCAGATGTTCTTGCTGTTATCAGAAAACGGCAAAACGCCATGTGTGACTTAATTTCAGAGGATTACCTATACTGATGACAGCAATATAAGCTTAAATATGCAAATACACAGTGAGCATGTCAAAATGCAGGATACCACATTGATATTACCAGACTGCAAGATCAGAGCTTAAATGAAATGACTTAACAGACCTTCATACCACAAGAACTACCACCTTTGCAATCTTTCACATGTGGCATATCCTCAGTGGAAAGGATCTCCATGGGGCTGAAACTACAGATCTTGGATTGTTTACGAGGAGCACACAGCTCCTGGGAGCAAATTATGGAAATTGCTACTACCTTATTTACCAAAATGCTACTGGGGAAAGCAAGTGAACAGTCCTCACCGGTCACATATATAAAACTTCTTGGTAAGGATGGCTCTCAGCAGCTTTCTTGACCCTCATGTGCTCGACTACAGCTTGATCCAGTCTGGCTGACTGGGCTGCAAACCCTGCGAGCACTGTAGGCTCATGGAGAGCTGTAAGATGGGGTCAGTGACACTCAGCGAGGGCTGCTCTGAACAGGCATCTTCACCAGGAGCTCTGACTGCACAAAGAGCACTCTAAAAGCCTGTCCAGACCCACTGCTAGGCAGCAGACACTACATATTATTGGCCTTTCTCTGCAACAGGGAGAAACAGAAAAGGAAGGGAACGGTGCGAGAAGCAGCTCAACCAGCCAACAAGTTCGGGAAAGCTGCAGAGCTACAAGCACCAGCTCCCTAAGCCAAATAAAAATTTAGCACAGGGGAGTGGTTTTTTTGTTTGTTTTGTTTTTCCCTCCCAGTGATTCACATAATTTTTGTGTAACTTTGCTGATAAGGCAACTGCAACCAGAGGAGGCAGATTTCTGTTTTAAACACCACACCATCATCCAGGCAGTGATTTACTGTTCCACACAGTGTCTGACAAACAGGACATACAAATGGCTGCAGAGATGGCTGCTGCTCATGCCTCATCTCCACACCTTTTGTGGCCAGCTCCCAGGAAAACGTGCCTGATCAAGGAAGCTGGCAGCAGGCTTCTCCCACTTCATCACTTTGTTTAGCAAGGCCTGCCTTTCCATACAAAGAAAATAACAGGCCTTGTTCATGACAAGAGCAATTGCTTAAAAAAATAACACGGGGGAAAAAAGAGAAAGTGATCACAGAGGTTAGATTGTCGTCGTATTTCTTCACATAGTTTCACTATCGTCACAGGATCACTTCACACAAAGAGAAGGAAATTAAATAGAATCTCCTATACAACCTCCTTTTTTCATATATTTGCAATTTCACAATAACCATGAACCCAACTATTATCTGTAAAAGCAGAAAATGGCATTTCCTTCCCAGTCCTTGCACTACCAGCACCCCAACAGATATAAACTCATTTTCTTTAAATAGACACTGCTAGGACAGTGTTTAGAAACAAGCTTCACCTAGCTGTCATGAATTATTAACCAGAAAAAAATCCCTCTTGTTGCTCTTTACAGAGTCTTGATTTGCAAGTTTAAAAACCAAACTGACACTTAAACCTCTTGTACAAATACCCAACCTTTAAAAAAAGAAAAATGCTCTGAGCATTATAAATATATTTTTTCATGAATATGAAAACAACAATTCTATAAATAGCTGTTCTTCACAGAATTGCTTCAAGACATTGTTTTTACAGACAACAGTAGGAAACTGAAGGAGGTCTTAGTGCCAAACGCATTAAAAGTGAAATAAACTCTCCAATCAACTCTGGGTTTCCACTTATTATTACAAAGTTGATCGGTATTTTTCAGCTTATACAATTAGTTTATGCAAGGGAAGGAACAAACCAAAAGGCTGCACTGTGTCCTGGCACAGCCACTGGGTCAGTGTAAATCAGTCACAGCCTTCAGCTTCTCAGGGCACTCACTTTGCTGCTCTGGGCAGTAATTTAACAACTCTGCACTGTCAATAGATGAACCCACTATTACCCACCACAACCTTGTACAAGCACAAGCAAAGACAAGATTCTTATTATAAACTCCACAATATGATTTCCAAATATACCCACTCAAAACTGTGCTCCATCTCCTCCCAAAAGCAAACATAGGAAGATAAACACAATCTAATGCAATAGCAAATTGCCAGTTCAGCCTGCACATTTCATGGTTGCTATCTCCTCAAGCTATTTTTGTCCTGGTATCTAAACATTAAATCAACAGGAACTCCTGAAAAACAGCTACACAACTGGTAAACCAGGTTTCTGTAGCCAGAATACTACAAGCACATCTAGTCTTTTTGGCAGGTACTCAGACAAGGCCAAAGCTCAAACACTACCAAGCTCTAACACCACTTTCAACAGGGAGCCAGTACAAGCACTTCTGAAGTACTTGAAAATTCATGTGTATAAAAAGGAGGACCTCATTCAATTCCCACTTTTGGTCCAGTGTTTTGCTGTAACGATTGCAACAGTAATTTTCTATTACATCTGATGCTGTGTATGAAACAAACTGCACCCAAGTGCTCAGGGTGCTGACCTCTTTGCCTGTGTCCAGCCTCCAACAGCTGGAAACATTCCAGTGCTGGTTCCAAGGGGTGACAAGGATGTGAAACTGGAGCAAGGCAGCGATGAATCAAGCCATGAGCCTTCCCAACAGCTCCCCAGCCATAAGAGTGACCTAAGCACATGGGAATGTTTTTGAAAGAAAGTGTCCAGCGAGGATTAGTAAGAACTTGGTGACGTGGCCCACCAGGCATGGCCAGGGAGCACATGGCTAAAAAGGAGGAAGAATTCAAAGGGAGCTATGGCCTCTGGGAATTCTGGGTCCGCCATGCACCACAGACAAAATCCTTGATGTGCAGAAGGCAAGAGAAACCACAAGCCAATTATGAACCACAGCATCACACACGGATCCTTCCTGTCCTTGCCAGGACAACTATAGACCTCACTAGGCATCAGAGCACTAACATGGCTGGAATTCACCAAATCTTCCATCCGTCTCTCCAAGATTTGTGCACCAGGGATGAGCCACAGGCCTGTTGTCTTTGCTCTCCAGAAGAGCAGAGGAAGATATGCTGATGTAATGCTTGTTTGCTGTGCCAGGACTGGCATGAAAAGCCTCCTGATTCCTGCACATCACACCACAGAGAAAAGGAAGAACCACTCTGGAGCTGAAAGCTTTTCTCTTACCTTATTTTGATCTGTCCAGTAGAAGAAAAATCCCTGTGGGTCTGTTCTGAGGATAATTGGAGTCACAACAGTGGAGTCCTGGAAGAAAAAAGGGCAAACAAAAATCCATGTCACCACACAGAATACATAATTATGTACAAGCTGCTTTGCCACGCATGTTAATGAATTGCAACACCTAGAAATTACCCTGAAGGTATCACTAGCAAGATGTCACTAGAAGAATTTAGTATCACCTGCCTCATCTTCATTTTTCTGACATAATGCATTTCCATTACTGTGAAGACAGCACCAAATAACTCCAGACTTGTCAACACATGGAGTTAATCCAGAAAAGCTGGAAGCAGATGAAGTTAAACAGGCATAACACACTGACTGTCAAACTAGAGCCCACACAGTAAAGCACTACAGTTAGCAGGAGTCCACTGCCCACCTTGGTCTGACTTCGCCTTCAGATATCAACACAAGCTAAATGGCTAAATAATTTACTTTTGCAAAGGCTGGATTTGCCTAGAAAACCTGGAATAGTATTCTCTACGTTAAGACTTTTGTTACATACTTCCCAGTAGAATTTTTTTTTTATAAACTATGAAAATTTTAGTAATGGGAATATATATATATATATATTCCACCTCACTTTCAAATTGGTTGAAAATCTGTCTAGTGTGGTAACATCCATAGCTCATGTCATTTAAAACCAGGCACATTTCTAAGCACTCTAAGTAAGGCAGCCCTGTTACCTACATATTCATGTCTTCTGACTGACAGCACATACCTGACTCGGGAGACACAAGCTCTAACCCAAGCCTTTTCCACAGGTGGGAGTTCAGCACATCTCTCCCATCGGGATTCCCTGGTGCCTAACAATAATTGACATGAGTGCAGCCTGCTCCTAATAGGATTTCTCCTCTGTTTCTCTTCTATTTTTCATGACATCTGTAAAGACACTCTTGTCTTGAGACCTCTATCCATTTGCCAAACTCAATTTAGAAGTTATGGAGGGAGCACAGAAGGGAAAACAACAAGGAGACAAAAATTGCCTAAGCCTCAGCTCCCCAGAAACCCAGGCTAAACATACAGTTTCTCCTCAGAAAGGATTTATATTTCTGTTGAAGTGTTACAGGTACTTTACAGCTTTAGCATCCACCTATTTCCAAAGCAGCAATGCGTGAGGTCAGTCTACATTCCTTTGAGGATAAAAAAATGGGCTCTAATAGGTTCAAATTTAAATTGAACATATTTAAGTGTGGAGTTTAAGTGCAAAGAAAGTTTATGGAAGTGACAGTATCATAAATAAATAAAACAACTTCTGCAAGTGTCATTTCTGATGCAAGATAACACTTGTCTATATCATGTTACCAGTACAACCCTTTGTGACAGAGTACTAAACTTCCAGGAATAGGCATTCCTGAAACACGGAAGCTGAACTAGTCCCAGCTCACAGCTAGAAAAATCAAGACCCAAAGCAGCTCAGTGACAGGCCCAGCACCAGTCAGGAGCCTACAGGGGAACAAGGTAAAGGAATAAAACGGCATCAAGCATATTTTTATCTCAGCACAAGAAAAGTACAAATTGAAGATCAAGTTCTACACTACAAAGAAATACAAGATCAAACCCTTCAATGAGTATAGAAGGCCTCTTAATAACTGGAAGATCCGTGCTGTGGATCTATCCACAGATCCACTGCTACTCAAATGGTGCAACATGAGTTTTCAGAGGCTGGGAACAAGTGTGGCTGTACCAATGCCAGGCAGCACCATGGGAATGTCCTAGGTGGGCCCAGAGCTGTCACAAAGCACCACTGACCCTTCATTACATGAATATGCCCTTCCCCTAAGAGAACAGAAATACAGAATTTGTAGAATCTATTTTTCCCCCATTTCTCCATAGTTTCCAGCATCTTGTACACCTGAGAATTGGGTACTGTTTGGTGCAACAGGCAGATTTGGTTTTAAAATGCATCAGGCCCTGAAGAAGTCTGTCTATCCACAACCACCTACAAAAGGGTTCTTAGACCTCCACCATTCAAAAAGAGAAAAAAAACCCCGCTCTGGAGATATAACTCTCCTTTTTTACCTTATTTCATTGTGTCACATGCAGCTTGTGTGTGAAAAAATAAAATGAGGAAAGATCAGGACTAAGTGTCCTTCTGTCTTTGAATGAGATATAAACAACTTCAGGGGAAAAGAGAAGGAAGTGATGGGAAAGAGGCACAAAGCAATTATGTCCAGGATTAACTAATTTTGCTGGTTAATAATTTCAAATCAGTTGTTTCAAACCAAAGCATGTTTGATGAAACAGCTATCAGAGTAATACTTTTGTACATGTGGGTTGTAAAATGTTGACTAAAATCAGACTGAAAAAAGCAGAGGATGAGGGGAAAGAATCTTCAATATCTATTGGGTGGCATAAAAGAAACTTTATCATGACAGGGATAATGATGAGTCTTCGTCTGGGAATCTCTGTTCCAGAAAGCTGTTTGGTTGTGCTGGGGAGATGCTTTTTTTGGGGGGGTTGGAGGTTTCTTCTTTTATTAACTGTACTACTCTGACATAAGGTAAAGCACAATTAATGTGCTGATGAACATGAAAAGCCCAGTGTCACAGGATCTGAGAATAACTGTATACATATATTTATGCAACACATGTCTTAGGAACTCTTCCACAGTCAGCAGCAGCAGCAATAAAAGCCATGTGCATAATGTTTTATATACTCTACAAGCTAATTATCACTCTTGTAAATCCCTGACATCAAATGCCACAGTCAATCCTGGGTGTGGAGACTTTTTGAGTCAGCTCTCCAAGTCCTTCTCCCCACTCCAGAGTAAAGCAGAGTCCTTTGTCACCTGGAACATCTCTTGCTTTTATCCTACTCTGCAATCAGGTCTTGCAAAGGCAGGAAACAATCAAAAAGACACCTGAAAAAACCTTTTTTGCAATATACATTCAAGAAAAGCAGCAGTTCAAGGCTCTGAAATAGAAACTTGTTTCAACTAACAATTGCCTGGTACATTTATTTACAAACACTATGGTACTACACAGGAATGACTGTGGTTTATGACCTGTAAGACACGCCTGGAGTCATTTATGAGTATCCTGAAGTCCATTAATTCAATTTCCTCACCCAAAGAGCTGACCTCATAACTCCCCTGAACAGACTGACCAACCATACACAACTCTAAAGAAGAAGGTTATGGACAGGGCACAATTGAGGGGGAGGAAAGAAAAAGAAGAAACAAAACTTCAAGGACAAACAAATCAGGAGCAGACATTCATATCTCCCCTACCCCACTCAGATCCAGAACATGAGAATAAAACAGAATAAGTGTCACTGTTGCCCATCTCTAAAGCTGAAGGGTTTGGAAATTAACACATGTAAATATGTGGTAGGAGTAGAGCCTATATCCTATATCCATTCTTCTGGATGTCAACAAAGCAAGCAGCCCTTTGGGCAGCAGGCCAGATTCTTGGGACAGTTCCAAGCACATAAAGAAAGGTGCAGAAGATAACCAAGGCAAAAATCAGCTGAGACCAGAAAGGAGAGAGGAAAAAGAGAAAGGGAGAGTGCCCCACTCAATGGTGCACAACTGTGGGTTATCAGGCTTTTTAAATGCCACCCATGGGTGCTCATGCCAAGCAGCATCTCCGTTTCCAATAGGTTGCTACTGCAAATTCCTTGAAAGAAAGAGTGGCCCTAACCTGGCAGTCCCAGTGTGCTGTGTATCACACCAGTCTCCACTTAAGTGAATAATTTTCTTGAAGGGCTTTTAATTTCACCTTTAAAAGTCCTCCACCTTTTTATTTGCTGACTTAGGGCCAATTCTCTACTTTCCTCCAATTCCACAGCCTCAAATGAGTACTGTGACTGTTCTATACTTATTCCATTAAGCTGC
Organism: Ptilonorhynchus violaceus; assembly: GCA_013397565.1. Lineage (NCBI taxonomy): Eukaryota > Metazoa > Chordata > Aves > Passeriformes > Ptilonorhynchidae > Ptilonorhynchus > Ptilonorhynchus violaceus. The sequence continues at coordinate 487,678 of VZRJ01004786.1, read as the reverse complement.
CTCCTAATTGGCTGTGCAACCTCAGATCCTGCATTAGCAATATTCTTTGTTTTGTACTTTTAAACAAAGAGGCTTCAAATTTATGCCCACAGAGTGCCACAAGGAACTTGGAGATCCTTACCATCCAGGAGGAGCAGATCAATGGACAAATCCCTAGTTAAACGCCTGCCAGGTCACTGGATTTTAAGTGTGGGTCCCCCAGAGTACATCTAACAGCAGCAAGCAAAAAATGCCATCTCCATTTTAACACTACTGACCAATAAAGATTATCAGACAAAGATAATTAGTGAAGAGGGTGGGGAACTTTGAGTTAGCTCCTTTCTGACTCTACACCCAGACTTCCCAATCCTCAGAGCACCCCCATGACCTGGCTTTGCACATGAGATGGAGCCTTCTACGCCACGACCGTGAGCCAGATGAGTTTGTGTTTTAATAAATCACATATAGATAATGATGTTTCTTAGAAACAGCTGCAGACAAAATCCACATCACATTTCAAAAAGAAAAGCAGAACAGCCTCTGTTTTTCAGCTCTTCTGACAGATGGGGCTCATGACACTGCCTTATTAAGCCTGACTGTTGTTTCCTGGGTTTGCCTCAGATTTTCAGAGACATTGAACATCCCCAAATATAACCTGAAAACATTTATACACATCATTATTTCACGTGCTTGAATCATCTTCTGGAAAATTTCTGCCAAACTGCTTTGAAACACAAAGCTAGGAAATATGGATTGTTTTGGCAGAGGCAAAATAGTCTTAAAATATTTCTTTCACTTTGGCAAAAGGGCTTGAACTCTCGTTGAACAAGGGTATAAGATGTGGGGGCAGTCCCTAAAAAGGGCTCTCTTGCCACCCCACAAATGGAGCAGATTCCAGGCTTGGGGGAAAAGAAAAGGAGCAAAGAAGAAGGGATAGCAAAACTACAGTTTACACAGGGTCAGCAGATATATTAGCTGTAAATTCCATCATACACTCAGACTGGAACTAAACAGGATTACTCAAACAATTAGAACGATGAACATCTTCAGGCTGACAGCTGAACTATGAGTGAAAGGGAGAAAGTACCCGTTCCACTTGCAGTGAACCCTTGAAATAATGTGGAAGAGGAAAGATGCCCTTTTTTACTGAGGGCAGAAGAACCAAATCTGCCACACAAAGGAACAGGTTGCAAGAAGAAAATGTTGGGGAAGGTGAAATCAATGCTGGAGGTTGGAAGAAGGACAAAAAAAAAAAATCAAAACTAGAATTGAGCTTACAGGACTGTAAAATTAAATTCCACTTGTTCGATAGGAATATGCAGGAGAATATTCTTCACTGTTAGAATGGTTAAACCCCGGAGAAACTTCGGTGATGGCATCACAGGACAGAAGTCATCATTCTGCTGATCAAAGACTGCAAGTTTAAAAGATCTACATTGCGTGAGGGATTTGTTTCTCAGAAGTCTGTCCTACCCCAATCCATTTCTCAGGATGTCCCCATTCTCAGGTTAATGATCCTCTTACTGCCTGTAGCTTCATTTGTTTGCATGAGGCCTTAAATGTTGCAAGCTAAACAGCCAAGAAACACGGGGAAAAAAGGGAGAACTTTGGAGCAAAAGCAGCCAAATGCCAACCAGGAAGATTTTTATCTCAGCCAGAGAGTTCTTGTGTGATGCTGAGAAAATAATTGAAACCTGTCTGTTCATCAGCATGAATGCTGCATTCTGATTTTGAGGAAATACTGGAATAGTATTTCCACATTTCATTTTCCAATTTTCAGGGATGCTGAGCCCAAACTCATCAGAAGTCACTGGGGAGGCATTCTGAACATCTGACTCTATGGCACTACGCAGGCTGAAAATTAGGTCCAAGGTACCTAATCACAGATTAAAAATTAGTAGATTTTTATGTTGGTCTCTTTTTTTGGACCTACAGCAGTACAACTGGAAACACATTTTGTCATTTAATGGACCTTGTGAAAATAAATTAAGAAGTGCTTATGAAGCATTTACCTTATAATGGATAAAGGATTAACTATGTGTTAACTATTTCACTACAGCTTTTTTTGAAAAAAAAAGGTTTTGAGCATTCAAACACTGAAGTGAAGAAAGCACACAGTGCACGGCCCAAATTCAGTTGCCTTCCCTTTCACAAAGAATCCTCATTTATTTAGGAATTGTTTTCTGGTTTTCACTTTCCCTAATAATCACCAGCACTCCAAAGGGCTCCAAAACTACAGTCACAGAGATGTTCGCTATGATTTCCCATGCAAGATCTTCCCAATGGATCTGCAGCAGATCCAAATCCTTTTTCCCCTTCACACTTAATTTATAAAGAGCTTTCCAACGGAATTAACCAATTTCAGCCTTTCCCCTGTACTAAATAATAATCTTAAAAATTGTAAACTCCATCTGATTAGTCTGCTATGTTGCAAAAGACCAAAAGCACCACAGTCATTTTTAAATAGCCCAGAGCTGATACTTGTTTACTACATAAAGATTAGCAACACTGAAGAAACAACAAAAACTCTAGAATGTCAGACTGACCTCTTCACTCCAGACTGAAAGTGTTCAGAAAAAAATAAACTCTTCAGCTTATTGTTTTAGTTTTATACACACAGAACAATGGTTGCTCATTTTTCATGGCCTCACTAATGTACTGGAGTGACAGGCTTGAGCAGAGTTTAAAAACAAACAAAAAAAGGCAGGGGGGGAAAAAAGTCACTTACAATAACTTCTGAAAAATTCCAGATTGTTTATTTGTTTCATATCAGCTTATCCATAATAATCATGCTCTGATGTTACATTTACTTGTAAGGTTAAAGGGGAGACTCTTGATAATCTTCTTTAAAACACTCCAAATAAAGAAGACTGCAAATGTACATAGTATTCACCATCTGAGCTCAAAAATGCTTTAGGATTAAATGCTCTAAGAGAAAGGCATTAAAAGAGAACTTAAAAGACCTAGGTTAGTTTTTGCTGCTCACCTGGGGAAGTGCTGTAGCCACTAAGCAATGCTACCTATCAGGAGGATTACTTCAGTAATTGAGTGTTCAGAAAAAAATATACGGCTAAAAGACTGGAATCGTGGCCCTCAATTTAGGTAGAATTCACCTTACTGATATAGTTAACTTGCAAGTAAATAGTGTAAGCCACAGAGATCAGTCAAAATCTTTATGCAAAGTACATATTATCACTGGGGAAGATAAGAAAGCCTTTAAGCAAGAAATGAAAACAAACCTATTTTTGAACATCCACCATCATATTAACTTGCAACGCTGTGCCAATTACAGCTCTTAGAAAATATCAGCTCAGCTGTGCTCTGGCTGTTGAGTTACTTGTTAAGATTCAGTTATGTCTATCTTGTTCCCACTACAGGCCAGGGAAAAACAAGGAGAAGTCAGCCAAGGCTGCAGAGACAGGTTTCAGCCCTTTAGACTGAAGTCACTCTTTATACTGAGGTTTCATTACCCTTCTCAGCTAGCAACACATTCTGCTACATTAAGCTTAACCCCCAACCAAAAACATTTCACTCATGGACTGACTTGCATCCCTTTTATTTATTTATTAAACTGCTTAAAAACCCTCATCACTAAGAGCTGCTATAACCTGGGTATCACTAAAGCAGAGGGGATCAAGCCAGTTCTCCCCAAGCATTCCCTCTCTCTCACAGCTCTCACTTCTCTCTAGGAATACGAGAGCACACCTGTTCAAAGCCATACCAGGAGTCAGGAGACTGAGAGCCTCTTCCCAGCACTCAGGGAGAAGCAGCTATAAAGGTCCAACTGAAGAAACATGACTTGAAGAAGCAAGTGCTCAGCCAAGCACCATCTGAAGCCAGGCACGCACATGGATACAGCCACAAAAAAAAAAAAACAAGCAACCAACCACGTTTATCTTCCACCAATTCTAACAGCAGCTATTTCTGCTCAGTGCCTCGGGAATCCAAACTACGCATCAAGAGCCAGAGTTGACTCTAAAATTTGGTTTCTGACCTGTAATACTGTTGCAGAATAAAACAGAAACTGTGAGGAAAAGCAAAGTTACAGGACAACAATAATCTGTTTGACTTTAGTGCTTTACACCCTGATCCCAAAGGGAATTAGTGAACAGTGTATTAGGCACTGGATGGTGGGAGTGGTATTACATCCAATCCCGAGGCACAAAAGAGTGACTTGTCTTGCAAAGCCAGAACTTGTTAATTGATCCTAATGCTTTCACAATTTAGAAACTGAAGATAGTCTGCAGAGGAAATGGAATTTCAAGCCTTCCACCTGCCTGTATGTGATCTGGAGTGGCTGACATCTCCTCTCTTCACAAAGCTTGGGCAAAGCATTTCTCTTTCCAGCTGGATCATCACCCCAGCGCAGGGGCAGCAGGCACTGGATGAGGCTCGTGGATGACATGGAGCAGACATCAGTGCTGTTCCTCAGAGAGGGGGTTCGTGTGAATTGTCAGTACCACATCTGCTATTAGCACCTCAAAGTTACTGATCAGGCAGAAAGCTATGAGACATGCAGGATGGGAAGTCTATACATGGACTGGTTTTAAAGTCTGTATCTCTACAGCTTTTGTCAGACTGTTCCGCTCACCATGCCACAGTGTCCTTCTCAAAGGTGGCAAATACTTTCTTTAACAACCGTTACTCTCTACAACATGAAATTCCTTAAACGCCTCTCATGCTCTGGTTTAAATCCTTCCAGCATTCCCTTGAAAAGGCCCATTTGAAAATTCTCAGCGGTTTATAACTCAGCTAGAAAAATTTTGGTTTGGGCTGAAACTCGGTACAAGTCAAAAGAATTGACAAAAACCACTTTTGCTTCATGAAATGCAAAGGCAAGTCAGTAGACCATCTTTAAACTGCAACCCAAAACTGCAGGAAAGGGAACAACAAGGAGAAGACAGAGGTTGCCCCAGTGCACAGGCACCATGGAAGAACAGAACTCCCACTCTCACACAGTAAAAAGAAATGGTGCATAATAAACATCAGTGTGTGAGCCTGGCTTTTCTGAAGAGCCCTGGTAGCACAGCAGAGCCAAAGTACTCATTATGGTCAATTCTGTTTTACTGTTACATGTTGTAGTTTACTATTTCTTATTAGAGCATATTGTTTCACTGGTGAGTTTGTGCATGCCTGTTTACATGAGAGACCACAGAGGTTCAGATTCATCATCATCCTTTTTAAACACCCTCAAGCAGATTAATTTAACAGAAAACAAAGACTCTGAAGCGGTTATTGGCTACTCAATGGCAGATACTTTTCAAAGTCACTGAACATGCATTTGTTTTACAGCCAGAGCGGGAAAGGAGACTCACTTCTCTTGAAACCTTGGATTTTGTGGGGCTTCCACTGCTGAGAACACTATGGGCAAGCCAGGAGAGCTGAAGGGTGGGTAATGTGCACACAATACACACAATGCACAGTCAACAATGAGTTAATGCTAAAAGTCTTCATCACACAGTATGGCTAAATACGCATCAACTTTCACAAGGCTGCCAATGAAAGCACTCACTAAACACAACAGGACTCTCTCCTCTCAGTCACACATTCCAGGTAACACCTGTGTACTGCTAACACCTTTAACCTGAAATGCACATCTTTCCCCAGAATTTAGCTATATTTTATTACTGTAGCCCTTAGGTTTACAATTTTAAATCTTTTTTCCAACTAGTCTATAGCAGACAGGTTATCCACTGAACATCCGTGCACAGAGAACACTTCTTCACCTTCTAATTCTATGTATATATATTATACTATTCAGGAAATAGCACTTAAACTAATTATTTAAACTGCTGCCTGATTGCTTGGACTTACAGTCTGGAGACTTAAATCACCGTTAACTTGACCTCCGCATATACACGTGGAAATTTCTTGGTAGATTACCAAAAATAAAACAATAACTGCAATGACAAGGCTGCCTTTTCCTATCCTAAGGAAAATGCTAACCTAAAAAACACATTTTCTCAGGCAAGTCGTTCAAGCTTAGTTCCTGAACATAAATAACCTGTATCGAGCCAACGTTTAGTACTGCGGACAAGGTCAGTTTGCCGAGCCTATTAAAAATGTGTTAGCTTATTACTGTAAATAAAAATTTCGCACTACAAGCTGTTTGGTTTCTGATGTTCTCTCTCTCCTTGAGAGTGTTTATCACAGGTTTACTGGAGTCAGGCTCACACATTTGGCTGCTGGACAGGCTGAAAGCAATGGCAGAACAGCGAGACGAAACAAGCCAAGAACAGTGGTTACACACAACCCTCTCCTTCTCCCTCGCTGTTGTCCCTCCAGTTGTTGCTGTGGATGTCTTTAGCACAGCCAAATTCGCAGCAAAAATATAAAAGCTCTCAAAACAAGTCATTCTCAACACTTTTGGCATTCAGGCTGCCTGCCTTTTTTCCCAACCATTTCTCTACCACGGCTCAAGTCTCACCATGCGTCTGTCTCCAGACACCACTCACAGACAGACTTTTTGGGGCACCTGCTTCCTCCATGCAGGACTGAGACAAACACCCAGTGTTGCATTGCCAGAGCAAGGCTAGCAGAGGACTCATCCTGCTTTCCTTCTCTGCAGCACAGCAGGCTTTAAGAAGGAAACTCTTCTCTGTTTAGCTTCCCTTTTCTCCGAAACTGTCCCGGGCATAACCAGCATGCAAAGAAAGAAATCCCAGCTGCCAAACAGCTGCGCTACCAAAGGTGAAGTGGAAACCACGCTCCTTTCCTATGCGAGGCAATACAAGTGTAAAGGGTTGGGAAGCAGCAAGGAGTAAGGCGAAAGCCGATGTAATTGTGAGACAAGTCTCGTGCCCTAATGAGCCAAGAACTAAGACTGTCTTCCGCGGAGGAAGGAAGGTGAGCAAGGGTACCCGAACTGCAAGCCCTGGGAGAACACATCCAGGGCTTGACAACCCCACGAGAACGAGAGAGACAGCGAGAGGAGCAGGAGCCAGAAGGAAGAGGAGAGGCTGGGAGGAGACGGGAGGTGGAACGAGAGAACAAGCTGAAACAACTATGTTACGAGGACAGAGGTGGCAACATGCACAGTAAAACACGGGAGGCGGGAGAGGAAGACGCTCGCGAAAGGAGCCAGCTCAACCCAGCTCGCACCGGCCGAAAGCAATTAGACAGGGGAGCCCTCGGAGAAAGTTTGCCTGGCGTTCGGCCGCCGGTTCAACACCGCCGCTGGGCTCGGGCAGCGCACGGCGGGGACGCCTCTGTCGCCGCCCCCGCCGCCCCGCACCTGCCCTCCGCTCCGGGCAAGGCAGCGCCGAGCGGGCACAGCGCGTGTGCCCGGAGCCCTCCCACCCGATCGATCCGTAACCCCGCCGTGCCCCTGCCGCGGGAAGCGGGCGCTACTCACATCGTCCCACTTGACGAATTTGACGCCTTTCTTGAGGGTTTCGGAGACGCAGACGGGCTTGAGCTGCAGAGCGTGGACCCCTGGCTGTGCCCCGGCCATCTGCACCGCATCGACGCGCTCGCTCTGCCCCGGCGCGGAGAAGCCGCGGGAAG